>CM028356.1:17451139-17784703 GCA_016618105.1 Dendrobium huoshanense
CATTTCTTCGATTGACATTTTTGAATCGAAAAAGCTAAAGAAACCAAACGAGGCCTTAATCTCATCTTTCTCAATTGTGAGGAATAATTCGTGTATCAAATATGATATAGCGGATTAGTATGACAGGTCAATCCCGTTGATTTATTTTTTCATTCTTGGATTTTTCATGTATTTCCAAAACTTTTATTTGTATGTTCATTCTTTAATTGTGCAATAACTAAGATAATAAACATTCATTTTAACCGCACAATATTCTAGCAAGTAACACTCAATTTACACAATTTTTAGTAATCAGGGTTATTTAATAGATATCTAGAGCTTCTTCCTCTATAATTATTAATTAAGATTTATATCTCTATTTTTATGTTATCTTTTTTTTTTTAAACTTACTATTCTCACTACAGTACGTGTGACGCCCTAAGAAGTTTGGATTCAGCCCAACTCAGTCCTATACTCAAGTTCGGTCTTCGGTCAAAGGTTTGGTTTGAGATGATTTTTTTACTTTTTAAAATAAATTTTTAAAACAAAATTAAAATATTTGTATTAAAAAATTACTTTAAGAAACTATAAAAAAAATCATCCCAAAAGAAACGGCTCTGCCAGCTTTAGCTTTTCCTTCGTGCCTTTATTTTTGCATGAAGTTTCTTTAAGTGTTTTCATATAGTTTTAACTCTTGGGCTCCGAACACGTCCGGTGACCTGACCCAATAATTTATTGTGAAAGAAAATTATTGTGTCAGGTCATCGGACACAGCTTACATTCGGTATTCACAGTACTGAGCTCGGTACTGAGTACCAAGCAGTACTGAGCTCGGTAGCGAGCAGTACCGAGCTCGGTACTATTTGGTACTGCTCAGTACCGAGCTCAGTACCGAGTATGAGGTGATGTGGCGCATTTTTATTGCTCTCGGAACAAATCCGTTGACCTGACCCAATAATTTATTGTGGAGGCCGGTTGTAAGCTTCCTGCTTGGGGAAATGGGGTCAGCTATATATCATTATCATTTATCAAAAACAGAATTGGTTACTCATCTAGCTTCCTTCCTGGAAATCTGCGTCAGCTTTCCAACTTTCCAACTGTGAAAATTTCAATATTGACAATATCTTTCAATATTCTGTAAGTTCCGTCATAAACTGGCAATTATTTAAGTTAAATCTCCTGACGTCTTCAATCAAAACAATGGCATTGTTTCTTTTGTCAACAACAGCTAAACGATCTTCTGTAAGTTTTGCCATCTCTCATAGCAGCTACAAAAAGAAATTCTTTTTTTTAAAGACATTTAGGTCAATTAAGACAAATTTATACCTACATCATATATGCAAGACTCAAACCCGATACTTCTTAGGTTTCGTTTGGGATAACTTTTTTATTGCTTCTTAAAACTATAAAAAAACTTTGTTAAAAAATATACTTTTTATATTAAAACTCTGTTTTAAGAAACAACAAAAAAGTCGTCCAAAATGAAGCCTTAATTGACACCAAAACTCATAACCAACAGATCAAGACGAGCTGCATAAAAAAAAATTTTCTCACATTTGTCTTAAAATAAACCTTATCTTTTTCCTTTCAAAGCCAGTCCTATCAAAATCTTATCTTACCAAAAAAAAAAAAAAAAAAGTCAGAATATTCTGAAAGAAATCAAGATGGACAGGCCTGTATTTGTATTGGCAATAATGCTGCATATAAAGAGTCTATATTGCACTAATTAAAAAGAAAATTTAATGATTTTTTAAGTATATATTCTTAACAAAATTTTTATTCCCAATAAATTGTCCTCTTTGTAAATATATGAAGTAAATATCACAGTAACTGCAGAAGGAAATGAAACAAAGAATGAGTAGACATCCATTATGACTTCGACATGCAAAACATAAATACAAGTGCTACCAATGCAATGCAATGTTGTTTTCATTATGTTGCCTACATTCTAAAAGAATTAAGAGCAAATAGTTCAAAGCTAAAAATTTCCCCCCTTACTTAACGGATTTGATTTACATAAGAAACTGAAAATGAGAAAACATTCGGAAGTTATAATAACTAGAGATTATCATCTTAAAAAAAAGATCATTTTCATTTCAAAATTGTATGTTCGTTGTGTTTCATTTCAAGGTTAGAGGTGGTCTTTCACAAATGCGTGCCTCAACGTGGTTGAAATGGATGTATAAGCAATTTCTGGTTAAATGAAATTTTAGTTAATAACTAAAATTTCATTATTATCATTATGATTTTATAATATATACTTGTTGCGTCCAGGAGTATTCGCGGCGGTAGAGAAATATAAGATTCATCGTCTTAGCATTGTACGGAAATCCGGCACGCAATCAGATAAGTGAGAGAGGGTCTAGCATTTATGAGACACCGAGATTTTTACGTGGAAAACCCCTGTAAAAGGGGGAAAAACCACGGGGCCTAGCCCAGTTTGAATGAATCCACTAGTATTGCAGTCGATTACAAATGAGGCCCTTCCTTGGTGGAAGGTCTTAGCTTGATGTACATCTTATGGAGTACATTACATGATGTAAATACAAAGAATCACTATTGACATGTTCGCTTTGTTAGAAGAACTGCAGTCGGCGGGCGACGTAGGTCAGGAGGACCGTAGTCAGCTGGCGACGGAAGATTGTAGTCGGCGGGCGACGGAAGATTATAGTCGACGGGCGACGTAAGTCAGGAGGACCGTAGTCGACGGGCGACGGATGTCAGAAAGATTGTAGTCGGCGGGCGACGTAAGTCAGGAGGACCGTAGTTGGCTGGCGACGGAGGTCGGAAGGACTGTAGTCTGACGACGAAGATCAGTAGGACAGCGTCAGGTAGGAGTCCAGCAATGGAAAGAAATGCATCTTCGCATAGTCGTCCAACGAAGTCCGATAACCGGTAGAAGTCCGGCGTCGGGTAGAAACTTAGCGAAGAGTGAAGGTCCGACGTCGGGTAGAAGTCCGACGTCTTTGGTGGCAGAGGAGAAACTCCGTCTTCACTTGGGCGGAGTTTCGGCGTCAGGAGGGAATTCTCTTGTAAATTGGGAAGAATTTCAGCATCTCATGGAAGTTGTGCAGAATTCCTGCGTTTCCTGAAAATTCGGCAGAGTTCCGGCGTCTTTAGGCGGCAGGAAGAGCTCCGGCGGTGGTCGAGGAGGTGAGGAATCTCCTTTTCCCCTTTCTCCTCTTCTTCTTCTCTCTCTTCCCTCCTCCCCCCTTTTGGTGTAGAATGAGGGTTCTATTTATAGTTTTTCTGGAGTGGCATAGCCCGTAAATAGGTGTGAGATCAAGGGCGAACAGAGAGTGGTTTGAATGGACGGTCGATATCGAATCTTTTGATCATGCACCGTTCGTTGGACATTTGATGGCCTTAATGATGTCGGAATTCAATGATCTTGGGCTCGTTGGATTCGTCTCGTCGAGCCGCTCGATTCGAGTATAAGATCGTCAAAATCGGAGACCGTTTGGTATCTCAAATTGCGGTTTGAACCTCCCAACAGTGCTTCAAACCTTTGATTTGGACTCATTTGGACTCGGATTTGGTTGATCTTGGTGTCGTTGGGTTTGTATTTCCGAGACGCTCAGTTTGACTGTAAGCTCGCTGAAATCGGAGTTCATATGCTCCCGAAATTAATTTTTGAAGTTTCCAACTAGGTTTTGCCTCGAGATTCGTGCCCGATCAAGATAATTTTGAGATGACGTATCAGTTGCCCCCCTATTTTCGGACGTCGAAGCTCCAGGAGTCCGAAAATACTTGTTCTGAATTTTACACTGGCTGAATCGCAAAAATTTGGTTCCAAAAATAGAACACTTGTACAAACTTCACCATAGAGGCCCCGTTGAGTTCCGAAAGTGTCAAAATTGAGTCCGGAACGTCGAAAAACGTGTCCGGAGACCCAAAAAACGTCGAATTTGGACTTTTATGGACGGAATTAAGCCTCGGAATGGTCCGGGCGGCAAACCGGCCGGACCGGCCGGCCGGCCGCCTCCGCTCTGCCGGCGGCGCGGAACAGTGTCCGCGCCCGCGCACTGCGGCAGCGCGCGCCTGCGGCCGCGCCTAGGCCGCACCCGCGGCCACGCCTGGGCCGCACCCAGGCCGCTCCCGAGCCCCTGCGCCTGGGGATGAACCGCAACCGCAGGCCGGACCGCACCCGCGCCTTGCTTCCGCGCGTGAGCTGGACCGCGCGGCAATGCCGCGGCTGCTGCTGCCGCCGGCGTGTCCGGCTGCTGGCTTCGCGCGGCTGGCCGCGATCCGCATGCCACGCCCGCGGATTGATGCGCTGTCGCGTCGTTTCGCGTGGCCGGTTGGCTGCACCGACCTAAGTGGGTCCCACCAGCCGAAAAGATGCATTTTTTGGCCTTTTCGGGTCCAAAAAATTCTGAAAAAATCCCAAAAAATTCCAAAAAATTCCGAAAAAATTCAGAAAAATTTAGAAAAAATAGGGAAATCCGAAAATTGTGATAACTCCCTCCTATTCTCTTCAAAACCTATAAATAGGCCTCCTAGGCCCTTAGGAAACTTGCAACTCCTTCTTTCTCCCTCCGGTTTACTGGCGATAGAAACCTACGGGATTTCTTCCTCCCCCTCCGGTTTACTGGCGATAGAAACCTACGGGATTTCCTTCCTTCCCCTCCGGTTTACTGGCGATAGAAACCTACGGGATTTCCTTCCTCCCCCTCCGGTTTACTGGCGATAGAAACCTACGGGATTTCCTCCTCCCCCTCCGGTTTACTGGCGATAGAAACCTACGGGATTTCCTTCCTCCCCCTCCGGTTTACTGGCGATAGAAACCTACGGGATTTCCTCCTCCCCCTCCGGCTTACTGGCGGTTGAGGCTTCCGCTATTTTGCGAGCGGGAAACTTCCCATGCTCGAATTAGCGACCCTCCTCGCGCGCAGAAGCCTACGGGATCTCTTTTCCATCTGAGCGGAGGTTTGCTGGCGATGGACGATCGAGTTGAAGCCCGTTAGTAGTCAACGATCGAGTGTGGAGCCAAAGGGGAGAGTTCGAGAATGCGTTGCAAATAGCATTCAAGCGAGAAGCCGATGGCGAGTAGCAGTCTGTCGACGAGCAGAAGTCCGACGACAGGAAGAAGTCTGACTTCGGGTAGAAGACCGACGAAAATTCGTCGACGACCAGGAGTCTGGCGACGAGTAGAAGTTCGCTGACGAGCAGAAGTCTGACGATGAGTAGGAGTCCGCTGACGAGCAGAAGTCCGATGTCGGGTAGAAGTTCAACGTCGGGTAGAAGGCCGACGAAGATTCGTCGACGAGCAGAAGTCCGATGTCGGGTAGAAGTTCAACGTCGGGTAGAAGACCGACGAAGATTCGTCGACGAGCAGAAGTCTGACGACGAGTAGGAGTCCGCTGACGAGCAGAAGTCCGATGTCGAGTAGGAGTCCGCTAACGAGCAGAAGTCCGACGACGAGTAGGAGTCCGCTGACGAGCAGAAGTCCGATGTCGTGTAAGAGTCCGCTAACGAGCAGAAATCTGACGACAGGGAGAAGTACGACGTCGGGTAGGAGTCCAACGTCGGGTAGAAGACCGACGAGAATTCGTCGACGAGAAGGAGTCTGACGACGAGCAGTAGTCCGCTGACGAGCAGAAGTCCGACGAAAAGGAGAAGTCCTTCGTCGGGTAGAAGACCGACGTCGAGTAGGAGTCTGCTGACGAGCAGAAGTCCGCTGACGAGCAGAAATCTGACGTCGGGTAGAAGTTCAACGTCGGGTAGAAGACCGACGAGAATTCATCGACGAGCAGGAGTCTAACGACGAGTAGAAGTCCGCTGACGAGCAGAACTCCGACGTCGAGTATTAGTCCGTTGAAAGTCCTGCAAGGCAAAAGTTCAGCGACAAGAGGAAATTCAACATCGGGTAGAAATTTAACTTTGTGGAGAAGTTAAATGAAAGTCCCTTGACGACATTCTGGCGACGTTATCCAAGGATGTAAGACCTATCCGAGGTTGTATGTTAGAACATTTGTTTGATGACATTAACCTGTGTGGAAAAGGTCGAGAGAATCCACCTAGGATGTGAGACCTTTCCAAGGTTGTATGCCGGAGCCCTGCTCAACGACGTTAACTTGTGTGGAAGAGGTCGGGAGAATCCACCAAGGATGTAGGACCTTTTCGAGGTTGTATGTCGGAGCCTTTGCTCGACGACGTTAACCTGTGTGGAAGAGGTCGGGAGAATCCACCAAGGATGTAGGACCTTTCCGAGGTTGTATGTCGGAGCCTTTGCTCGACGACGTTAACCTGTGTGGAAGAGGCCGAGAGAATCCACCAAGGATGTGAGACCTTTCCGAGGTTGTATGTCGGAGCCTTTGCTCGACGACGTTAACCTGTGTGGAAGAGGTCGAATCGGATCCCCCTGGGATCGATTTTACCTTGATTGGGAGGGGGCGAATGCCGCGTGTATCCCGAATCAAAGGTGAAGGATGATCTATTTTTTGAGGTCGAGGTTAAGACCTTGCTCGAGGAGTAGAAGTCCAACAATGGACTGTATAAAGCTTGTAATTGATTTGAAGTATCCTTACATTTGCTCGGATATTCCTGAAATATCAACTTGATGTTGAAGGTATTTGAGGATCTATTTGACCATGGTTTGAGTCAAAGTTGCCCCCCAGTCCGCATCTGCTTCTTATGATATTGATGCTATGTGTGATCTTTTGAGATTGGAGCAAAAGTTGCCCCCCAGTCGGGAACCACGTTTCCCACAGACGGCGCCAAACTGTTGCGTCCAGGAGTATTCGCGGCGGTAGAGAAATATAAGATTCATCGTCTTAGCATTATACGGAAATCCGGCACGCAATCAGATAAGTGAGAGAGGGTCTAGCATTTATGAGACACCGAGATTTTTACGTGGAAAACCCCTGTAAAAGGGGGAAAAACCACGGGGCCTAGCCCAGTTTGAATGAATCCACTAGTATTGCAGTCGATTACAAATGAGGCCCTTCCTTGGTGGAAGGTCTTAGCTTGATGTACATCTTATGGAGTACATTACATGATGTAAATACAAAGAATCACTATTGACATGTTCGCTTTGTTAGAAGAACTGCAGTCGGCGGGCGACGTAGGTCAGGAGGACCGTAGTCAGCTGGCGACGGAAGATTGTAGTCGGCGGGCGACGGAAGATTATAGTCGACGGGCGACGTAAGTCAGGAGGACCGTAGTCGACGGGCGACGGATGTCAGAAAGATTGTAGTCGGCGGGCGACGTAAGTCAGGAGGACCGTAGTCGGCTGGCGACGGAGGTCGGAAGGACTGTAGTCTGACGACGAAGATCAGTAGGACAGCGTCAGGTAGGAGTCCAGCAATGGAAAGAAATGCATCTTCGCATAGTCGTCCAACGAAGTCCGATAACCGGTAGAAGTCCGGCGTCGGGTAGAAACTTAGCGAAGAGTGAAGGTCCGACGTCGGGTAGAAGTCCGACGTCTTTGGTGGCAGAGGAGAAACTCCGTCTTCACTTGGGCGGAGTTTCGGCGTCAGGAGGGAATTCTCTTGTAAATTGGGAAGAATTTCAGCATCTCATGGAAGTTGTGCAGAATTCCTGCGTTTCCTGAAAATTCGGCAGAGTTCCGGCGTCTTTAGGCGGCAGGAAGAGCTCCGGCGGTGGTCGAGGAGGTGAGGAATCTCCTTTTCCCCTTTCTCCTCTTCTTCTTCTCTCTCTTCCCTCCTCCCCCCTTTTGGTGTAGAATGAGGGTTCTATTTATAGTTTTTCTGGAGTGGCATAGCCCGTAAATAGGTGTGAGATCAAGGGCGAACAGAGAGTGGTTTGAATGGACGGTCGATATCGAATCTTTTGATCATGCACCGTTCGTTGGACATTTGATGGCCTTAATGATGTCGGAATTCAATGATCTTGGGCTCGTTGGATTCGTCTCGTCGAGCCGCTCGATTCGAGTATAAGATCGTCAAAATCGGAGACCGTTTGGTATCTCAAATTGCGGTTTGAACCTCCCAACAGTGCTTCGAACCTTTGATTTGGACTCATTTGGACTCGGATTTGGTTGATCTTGGTGTCGTTGGGTTTGTATTTCCGAGACGCTCAGTTTGACTGTAAGCTCGCTGAAATCGGAGTTCATATGCTCCCGAAATTAATTTTTGAAGTTTCCAACTAGGTTTTGCCTCGAGATTCGTGCCCGATCAAGATAATTTTGAGATGACGTATCAATACTTAATATTCAATTTGATCTTAAATGTCTTTTTAGGACTTAATAGATGGAACATTATTTAAAAGGAAAAAAAAAAAGTGTACAGATCGACCTGGCTAATCTCCCGCAGATCTTAGATTTCGACCTTCAATATGGAGTTATGATGTGAATAATATTTTGAAGGGACCCCATCAACGAGAAGCCATCAATTCCCCCAAATATTAATTGAGAATATTGCTTGGTAGCAGTAGTGAATAATTATTGGTAAGTGAAGCATCTATTTAAGTATACTTCTAAAATTATAAATACTATTGAAACTACCTGTAAGAAATCAGATGCTCTTAAAACTATTCAGCATGATAAAATACTTTCACATATTAAAATTGTCAATCTCCTAAACGGTCATGTTTAGTTCAAAAGACTAATTTACAAAGATCTGGTGATACTTGATGGAGTTTACATTTTCATTATTTGATTAGTCTTATGAGAATGTATGTTTCTGTAATTGATGTGCTTAAGATTATTAAAGAAGAATGAATACATAATCAACAATAGGTTAAAACAGGTGTTCTGATTAATACAATGAAACTCTTTGATTTTATTTTTACAATATATTTGATGATTGATATATTAAGGATTCCAAATAAGCTATCAAAATCATTATTAAAAAAAATTAAGACTTCTCAGCACAAATAACTACGTATCAAGATTTAATTAAAGTCCGAACCACTCCGCACTGAATAATTTCTAAAAAACTCCCGGATCAGCACAAGTAAAAGTCAAACCAAACAACGACTAAAGAAAATTCCCTTCTTCTACCGAGCAAAGTCGCAACCCGAGCCGAGTGGAACCTCCCCTACCTCGCACGGCTGGTCCCCCACCCAGCCTGCTCTTACACCGCCACGTTTCAGTCCTCCATATCATGCACCCAGTTCGACCACCCACATTCGTCGTGAAAAATATCATCGCAATGAAGGGCAAGATCAACACCAACATCCCTCGTGGCGACGTATCAGCCGTCAGATGACTGAGTCGACGAGCCGACTCATTTCTTTAGGCGCAAGAAAGAAAGAGAAGAACCGACCGGCTCGCGATATATGTACCCGGTTGCCATCGGCCGGCGACTCTCCGCCCTTCTCTTTCTTGTCGAGGCTCGGGGTTTGGTACTTCACCGTCGACAGAGTTCGCAGAGCGAGCGAGAGAGAGAGATTCGATGAATTGTCATGTTTCTATCAGCTCAAGGTATAAATCATCTCCTCTCTCCTCCTTTGACTGCCTTGGGTGACCTAAGGTTTAGGGTTATGTCTACGCTTTCTATTACATTTTTGTTGGTATTCATGCCTTCGTCTACGGTGGTTACGCACGAGTTTGCAAATCAGATCGGGAAGTGCTGTTCATTTGTTCCTTATTCCTGCAGAGATAGTCGCTTGGAGCTGGTTCTATTGATTAGGGCATTTTTTTTTTGTTTCGTTTACTGTACGCGCGTTTAGGGTCAGTACCAGCGTTTTTTACTTGGAGAGTATTGATTCGCTTGGTGATGATCATCTTGCTGTTTGTGGGCGCTGGCTATATTGGCGTTTTGAAGCGGGAAATTAATTTAGACTTAGGGGTGCTTGAATCCCCCCTTTTTTTAGATCAAGCGATATGTTTAAGTTTATTTTCTATTATTAGGATTTCTTTGAAAATGCTTTTGAACTGCTTTAGTTTTGAAAAAAACTGGCATATTATAATATAATCAGTGGCGAAGTGTTTGATATGAAGAAGTACATTATATTGGCACATCCACATGTTGTTTCACGACAATGGCCATTGGCCAGCATGCAGCATACAACTTGTCCCTCAAGTGCTATGTGGCAGTGACTTCTTTTCTCACGAGACAACACAATGGATCAACAAGAAATCAAATGTAGCAAGAAACTATTGCTCGTCTGAAATTATGTTGGGTTGGTTGATGTTAGGTGTTGGTCCAGTTTTAGGTTAGATTGTTTCTTAGGTTTATGTTATCATTGTAGTCTCTTTCCTCTATAAGTAGGCATAAGGACTGTAGTATTGGGTTACCCCAAGCCAAGCAATAAGATTAGTTCTGATTTGTTATTTTCTCTCTTCCCCCCCCCTCTCTCTCTCTCTCTCTCATCCAAGAAGTTCAAGAGGAACTTCATCTTCCTCCCAAGATCTAACAAGTGGTATCAGAGCCTCATTGAGGTGATCTCGAGGTGGAGGAATTTCTTATCCAAGAAAGGAAGGAGGAGAGGCCGTGTGCGGGTCCCTCGATTTGGAACTGCGGGATCTATTTGCAGGATCAGACAAGTCGTACTGATGTTGCAGTCCGTTACATGGTCGCACACTCGGTGAGGAGCAAGCAGACGTGCGCGAGGTGCTGGTCACTGGATGTGGAACGTGCGTAAAGAGAGGCCCAGGTGGATCGGGCTGGTGTCGCACGGGAGCGGTACGAGCGTGGTTTCTCGCGGGTTTGCCTAGGACCGAAAGTCCTATGTGGTGTTCGGAGTCGGGCTAGTGTGGGAGCATGGGGCCGGGCCGTGTGTTCGATGAGAGGCGGAGTAACCAGAGGTGCCGTTTGCAATTTAGACGAAGAAATAGAAGATCAGATAGGGGCAAGCTGAGCAGGTCGAAGAGGAGTCGCAAAGATCGATGGTGGATGTGACGACGAAGCCGTTGGATTTGGCAGCGGGTCGGACAATGAATTCCGTGCAAACGATCTTGTACACTAAAGCTTAGGTTGCTTGGTTGAGCAGGATGAAGACGAAAGTAGGTGGAGGATTCTTGGTGGGTTCAAGAATCCTTGACAAGCTGGCATAGAGCTCAAGTAGTTTTATAAGTTTCTCAGGAAAGGTGGAGGCAGTCGCGCGCAGGATTGCACAAGAAGCGGGCACCAGACTCGGGATCAGACAGGTGGCTTGTACGAAGTCGCAGGACGGAGCATGCACTGGTTCTTAGGGAAGACATGCAAGCCGGAGGGTGCTCCATGTTGGAAAGTGGGCGTGCTGCGAGGGAGATGGCACTGCATAAGGCTTTTCTTTGTTTTTTTATTGTAAAACTTGGACAAATGTTGAGATTGTTACGAATTGGCTCAATTTTATATTAGGTTGCTTTACAAGACCCCACATCAGTGTCCAATTTCTATATATAGATTCTATAGGTTGATGTAAAGGTTGGAGAAAATGAAATAAACTTTAGAAAGTTTTCCTCCAACAGTTGCTCTCGCCCTTCTCTCTCATCCAAGATTAGGAATAGCCTTCTTCTTCCTCATGCAAGAATTTTAACTGTTGACATATGTTTGCTTTTTGTTAGGGGTGTCAATTTAGGGTCAAACCCAGAACTGACCCGACACTATTCGGTTTCGAGTCAACCCGACCCATTTTTGCAAACGGATTTCTGGACCTAAACCCGACCCGCTTCGGGTTCGGGTTTGATTTTTTTGAGTTCCCTCACGCGATAGATAGCACGGGCTACCGTGGCAGCGGGAGCGGCAGGCCGACAGCTTGCAGCGGCGGCAGTGCTGGCGAGGCAGCGGGCGACTTGATGGCTTGATGCTACGCATCGACGGCCCGACGTGAGTAGTCACGCGACGCGAGTGACGCGTGCTGTGGGGCAGGCGGGCAGCCCGAGTAGACGGGGTCGCGGGGCAGGTGGGTCAGCCAGGGCAAGCGAGGCAGCCTGGGTAGGCTGGGCCGCTGGGCAGGCGGGCAGATTCGTGCAAGATAGGTCAGTGTGGGCAGGGCCGTTTTCCGGGTCAACTCGCACCCAACCCAGTTTTGCAAACGGGTCAGTTTTTCGAGCCCGAACCTGACCTGCTTCGGGTTCGGGTCAACCCAAATCCGAAATTTTCGGGTCGGGTTTTTGGGTCGGGTCCAATATTGACAGGTCCACTTCTTGTGCAATTGAGCTTGTACAAATGATGAACTGGGTTTAGGAATGATTGGTCTTGTAATAACTATGGTTTAATATGGAAAGATTTAAATTTTATTGTGGATTGAAGGGCACAATTTTTTTATTTATCTTGGTGGTATTATTACATATTTTAATGTTCCCCTTTCCAATTGGTTTGCTTTTTATCCCCCAGTGGCCGTATTTTAGATCGCTAATTATGGCTCATATAAATGAAATAGCTGTTATTTATAATTTCTTATGAATTGATGTTATTCTTCAAATGGGTCCTTATATATTGATTCTTTTATTTGGTACTAGGTTTGTACTTCTTACTATTTATATTCCGTTTTGAAGGCTATCAAATTGCTTTTGCTCAAAAGAAATGGTTCGAATTGAATTTAGATTGCTTATTATTTTTAGGAGGTTTTAACACTATCTTTTCCTTATAGTTATTCCTTTTGTACATCGAAATTCACCTGAGCCAAATTGGGACTAATCTTATTGATTTATCTGTATCGTGTCCAAGACTAGTCGATCGACTAAAAAATATCAACACATTTAAGTCACCAAGTGAACTCTTTAAAACCACTTTAACATCAGGGCTAATTCGAGGAAGTTGACAAGCGTTAGAGCTACTCATCTCAGCTTTCGTGTGTACTCGACCTTAGGGCTGACTAGATGAAGTCATCCAATCATTAGAACTTGGTTGAACTTGGCAAAACTTGGTGAAGGTTGCTAGTGATTTCACGAGAACTCGTTGCTTATTTAGAAGTCACCGTGTGCTTTCAATGTAATCAGATAGTTATGTGATAATAATATTTATTTTATAGTAACTTGCAATGCTATTCATTTATTTTTCATAAATGTAATATTTCCAATATTGTTTTGTTATAAATGCACGATCATGGTGACATTAGGATGCATCGAATCATCATCAAAATTCTTATACTTCCTTGTAATATAATGAAATCATAGAGTTTCTCTCTCTTATTCACTCTTATTCTCTTTTGTTACTTAGCCATTCTATGACTAATGTACCAATCTTAGCTTTACCAGACCTCACTCTGGCCTTCATAGTGGAGAAAGATGTTTCAGGATACGGACTGGGGGCAGTACTCATACAGAATTGTTGACCCATTGCCTACTCTAGCCAGGTGTTGAGAGCCAGAGCCAGGCTGAAATCAATCTATGAGAGGGAGTTGATGACCATCCTCTTAGCCATCCAGAAGTGGCGATCCTACCTGTTAGGTAGGTATTTCATTATCAGAAACGACCAGAGGAGCCTGAAATACTTGTTGGAGCAGCGAATGATGACTAAGAAACTTCAGAGGTGGTTGTCCAAATTGTTGGAATATGATTTCAAAATTCAGTACATGCCAGGAGTGTAGAATAAGACAGCAGATGCCTTGTCAAGATGTATGGGGTAGCTGCAGACAGTGGCAGTATCGGTTCCTTTGATGCTAGATTGGGATGCCACCAGAGAGGAGAGTACTAGGGATGAGGAGTTGTAAAGATCATGACAAATTTACTGAAGGAAGGGGTAGCCACCTAGGGTACTCATTGGAGAGGGACATGCTGCTGTATCATGGGAGGTTTGTGATACCCCGAACCTCAATCCACATTTCAAACTTACTCCAGGAGTTTCATGAAAGTATTGTTGGGGGTCATTCAGAGGTGCAAAAGACATACAGGAGATTAGCCTCGGAGTTGTATTAGAAGGGGATGCACAGAGATGTGGAGGAGATGGCAACCAGGTGTGAGGGTTGTCAGAGAAACAAATACCTGGCTATGTCGGCAGGAGGACTACTACAGCCGTTAGCTTTACCGGGACGAGTATGAGAGGAGATATCCATGGACTTCATAGATGGGCTGCCTCGTTCAGAAGGTTTCATGGTGATTTTGGTGATAGTGGACAGATTGAGCAAGTATGCTCATTTTATTTCCCTCCGACATCTATACACTGTGGTGATAGTGGCTTCAGCTTTCATTAGAGAGGTGATCAGATTACATGGAGTGCAGAGACGATAGTTTCAGATAGAGATAAGGTGTTCCTCAATCATTTTTGGAGGGAGTTGTTCAGATTACATGGGATAGTTCTGAAGAGGAGTACCACCTACCACCCACAGACGAATGACCAAACAGAAGTGGTCAACAGGAGCCTGGAGACCTACTTGAGATGCTTTGTGTCAGAGATACCCAGGCTATGGGCCAAGTGGCTATCATGGGCCAAGTACTGGTACAACATCTCTTTTCATTTTGCTTTTTTGATGACCCTATTCAAGGTGTTGTACAGAAGGGAACCTTCTCACTTGGTGCACTTTGGGAGTAGCAGTACTCTAGTTTCTTCAGTGGAGTATTTGGAGGAGAAGGACAGTGTTAGAGAAATTGAAGAGACATCTACGAAGAGCTCAATACATTATGAAGAAACAAGCTGATAGGCATAGGAAGGACATCCAGTTCGAAGTAGGGGAGAGGGTATTCTTGAAGTTCCGACCATACAGGCAGAAGATAGTCTCCAACAGGAGGAATGAGAAGTTTACTGCTAGGTACTTTGGGCCTTATGAAGTATTGGAGAAGATTGGAGTGGTATCATATCTGTTGAAACTACCACCAATGACGACTGTACATCCGTTTTTTCATGTATCTCAGCTGAGAAGGGCCATTGAAGATTATACAACAAGCTCAGAGTTATCGATGACACTTGCTAAGGATTTATTGGTGATTCTGGAACCCTTAGAGTTGATGGGGGTTCGCTAGAAAGAAGATGGAACTAAGGAAGTGCTGATTAAGTGGAAGAATCTTCCTAACTGCGATGCCACGTTGGAGCCATACAAGATGGTGAAACATCAATTTCCTTGTTTTCACCTTGAGGACAAGGGGATTCTTTGGGAGGGCGGTATTGTTATGTCGGTTCCTCCTGAACACCCAGGGTCGGTTTTGGTCTATAGGAGGTAGACTATTACCGCTTCCTCCCCTCTTTGCAGCCCATAATAGTGGGTCCCACTATGTAAATTAAATCTAAAAGGAGAAATGAGGGGGCGGCTTTTTTGGAGGGAGTTTGGATTTAGAAAGTTATGTTTTTTTTTATTTGTTAAGGATTTAGAAAGTTATATATTAAATAACACGAGGTGTTTTAGGGTTAGGTTATGCTTTAATTTATTTCTCTTGAAGCTTTTTTGGCGTCTTGGGCTCTAGACTCCTCATCTAGAGGTTGGGAGAGAACGATCCTCTTCTTGAATTGAGGATCAATTGTATCTTGCTTTGTGTTTGCTTTTCTTTGATTCCATTATTGCAATCTATTTTTTTGGATTGATTTCATCCAAATTTTCGCATTATTCTCGATGTTTTTACCAATTATTTGTTAGGGTTGCTTGCGAACTCAAGTATTTCCTCTTGGATTACTTGCAAACTCAAGTATTTCATATCAGTTAACACATTGAAGTTTGTCAGTATGAACTCGCCAAAACTAACTTGACACGTATTCTTGTCCTCAAGGTCAACTAGAAGTTGCCAAGCCTTAGTGCTACTCACCCTAACTCACTTAGGTACTTGGCCTTAGGGTTGAGTGGAGGAAGTCGTCCCAACCTTCTGGTATTGCTGCTTGTTAGAACCTAGCCAACCTTGGTGAAATTGGCTAGAGCCTTCACTAGATCTTGTTATTTATTTGAAAATTTACATTTAATGTAATTGCATTGTTGTGGGCTAGAAATATTCATTTTATAGTAAGACTTTATTAGGCCTCATGTAAATTATTGTTTTTGTCGTAAATGTAATATGTTATACAGTTCCATGCCTCAATCATTACCTATAAAGAGGGGGATTGAGGGCGAGCCTATGAGACATCAAATCATATATAATCACATGTATTGTATTTTTTGGCAATAAAGTGATATCTCAGAGCTTCTCCCATTAATCTCTCTTTCTCTCTATTCTTCTTTTTTGTAACTTAACCATTCTTGTGAGTAGGGTTTTGGAGTTTCCCATGGACAAATTTTTATGCAATACCTTTATTATATTTTTTGCTTCAATGGAATTCCTTATTGTGTAAGGTGAGTTTGATGCTTATGTAGGTGCTAAGAAGATATGAGATAAGGCCATAGTGCTAACACAACTCATGCGAAGATGTCATTATTAAGGCCGTAAGGTAAGCTTAGGCAAGCACCTTTTTTGAAGGCCTTAAGTTGTAAGGTGGACACCTTTTCATCAAACTCTTATTTTATTATAGTTAATACATGGCTATATCCTTATGGTTCTTTTTCTATATAAGGTATAAATAATAATTTTAAAACTATCTTAGTTCTAAAAATTCTTTTAGAGGTTGTTTGGTTTGTTAAAAAAATAATGCATAGTAAAAAAAAAAGTTTAAAATAGAATTTGAGTATTTGGTTTGTTGAAAAAAATGCAATGTAAAATTCTAGTGAATTCCTTTTCACAACCTAGTTCAATTTTAATTTATTAAACTCGCACAATTTTGGCCAAATTCCTTTTTTTACCGCAAACTAATGTGTTATTACTGCCCACCAAGGTTTAAAATTACGCAATTGGGTATTGAGGCATTTTTTGTTTGTGAGGTGAGGTGTTAGCCACAAATTGTGTTAAGTCAAAATAAATGTTAAAAATGATTTTTTTATATAATATCCAAATAATATATTAAAGGATGATGTGATAACTTTCTATTGAATTATGAAGTAACAAATTGACATTTTGAGATTGGAGAATTTGTATACTTGAAGTTGAGGCCTTACAGGCAGAATACTTTAGCAAGGAGGCTAAGTGTTAAGTTGGCCCCAATGTATTATGGCCCCTATGAGGTAGAGCAGAAGATTGAGAATGTAGCATATCGCCTGAAGTTACCACCCACTACTACGATTCATTCAGTCTTTCATGTGTCACAGTTAAAGAAGTTCAAGGGAGATTCTGTACCAGTCGATACTTTACCTCCAACATTGTCTGAAGAGGGTACAAGCCTATTAGAGCCTTCTTCATTGAAAGGGGTAGACCCACTGAGGAAGGAGGGAAAGAAGTTTTGATTGAGTGGAAAGATCTACCGGCACATGACGCTACTTGGGAGGCCTATGAGAGCATACAAGCCCAGTTTCCCGCTTTCAACATTGAGGACAAGGTTAATCTTTGGGCGGGGAGTGATGATGGACCGGACCGCCCGGTCCATCCCGCATCCGCACCGGCCCACAAGGGGCCGGTTCTCGCCTATTGCAGGCGGAGAAAACGTGTCATGCCCCGAGATCTAACTTGGAAAGAATGTCGATCAATAGCCAAACAATTTACCAGAGTTATCTATAAACCATCATTAAGCAATCTATCAAACATCTATAAAATTTAAAACATCAATATTCAAGTCGATTCATATCTCAAAACATCATGTACAATACTCAGGAACTACACTATCAATACAAGAAAGGAAACTATCCTGTCCTGAGTACAAAAGAATCATCTAACGATCAAAAGAACTAAAACCTGTCGATCTGAATCAACTCCTATCTCCTGCTCCCGATCCCTGACCTGAAAATATCAACCACATATAATGAGCTTTACAAAGCCCAGCAGGTCACCTAATACCTATAACTGAAATCAAAGCACGGCAATGCTATCAATATGCATGTCAATCTATCAATCCGAATCAGTCAATGATCAATGAGTCTATGCAGCGGAAATCAATAGTCAATAAAACCAGTCAATGCAGCGGCAGGCAATTCGGTAAATCAATTCAATAAATCAATGTCGTCAATCAAATCGATACGGTCAAATCAGTGCGATCTAATCAATGAAGTCAATTGAGAAAAGCGATATAAGACAAGGAATCTATAAAACAGTCAATACGGTGTAGAACAATAGCAACAGTGAATCTATAAAATCTATAGGCAGCAATACAATGAATCTATACGATGTCCATGTCCATGCTATCAATGCAGTATCTATATCTATCAATGATCAGTAGTATCAATGTTCAGTAGTCAATCGATGAAATCAATAGAATCCGTACGATACAGTAAATCCGATCAAACTCAATAAAGCAGAAGTCGATAAAACATTAAATCCGTAAATCAATACAGTAAACATGCAATTCAATACTATATACTGAACAAGTACAATCTACTGGCTATGTTGCTGTTGTAGAATCCATATTGCTGTTGTAGATATCAATTTACATTGGTTCAATCAATAAGAGTCGTCACTCTTTTCGCCCGTCGGCATATTAATAAACTCCTTATGTCTCCCTTCAATATATCAATAATCAATGTTTAAAGGAAAGCCCGTCGGCCCACCATCCTGTACAGGTATCAATATCAATCTCCAACCAATGTTCAACCAGGTTCCACTTGCGATCAGTATCAATAGTCAATTCAATCAATAAACAATTCAATAGTCAATATTAAAGCAATCATATCAATAATCATATCTATATCGATTCAATCTATCAGTTTCATACAATTCAGGAATCATACGAAAATCGGGCAGCATAACGGTAGTCGGTCAAATTTACACAAAAATCCTGCAAAAAGACACAATATCCAAATCTTTCCAAATTACAATAGAATATCTATAACGTCAATACAAGACTATCGATCTATAGAATCCAAATCAAATCAAGTCCCGATTATTTTCTATTCGATTAAAATCACGTAGAATCAATTCCGACCGGTAAAATCTTCGTAGAATACAGTCAAATCGTGTACAATAATCATATCTATAACATACTAGAAGTTGTGCGGTGAAAGTTGTGTCAAATCGAAATCATGTCGAAAAGTCGACTACGAAAACACAAAACAAATCCCAACTCGGTCAAAACACAACATCTTTGAAAACAGAAACAGGGTTCGGAGTCCTTACCACGAGATCTACACTTTCTCCAACAGCAGCGTCGGACGAAAAGCGCTCCGCGGTCTCCGAAAACCAGCTTTTCTCTTTTTTCCTTTTCTCTTTCTCTCTCCTCAGATATTTCTGATTTTAAATTTGATTTTTCTCTCTCCTCAAAACGAGCTCATTTCCTTATATCATACTAACATATCGGCCTGGCCGATCGCCCGATCGTCCCGGGACGATCAGACCAAATTCTGATCGTCCTGGACCATTCCCAGGGCGATGATCAGGACGGTATTGTGAACAGTGCCGATCGTCCCGGACGATCTCAATATCGTCCTGGACGATCCTGTCCAGAAATCATTCCAGAACACTCCAGAAATCAGCTGTTTTCCATGCACTGATCGGCCTGGACGATCCAAACTTCGTCTTGGCCGATTCTGGGAGGAAAATCCAAATCAGAGAGGAACAGTAAGGGAACGAGATATTACAATCTCCCCACCTTAGAAAAATGTCGTCCCGACATTTCCCTACAGGTACGAAGCAAAAACAGACAATGCAAAACGATTCGATCGAAATTCAAATCCAAATCAAAACTCGTCGAAATCCATACAGAACACACAATGCAATCAATCAATATGCAATGTTCATATGTCAATATCAATCGGTTAGTCAAATCAATCTTACCAGTAGAATCTTCTGGTCGTTGCTGATCCTGATGCTGTAAACTCTGTAGACTGTAGATGCGTGGCACCACTGGAGGTCGTGGCACAACTGTCTCCCTCTGATCTCTGACAGTCCTATCATCCATCCGATTCCCTGATCTCTCACTGTAGGCCCTCGAGGCAACAGTCCTCTGCTGTCCTGTACCCGTGCCAGAACCAGTCCTTCCACCCAGTCCTTTCTGAGGACAATCTGCTGCTCTGTGTCCTTGCTGTCCACAGTGAAAACACTGACCCGTCAATAGGTAGCACTGACCTGCATGTCGTCTACCACAGTGAATGCACGTGCCAGAACCACCAGATGATACTATCGATGCTGATCGTGGCGCAGATCCCGATGCAGATCCCTTCGAACCCTCATACCTGCTTCTCTTCTCTCTATCTCTGGAATCATCTCGTCGTACCTCATCTCTCCTCCTTCTGGTATCCTCGTACCTCAATATCGGTGTCGCCAGCTCAATCTCTATCAATCGGGCCC
The DNA here is from genome assembly GCA_016618105.1 of Dendrobium huoshanense. NCBI lineage: Eukaryota > Viridiplantae > Streptophyta > Magnoliopsida > Asparagales > Orchidaceae > Dendrobium > Dendrobium huoshanense. Next base: position 17,471,172 of record CM028356.1, read on the forward strand.
TCTCCACTAGCTCAGAAAACTCATGGATCCGGAAAGGTACTAGTGGTTGCCTCAGCTCTCTGTTCAATCCGTGCAGGAATCTGTAACACTTTTTTTCAGTAGTAGGAATCAGATGAGCAGCGTACCTCGCAAGTGCAGTAAACTCGGCCTCGTACTGCATCACTGACTTGCGGCCTTGCTCCAATCTCATGAAAGCTTCCTGCATCTGTCGCTGAGCTGACGGTGGTACAAATCACATCCTGAATACTGCAGTGAACTCATCCCAGGTGATCTCAGCATTGGTCTTCCCCTGAAACTTCTCTCTCTGCTGTCCAATCCACCATCTCTCTGCCTCACTCTCCAACATGAATACTGCCAAAGGTACTTTTCTATTCCCCGGACACTGCATGCTATCAAAAATATTTTCCACCCTCATGATCCAATCCTCAGCAGCCTGTGGTCCTACAGCCCCTTTAAACAACGGAGGCTTCAGCTTGTGGAACATCTGCAAGTGTCTATCAACTTCTTCCTCTTTGCTCCCACTCATCTTGCTCTGGGCATCCCCCATAACATGTGCAATTGCAGTAGCTAACTGCATCATACTCTCTGAAGGTACTGGAGCTGCGCTGTGTTGCTCATTCGGTACACTGGATTCTGCTGGAGGATCCATATCTTTTTACCTGCACAATTCAAAACAAATGATACACACATGCAACGATGTATGCCAATGAAGCTCTTAAAGCTACCCAATCTACCCAATCTCTCAATCAAAACCTACAACTCTGGTAACAATCCATTCTTCCAATAACACTGCTCTGATACCAACTTGTCATGCCCCGAGATCTAACTTTGAAAGAATGTCGATCAATAGCCAAACAATTTACCAGAGTTATCTATAAACCATCATTAAGCAATCTATCAAACATCTATAAAATTTAAAACATCAATATTCAAGTCGATTCATATCTCAAAACATCATGTACAATACTCAGGAACTACACTATCAATACAAGAAAGGAAACTATCCTGTCCTGAGTACAAAAGAATCATCTAACGATCAAAAGAACTAAAACCTGTCGATCTGAATCAACTCCTATCTCCTGCTCCCGATCCCTGACCTGAAAATATCAACCACATATAATGAGCTTTACAAAGCCCAGCAGGCCACCTAATACCTATAACTGAAATCAAAGCACGGCAATGCTATCAATATGCATGTCAATCTATCAATCCGAATCAGTCAATGGTCAATGAGTCTATGCAGCGGAAATCAATAGTCAATAAAACCAGTCAATGCAGCGGCAGGCAATTCGGTAAATCAATTCAATAAATCAATGTCGTCAATCAAATCGATACGGTCAAATCAGTGCGATCTAATCAATGAAGTCAATTGAGAAAAGCGATATAAGACAAGGAATCTATAAAACAGTCAATACGGTGTAGAACAATAGCAACAGTGAATCTATAAAATCTATAGGCAGCAATACAATGAATCTATACGATGTCCATGTCCATGCTATCAATGCAGTATCTATATCTATCAATGATCAGTAGTATCAATGTTCAGTAGTCAATCGATGAAATCAATAGAATCCGTACGATACAGTAAATCCGATCAAACTCAATAAAGCAGAAGTCGATAAAACATTAAATCCGTAAATCAATACAGTAAACATGCAATTCAATACTATATACTGAACAAGTACAATCTACTGGCTATGTTGCTGTTGTAGAATCCATATTGCTGTTGTAGATATCAATTTACATTGGTTCAATCAATAAGAGTCGTCACTCTTTTCGCCCGTCGGCATATTAATAAACTCCTTATGTCTCCCTTCAATATATCAATAATCAATGTTTAAAGGAAAGCCCGTCGGCCCACCATCCTGTACAGGTATCAATATCAATCTCCAACCAATGTTCAACCAGGTTCCACTTGCGATCAGTATCAATAGTCAATTCAATCAATAAACAATTCAATAGTCAATATTAAAGCAATCATATCAATAATCATATCTATATCGATTCAATCTATCAGTTTCATACAATTCAGGAATCATACGAAAATCGGGCAGCATAACGGTAGTCGGTCAAATTTACACAAAAATCCTGCAAAAAGACACAATATCCAAATCTTTCCAAATTACAATAGAATATCTATAACGTCAATACAAGACTATCGATCTATAGAATCCAAATCAAATCAAGTCCCGATTATTTTCTATTCGATTAAAATCACGTAGAATCAATTCCGACCGGTAAAATCTTCGTAGAATACAGTCAAATCGTGTACAATAATCATATCTATAACATACTAGAAGTTGTGCGGTGAAAGTTGTGTCAAATCGAAATCATGTCGAAAAGTCGACTACGAAAACACAAAACAAATCCCAACTCGGTCAAAACACAACATCTTTGAAAACAGAAACAGGGTTCGGAGTCCTTACCACGAGATCTACACTTTCTCCAACAGCAGCGTCGGACGAAAAGCGCTCCGCGGTCTCCGAAAACCAGCTTTTCTCTTTTTTCCTTTTCTCTTTCTCTCTCCTCAGATATTTCTGATTTTAAATTTGATTTTTCTCTCTCCTCAAAACGAGCTCATTTCCTTATATCATACTAACATATCGGCCTGGCCGATCGCCCGATCGTCCCGGGACGATCAGACCAAATTCTGATCGTCCTGGACCATTCCCAGGGCGATGATCAGGACGGTATTGTGAACAGTGCCGATCGTCCCGGACGATCTCAATATCGTCCTGGACGATCCTGTCCAGAAATCATTCCAGAACACTCCAGAAATCAGCTGTTTTCCATGCACTGATCGGCCTGGACGATCCAAACTTCGTCCTGGCCGATTCTGGGAGGAAAATCCAAATCAGAGAGGAACAGTAAGGGAACGAGATATTACAAAACGCCCGCCTGGGCGTTCGGCCGAAGGAGAGGGAGGAGGCGGGTGGGCCCAAGGGGCCCACCAAATGTAAGAGGGAGTTTGTTTTGTTTGCCCTAGGGGTAATTAGGGTATTTTGGGGGGATCATGTGAGGGTTAAAAGGGAGTTAGGGTTGGTTTGAGAGGGATCTTGTTTTGGTGACTGTTTTAGCTTTCTTCTAATCTAGGGCTTGGGAGAAAGCTTCTCTTCTCGAATTGAGAGCATTGTATCCGTGGAAACTTGTAAGTCTTTTGATATTTAAGTAATCGAAGTGTTTGTGAGTGTTTCCATCCAAGAAATCCTCCATTTTTCCACTGTTTTTGGGCTGTTTTTCCTGGATTCCGAATTTTTTGCAACTCAAGTTCCATCAGCAACACAAGAATATGTTCATCAATAAAGTTAATGAACCGCGCTTTGGAATAAAGATTTTGACATATGGATGGAATTCATATATCTCCATGCATAATAGAAAAAGTTTTGGCAGCTTTATGAGACTTAAGCTTAAATATAGTTCTTTGATTTTTCACAAGTTGATGAATTTTACATTGAAAAATATTATTTTTACAAAACAAACAAAGAAATAAGTTTTACCTTACATAAAATTAGATGACCTAATCTAGAATGATAACTTGATCAATGTTTGCAAGAGAGGGGAAAAAAAAAGTTTGCAAGAGAGGAAAGCTCTTTAAAGATGGCAAGGGTATGATTATGATTACTAAATTTGAAATCCTCATCAGAGTAGCACAAACATCTATCCATGTTAGCACTATTAATCTTTTTCCCTGCTCTCTGGTACTAAAATTCACAAAATTTTGATAAGAACGTGATTTTACAGATGCATTCTTTTGCTGTATTGCTTACAGATAAGTGGTTGCAATGACGATTTATGCATGCAAAATAAAATTGAGATAAAGCCCAAGGTTAAAATTCTAGTAATAGGGATAGAAATCCATCAGCAATTTTGATTTGGAGGTTTTAGGCAAGGGAGTATAAATTGAGAATATGTGTCCATAATTCGTCAGGTGATCTGAAACTCATGAGTCAATAATCCATAATTTTTTGCCTTCCTTAGCGTATATGAGGGCTAAAGGAAATACGCCTTTCTTTGTTAAAAGAGAAGAGTTGACAATTTTTTTAGGAGTAACTTGTATGGCAGAACAAATTCATTTTGTTCATGGAAATGCTACTAAGATTTTCAACGGGTTTCATCTTTAGCTTTTGTTTTTCGTTTGATAAGCATGAGTGTCTTTGTGTTGGTTTCTAAAATTGATCTGATTTGTTGGCTTGCCATGAAGTTTCTAACAATTCTTTAGTGTGATTGGTCTTCTTACAAACATAACTCCAACGATTGACTTTTTTTCCACTCCTTGAGTGGTTTATTGTGTTTTGCTCCAAAAATTTGATGTTATGTCGGGATTCTTCATTAATTAGAGTGTTCTTGTTTTTTCTTAGCTTTATTCTTTATTTTCTTTCTTCCCTTCAAACTTAAACAAGTACTTATTCACTTTTAGGAATTGGATGGTTCCTTAGGATTCTTTTACGAACTTCATGCATGTCTTTATTGAGTCATGCAAGAAAATTATATGTTCTTATTTTTTCTTCAAGTTTAACTTATTTACCTACACATTTTCTGCATCCATCAATTAGCTTGAAAATATCTCTTTTTTTTTTTTTCTAAATTTTTGTGAGTATGGTGAAGTATTTGGCGATACTTAGGTTTCCTTGCTTAAGGTCAGTAGCATGATCTTGTAATTCATATGATTGAGGTTTTAATGTATGTGTATCTTGACTGTCTTCCAAATTGCCTGTGCGGTGTTGTAGACAAAGTATAGGGATACAATATTTTCTTCCATATAATTAATAAGTTAAGATATTATTAAGGCAGTTTTGATATCTTGTGTTGAATGAAAAGGTTGACCACATCAGGTTGACAAATGGTATTATTTTGGTATCAAATCTTTCCTCTTACCATTGAAACTGAACGAGAGCATTGGAAGAAGTTTTTTTTTTCCATTTAGTTTGTAGGATATGATTTGAAGACTCTAGTGCTTCATGGAAACTCCCAAAGTTTCATGGCTTGGTTGGGTGGAAGGACCCATATTCTCTCCAGCTTTGCTAGACTTGATTAGTGCCCTTTTGTAGACGGCCATAGCTTACGATATAACCTGTTTTATTTATATAAAAAAACCTGTTATATTTATTTATTTATTTATTATATATATGTATATACCATGCAATAAATAGGTAGGAGAGAATAAATAATAGAGGAAGAGTGGTAGAAATTTCCATGCTTGCATTGGACGAAATCTATTCCACTATATAGGATGCTTACAAGGGTGAATATTAGGTAAGAAATAGACATCTCATAGAAAAAAGGAAACCTAATTAAAACAGTTTATTTTTGATATGAAAAGCTACAAAATATGATAGATATGTTCGCTAGAAGTCATCCACAAGATTGTTTCAAATCAGTGGCCTCCTATACAAAGTCCAAACTGCTAGGTGGCAAGAGGAAAAGGAAAACAGGAATTGCTATACAGGGATGTCTTCCTGCCATCCAGGCTCAATCCAACAAGCATTTCAGCTGGGGAGAGAATCCGCCAGACCCACATTGCAGGAATTACCTTCTAGTGATGTCTGCCTGCTGTCTAGTGCACAGGCTAGCATAAATTTTTTGCTTGGGGCTTCTTCAAATATGTTATGTGATAAGAATCTTTTATTCTTTCTTTTGGTAAGAGCGGCGTCACATATTTCAACATTTTTTGCAGTATTTTGTTTGTGTCAGGATAAGTCTAATGATGATGATTTTAGGTAAAAGTTAGTTGCTCTGATTTATTTAGAGTTTATGTGGTGCAAAATGTTTATTTCTTGTGCATATTGAACAGTCTCAAGTTTTAGTTAAAATATCGGCCTTCTGATGATTTTCTTAGGAGAGTAGATGTGTTAGAGTTAACCTATGTTAAAAAAGGTAGAGATAGATCTAAAAAGATTTGATTAGAAAGTATTAGAAATGACTTTTTTGTTAGATTTAAATAAAAATTTGACTCTTAATTGGATACAATGGAGAAAAAAGATTTCATGTCGCTGATCTCATGTAGGGGGATAAAGGCTTCTTGTTGTTTTTGTTGTTATATGTTATTCTCGTGATGTCCACTGTCTTCCTTGTGCTAAGCTGAAACTGGCATATCCTGTTATCAGTTTATTTCATCTTTTTGGTTCAAAATTTGTGTGATTCATTAATTTATCCACGCAAGATCAAGTTCTTCTTGAAGCATATTTCATATAGATTCTAATGCATGAATATGCTCACCCATGGTGGAATGTTACCTTTTTTTGTCACAATTACAGAATGCTAAGCATTTTCATAGTTACTCTGGCTAACTGTGCAGCTTATTTTATGTTGCTACATTTATTGTTACTTGTTCAGGCATCCATGAAAGTAATTTATACTTGCCCGGGACTGAAGTGGGATAAATTATAGCACCCCTCTTGATAGGCATATGTGCCGTTGTCTTACCTGAAGACGTCAGATATTTTGATTCTTTTTATTCCTGTTGCCTAATATGTTTTTCGGCCATTTTCTACATACATAAAACTTGCTTTGCCATAGACTTTTTTTCTTTTATTTGTTTATTTCATGAACCTGTTTTTAAAAATTATTATTTCATTTAGTTATATTCACATTCTTCTAGTTATTATTGATAATTCTTATACCGTCTAGGGTTATTGAGCTCATAACATTCTTGAATATGAGTTCTGGATACAGTTGCGTGAACCTGTAAATAACTGTAAGTAAGCAGGCTTAGTGGAGACAGGCTTTTTTAGAAGCGTTAGATTTTGGTTGCAGTTTTCTTTTGTGAATAGAAACGGAAGCTATGAACGTAAAGGCGTTGGGTAGTGCTGGAGTTCCTCGGAACAAAATCAAGAGGAAAAAGGTCCCATCCGGTCCAAATTTCAGTGGTGATCATGCACGGGTTAATCAATATGATGGCGAACATTCACGGCTCACTTGTTGCAATTTGATTAATGCTGGCTCTGTTCCAACTGGAAAGCTTACTGTTAAGAAGTACCACAACTTCATAAAAAGTGGCTTGCCCAATCGGTTGCTGTTTTACCATGACAGTGAATGGATAGATTTTGGTGCAGATATTGTTGGTCTGGTCCGCGATGACTTCCAAGCAAAGAGGGCCATTATTGAGGTAACTTATCAGGACCAACAGTTTTTACTGGACTTTGTGCGCATGCTTCATATTGATGCAATGACAGGTCTCAGCAAGCCAGTTGCATGGATTGATGAGCATGGAAAATGCTTCTTTCCAGAAAAATTCCCTGAATATTGCGACTCCCATGGATTCCTCATGGGAGAAAATGTTCACGTTGCTTGTGTGCTAGACAGGACACAAGAAGTGGATTCTCATATTGAAACCATTGATAGTGCTGCTGAAAGCTCAAACTCAGAATGCGCCAAGGTTAAGCAACAACAGGTTAAGAGTGGAAAGTTTTTTTCAGACAATGAGGGCATGGCCATGGTGGGTGAAGCAGTGGGTGAAAATGAACTATGCTCTCTTATCCCATACAAGGTATCTTGTTTTGGAACAATGGAGGAAAAAAATGCGATTGGAGCAGACAACTGTCAGCTTGTTTCTAGTCCTGTCCAGAAATTTTTTCTTTCTGGAATGTATCCTTATGTTGATGCCAAGGACATAGTTACTATCCTAAGAACTCCGATAATAGATGATTTTGGAGACATCCGCTTTCATAGTTTTCAAAAGCAGATTGAGATGACGAAGAGCCTTCGTAGTAATGCCAATGTGCGCTATGCATGGCTGGCTGCAACCAAGTCTTCTGTAGAAGACATAATGTTGCATGGAGTTATGAGGGCAGAAAAGCCAGTGCGTGGTAGTACATATGGCCTTGGTGTTCATCTTGCACCTGCAAACTGCCCCATTATCTGGTGAGGTTTTACTTCTCTTGATTCTTATCTTAATTGCTAGATTATGGGTAAGCAAATGCTTAAAATTTTTTTGTCTGTGGATCTTCATGGTGAAAATTATCATATATGCTGCTTCTATGTTGTTGCTTCTTGACTATTTCGTTTTAGTTTTCCATATTTATCTTACTCTAAGATGCTAATGATTTGTTTTCAAGAAATTTGTGTTGCTGAGAAATTGCTATCCACAGTGCCACCTATTCAGATGTGGATGAAAATGGAATATCTTATATGATGCTATGTCGTGTCATCATGGGCAATGTGGAACTCGTCTGCCCTGGATCTAAACAGTTTCAGCCTAGCAATGATAATTTTGACAGTGGTGTGGATGATTTTCAAGCACCAAAACATTATGTCATTTGGGACACGAATATGCATAGTCACATCTACCCCGAGTATGTTTTGGCTTTTAAGCTTGGCTCTGAAGCCAGAGGTAGTTCTTGTGATATGTTGGGAAGTTCAATTTAATATATTTGGAATCTTGATGGCTAGGTAGATCTTGGTATTTTATTTTGCTGCAGAGCATCTTTTTGGGAAAGAAAATGTATCTAATGAATCCGGAGTCACAAATGGTACTTCGCCTGCTCCACTTCTGAAGGTGTCTCTCTCCTTTTTTATTTTCTTTTTTTGGTTTATAATTTTCTTCAGATATGCAGTAGAACTGTCTTGTACCTTGAATTTTAGTACTTCGCATAAGCATTTTACTGCTTATTTGGATGCTTTTGTTTTGCTGATTGTTAGCAATGTGTGAAAATATGTGTTGAGGTCATATGATTTATAAATGAAGATGGATAAAATGTTCTTTTTTGTTCTCAGGAAGAAAATGGTGATCCGCCTGGCATTTCAGCTGGGAAACCCCAGGGTAACGCCCAGGCATTTGGCAGAGTTCCAAAGCCAACATCTCCATGGATGCCCTTCTCCATGTTGTTTGCTGCGATTTCAACCAAAGTTTCTTCCAAGGATATGGATCTTGTTAATACACATTATGAAGAATTCAAGGTATCTAACTTAAGTTTTCATTGCTATTAATTTTCTCACCCTTGAGGTATTTGTTCTTTGTTTAAGACTCTTTGCGTTCTATTTTCTTCAGAAAAGAAAAATAAATAGGCTTGACCTTGTTAAGAAATTGAGGCAGATCATTGGAGACAAGCTTCTTATATCTACTATAATGAGGCTTCAACAGAAGGTGAGTTATATATAATGTTGATAACTTCGAGGGTGTATAATGAGAACCATCATTTCCCTGTGCGCTTCTGCTATAAGCTTATATGAGTCTTGTTTAATTCCAATATTGCAATAAAATAGAGGAAGTGCTCAATGTTGTATTTTGTAGTCATTAATTGTTAGATTTGTTTCCCAGATTTAACGAATGTTTTACTTTCATGGCTGTGTTGGCATTAGGAATTTTTTTTTTCAACATTTTGGGGTAAAATACTCTCATTTTTGCTATCAATTCGTGTGTCATTTGTAGAAGGTCAAGCGGTAAAATAATCTCATAGATGGTGCAGTCTAGTTTATAATTTTTTTTAGTCATGTTTGGCATTGTCAATTTCTATTTTTTCCTGCAAAAATATTAAATTTTGGTCCATTGGGATGTTAGAAATCTATAACCATTATGTAGACCTAAAACAATTTGCAACATCACCATTTTACTTTTTGGGATTTCGTGCTTTAATATAGTGACTTGAAACATATCTGTTTGTTTTCATTTTCTGCACCTTACATGTTCTTTTACTTATTTTTGGCATTTAAATATGTGCTTTTCTTTTGATGTTTATATTTTCTGCGTGCATGTGTTGAGTGGCCTTTGTTTCATCCTATGAATTAAGATTGAGCTTGTGTTTTTGATGATAACAAAATTAATTATTGTGCTGATAATTTTATTTTCTCCTAACATATCTTGGATATTTTTTTATTTGCTTGTTTCAGTGTGTACTAATATTTCAGGGAAATCATACTTCAAATTGCTGAAGATTTCAAGATAGAGTAGAATAGGATTTCATGTAATGGAGTCTGCATATCCCTATTTTTATTTTCTGAGTATGAGTGAATGTGATTGTAATTGGGTAACCGTGCACACACACGGGGGGCAGAGATAGTTAAAACTTAAATTTTAAAACTAATCGTATTGTACGATATTTAATCGTACTGTATGATTTGACTTAATTTTTCTCCTAAGCAGACAATCAAATCATGGCTTGAATTATTTGAACTAGTCGTACGGTACGATGTCAGGTCATACAAATGACTGACAGAGTATGAAACTCTTTTCGTACCATATTGTACTGGACGAACTTGTCCATTTTTTGAACAATTCGTATAATACAATCTTAAGTCGTACAAACGACTGATAGAGTATAAAATTAGGTTCGTACCAGACGAACTTGTCTATTTTGAATAGTTCGTACAACACGATCTTAATTCGTATAGACGACTGACAGAGTACGAAATTAGGTTCTTACTAGACGAACTTGTCCATTTTTGAATAGTTTGTATAGTACGATCTTAATTCGTATAGACGACTGACATAGTAAGGAATTTCATACGTACTGGATCATACCAGGCGAACTTGTTCATTTTTGAACAGTTCGTACAATACGAAGTCAGTTCGTAGGGCTGCAAGCGAACCAAACGTTCGACGAACTACTCGTTGTTCGGTTCGATTAAAGCTCGTTCGTGATCGTTTAATTAACTAACAAACAAACTTGAACAATATTTTAAATACTCGATTCTTAAATAAACAAGCTTGAACACTAATGCGTTCAGCTCGTTTATGTTCGCGAACAACATCAGTTGATGTTCATGAACAAGCTCGATAAAAAGCTCGATTCGAGTTCGATTAAATATAAAAACTTTAATTATACCATAATATAATATAATTATTTTTTATTAATAAATTTTAAAGTAATAAAATATTATAACATATGTTCATATAAATTAATCATATTTTCATTTTAAATATATAACTGCTTTTATTTTAGAAATTTCATTTCATGAACAAGAAATATTTCATATTTGTCCATGTTTGTTAGATTGTTTGTTTAGAATGTTCATGAACAAATTTAATGTTTGCTTGTTCAATAGATTGTTTGCGAGATATGTTCACGAACATAGCTCGTTTAAAGCTCGATAAGCACTAAACAAACGAACATGAACCAAACATGAACACCCTTAAATTAAACGAACCAAACATGAACACAAATAATAAAGCTCGAATCAAACACGAACCAAACATGAATAAGCTAATGTTAAACAAACACAAACATGAACACTCACATAGTCGGCTCGGCTCGGTTCGTTTGCAGCCCTATTAGTTCGTACAGACGACTAACAGCGTATGAAATTATGTTCGTCCTAGTTTTTTCCATACGAAGCCCTATTTTTTGAACTGTTCGTATCGTATGATCATCGATTGTACTGTATGATTGGATGAATGTTCACTTGAATTTTTTAGTTTTTTGACGGTTTTTCATGTCTTGTATATATAAAGAGTCCTAAAAACTGACTTGAGGACCTTTGCTGTGAATTTTTCTTGAGAGTGGCCATTGAGTGTGAGTGTTTGGGAGAGATTGTAAGAGTGAAGTGTGAGAGATAAAGTGAAGAGAATTTGTTGTAAGAGATTCACAAGGTTGCCCAAAGCGAGGATTTCTTCTTTCTTCTTCAAGTTTCTGTCCATCTCCTTTGGAGGCTTTTGAGAGACGATTAACAATATTTTGTCAAGGTTATATGCCTTCACCAGGAGGGTGAAAAAGGACGACGATACTCTGCCTTCACCAGGAGAGTGAAAAAGGATAACGGTACTCTGCATTCATTAGGAGGGTGAAAAAGGACGTAACGGTAAGCCGCCATCACTCGGAGAGTGTAAAAGGCGTCGGTTTTATGCTGTACGGGGTTGTTGGAAGAGAGTTTGTAAGGGCTTCTCCGCCTTGCTGTGGGGGCAAAAGAAGAGTCACTATTGTTTAATGCAATATCTAGAGGAGTCTCCAGGAAGTGGATGTAGGTCGAGTTTGACCGAACCACTATAAATTCTGGTGTTCTTCTTGTGTTATTTATTTTTTCGCCTTTTTATTTCCTTCATTTAAATCTTTGTGGTTGAAAGATTATGTGATAATTATTTCTTTAAACAACCGCATATTAGAGGATCGTTGATTTAAATTTCTAAAAAGGTTTTCAAGAATCCAAGATAATTTTTAAATAACCAATTCACCTCTTTCTCTTGGTTAGCCATTAGGACAGTTCTATTAGGTTTAACAACTTACATGAACTTTCAACCTTTCCCTGAAGTGAAAAGGCGTCTAGTAAAATGAAGATGATCAGGCTTGCATCAAGGGCACAGTTGGCGAATCCTCTCCATGCCCATGGAGATACTTAAATTGTGTAACTACTGTGCCAAACCTGTGTTGAATTCATGAAAGGGAGTCTTCTTGCGTCCCCCTGTGCGAAGGATTATAATTCATGATAAAACAACTTTCCAACCCATTCGCTGGTGTGTTGCCCATGGAAGTCGCATCACGTTGCAGTGAAGTTAAAACTGCTCCTGCCACCTAAAATAAATCCCTAGGATTGCCCCTCGTTGCATATAGTTATTGGGACCACATTTTTTAAAGCTTATATGACATTAAACTTATGAATTAGTTTGCTAAATCATATATAATATTTAAGTATTTATTTAAAACTAACTATTGCTACCTCTTAGATTTTGTTTTTTTAATGATGAACTCATCAGCAAGTTTGTAATACTTTATTTATTTACAATATGGCGATTAAGACGCATTGGTACTTAAATTTATCCCCAACAACTGTCTACTCAGATCCGTTTGGAAGGATAGGACAAGTGCTTATTGCTTTAACAATTGCTATTTGGTCCGGTATCCTACATTAACTTTTAATCACGACTTATTTTATTCAAAATCCGTTTTTGACATAAATTTTTAGTCGCAACATGCTAGTATTGAAATGGGGTAATCTACCTTTTATGAATTTCTGCTTCAATCTTTTCTATTAGTTCATTTAGTTGAACTATTATTTTGTTTCTTCCCATCATAAAGCCTTCAAACTTGAAGATCAAACTTACTGCTTGGTTGGGGTTTTCTCCATGAATCAAAATGTCAATGACGTGTTGCTTATTACTGTTGAAATATAAAATATTGGCAATTATATTTTTGAGTAGAATAGTAGATAAGTCTGCCTTGGGATTCAATTATACAAGTTATTTAACTAAATTGTCAATATTAATTTGACTACAAAGTAGAGCCTTTGTGGCAGTGATTATGGATTTTTTTTTCAATAGCAACTGAGAATCCAATAATTTTTTATGAGGCATAAAAGAGGCGTATACTAATTCTAAAAAATGCAAATATAAAGAATATGCGTCTCATCATTATCTTTATTATTGTTTTTGCAGTCAAAGAGTAAAATTTTAATGACTTGGTGAATATTTGTACGATTTATAGTTTGTAAGGAACTTACACGCATGGTTCCATTCTCTTGAGATTTTTATTATAGAAAGCTTAAGTTTCAATCTATGTATTCTCTAATGATTCTTGGAGTTCAGACTAAATTTCAGGATAAAGAGTCTATTTGTCCTGTTATTTTCAAAAAAATTTAATTCTTTAGCTAATTTCTTTCTGTTTTAATTAAATTTTTGCATCATTTTCTTTGAAGTTTTTATTTAAACATATTCTTATAGATAGATTTTATTTTTATTTTTCTTAATTTGGTTTTTAGCCTTTTTAATGTTTTTTATTTTCTTTTTCTAAATATTTTTATTATCTTTTAGATGGATGTCGTTGGTTCCGCCCTCCGTCCAACGTGTTCCTGAGCTTTGCCATCGAGAAATGAGATCTGCTCGATATGACGACGTCGAGCACAACCTCAGTTCTGACTTCTGCGGCTCCGCTCGATATGAAGGTATTGGCACCGTCGTCTCGAGGTTGAGCTCATCCACATGTTCCTGAGCTTCGTCGTCCCGAGATCGTCGAACAAGGGATGACGTCATCCCGAGATTCGACAAGCAATGGATGAGCTCTGCCGTCGAGATCGACATTAGTCGCATCCTCCCTTTGTCCCGAGCTCGTCCGCCATCGAGAAACGAGAGCCGCTCGTGTCGCTGTTTTGGATTTTTCGCTCGCGAGATTTGAATTTCCCGGCCACGAGCTTCGCCATCGAGCTGCTTGTTGAGCCGATGATTCGAGTCCGACGTATGTTCGAGCTTGATTAGCCGTCTAGCTCGAACTCGTGTTCGAGCTCGAATCGCGAGCTCGATAAGCTCGACTCGTCGAGCTGGTTATCGAGTCGAGTCCGAGCCGGCTCGCGAGTCGGCTTGACTCGGTTGCACCCCTACTCGGTACAGCTCGGTACCGGAACTCGGTACCGCTCGGTACTTGGTACCACTCAGTACCTCTCCGCAACGCTCGGTTCCAAGCTCAGTATCAATGCTCGGTACTGCTCGGTATCGAGGGGTACTGAATGGTACCAAGCGGCACCGAGAAGCTAGAGAAAGCTTTGAAGTACTATGGTATTTATGGCAGGTCGAACCCCGCCAGGGGGCAGCTTGGACCTCCGACATATCTGCGACATATCTACACTTTTACTTAAAAATTTTTATGTTTCAAATTCATGTGATTTTATTTGTGTCGATCTTTCGTAGGATAATGAGCTCTAGTGGCGTAGGAATTGGGTCTGATGATGGTCTATCAAAGACCAATTCAATTTTTTTCGTCATTTCAAATATTACTGATGAGGTCATCGATAGGAGATTTCGGCGCGCTTATCAGAGACGACCACGGAGATCGACGGCCGTGATTGCTAGCCTTTATTTTTGATCTCACTTGTATCTTCAGTTTTCATTTTATGATTTTATTTTCGTAGTTTCCCATTTTACCCCTGAGGGTAATAGTTGCTTGTGTAGCCCCAAGGGGCATTTTAGACTTTGCGCGTTATTTTCTTTTGGGCCTATTTATATGGACATTGTATCTTGTATTTGGATTATTGAATTATTGAATGAAATTTGTGCTTTGAGTTCTCTTTGTGAGTGCCAAAATGTGGATCTCTTTGTGAGTTCCATTAGAGATCTCTTAGTGAGTTCTCGAATTTACCACATGCTATCAACTCCTTCTCTACACGACTCATCCGCAAGCTAAATCAACCGTTGAAAGGAGACGAATTTTCCGTAAGCATCTTCCCCCTTGAAGCTCTACCCGCCGGCCACCCTAGTCCCGCCGTCCACCACCTTGCCACCGGTTTTGTGTTTCTTTTCTTTCACCTCCACCTCCCTCCATCTTCTTCCCCCAATTCATCTTGGAAATTCGAATCTCGAATTTCAAAATTTCTTTCCAAATTTGGAAATTTCATATATGGAAAGTTTTCTAATGAGCTCCATTTTAAAATTAAATTAAATTGGACTTATTCTAAAATTATCCTAGTCATCAAATCCAATTTAAAATCCCCCTCTCCTCTCTCCCTAACCCTCTCTCTCTCTAGCAATAGCCGCCGGCCCCCCTCATTGGGCAATCCCATTAATGCCCCATTAAACCTATCAAATCCTAATTGATATTCAAATTAGGTTTGAAATTTTCCCTCCACTTCTCCTAAAACTGAAAATAATTTCAGTTTTCTCTCCTAGAATCTCTTCCTAATTGAAATTTTCAATTAATGCATTACTGACATTAATTGGAAATTCAAATCCCTAATCCCTCCCTCCTAATTTCACAAAAACTGAGATCAAATTTCAGTTTTCTCTCATCCAACCAGCCCCCTCTCCTTTATTCTACCGCCGGCTCCCCTCCCCCTTTGCTAAACCGCCAGCCCACCCTCTCTCCTTGGGAGATTTTGCTTGCGGCGACCATCCGGATCCAATCCAAGGATGCATGGACGAACACGAGTGGAATTATGGCTTTGAGTACGACGACAACGGAAGGGTCGACATCCTCCGGTCACAATTCTTCGACGTCGGATTTGATTTCGACGATACCGTCGAAGAATATTTGGCCCGCATCGTGCCGACGCTCATAGAATCAATCGACGAACACTTCTCCGTCTACACTTGGCTTATCGAAAGTCGATCTACCGTGCCTCCTCCACCTCCAAGATCTTCTTCCACGGCAACGTTCCTTGGCGCTTCCATCTTAGTGGCAACCTCCTTGCTAGCTTGGACAATCTTCCGCCGCTCAACTTAGTCTTCGTAGGAAGAGAGTGCTAAAGGTCTCAAAGTGTGAACAACTTGGTATTAATCGTGGGATTTTTATTTACTAGCTTTTGTTTTATGTTCTCTTTTGCAATTGCTTAAAAGACCAAGTGCTATCGTCGTATTTTCTTGCCTAGCAAATTAAACATCGCGAGTTTCTTCTAATTTACTTGACTTGGATGCATGATAAAGTAATTTGTGGTGCTAATATTTAATTCTCTTTTAAAGTTCTTGTGTAACTCTCAACCGCATCACATCATTTTGGTATCAGAGCGTGGTTTACCATGCTTGACATGCATAGAACGCATCCTAGGGTTTAGTTCATTGTGGTAGTTTAAAAACTTCATGCATATCATTGTTTAGATAATTTATTCCACTGTTTTGCTACTGTTTTTCTGTTTTCCAGCAAGCATATAGCTGAATTAAGGCATCTTAGCTAGCATTGTAGTGTGACCTTTTTGTTTAGTTAGATCATAAGTGTGTAAGACAACTACACCTTGTTTAACCTTGCTGGTCTCACAAATTTCTGCAACTGTTTTCACTATTAGGAGGTCCAAACAACTAGCCATTTGCTGCCTTTTATTTTCCTAGCTGTATAAGGTTGCTGCCCTCTTAAAACCTGCACCCGTTAGAGGCTTTTAAGTGTTCCGTTGGCTGTCCAAGAGTGCTGTTCAGTGATCTAAACCAACCCTTAACCTCTGGACTACCTAACTCCTAGTTGTAAGCTGTTGTCCACACCTTCCAGCCGCTGTCAAGCTTCTTCTAGCAGACTTTTAGGCCTTGTGTAGTTGCTGTCCTGAAACTTCCAGCAGCAGTTTTAGCTTCCAGTTACTCTTAACTGCTTGCTTAATTGCTGTCCACCTCCCCAAATTCATCCTTAGCAACCCCTAGACCTCACCCATGGAGCCCCAACACCTCCAAGCCACCTTGGACCTTATTTTGGGACAACTAGGCACTGTTACTCAGCAAATCCGCAACACCCAAACCGATCTAGCTGACTTTAGGCGCCACACGAGTGACCGACTAGATAACATCGAGCGGAACGGGAATCCTGCAATCTACACGCCATCAAGACCTCACTCACCTTATGGCGAAGACAACCGACCCGATCATGAACCCCATCGAGATCCCGGACGTTTTCACGACCATTACCAACGCAACCCTAGGCCACCTCAGGAGCCCGTGGGGGATGACAACACTTGGAGAGACAATGATGCTCAGCTTTTGAAAAACATTAGGATCGACGCCCCGACCTATGATGGAACACTTGATCCCCAAATTTTCCTAGACTGGCTCAAGTCAATGGATAGCTATTTTAAATGGTACAACATCTCTGAAGCGAAGAAAGTCAGATTCGCTGAAATGAAGCTTACCGGACGAGCCAACCTTTACTGGACCAATCTGGAAAACATGCGTGAATCTCGAGGAGAACACCCAATAAGCGACTGGAGAACCATGAAGCAGGAACTTAGGAGGAAATACCTACCACCGTCCTACTACCCTAAGCTCTTGGATAAGTGGAATCGGCTAACTCAGGGGAGCAAGTCAGTTAAAGATTACATCTCTGCCTTCGACGATTTCCTGATTCGTTGTAACGGCTAGAAATCTGCTACCCCAACTCAAATCCTGTCTATGTTTAGAGCTGGCCTTCGGGAAGATCTTCGCACCGAACTGTTTGCTAGAGGGATAGACACACTAGAGGCCGCTTGCAGCCTGGTACTTGACCTAGAAGAATCCAAAACCCATTCCCACACTAGGCTGTTCGACTCCCGACCCAACCCGTATCGCTCCTCCACCAGCCAGCCTCAAAATCGACCCTCAAACTCGACCAGTAGTCGACCCACTGCTAGCCCAGCCCCTCAGCGTTCCGACCTGAAGGGTAAAGCACCAGAACGGGACACCCAAAAACCCAATTCTGGAACCAAATGTTATAGGTGTCATGGGTATGGGCACATTGCCTCACAATGTTCCAGCCCCTATAAGGTCACCATAATTGAAGAGGTCGACGACGAAGAGGAGGAACCCGATACTGACGTAGTTCACCATGTGGATGAAGAGGAAGATTCTTTTACGGAGGATGAACCCGTCACACTGCAAGTCGTTAGATGTGCGCTGTCCCAACCCAAGCCGAGTGATGATTGGAGAAGAACAGCCATTTTCCATACCTTTACCAAGATCAGGGATAAGAACTGTAAGGTCATTGTCGATAGTGGAAGCTGTATCAACGCTGTCTCCTCAGCGATGATCTCTAAGCTCAACCTTAAGGCCACACCTCACCCAAATCCGTATAAGGTCGCTTGGATTAACTCAACTTCTATGGAAATTAAAGATAGGAGCCTTATACCTCTCGAATTCAATGGATATCAGGAGAAAATTTGGTGTGACGTGTTGACTATGGATGTGGGTCAGATTATTCTTGGCCGCCCTTGGCTGTTTGACAATGATATCCAC
The DNA here is from genome assembly GCA_016618105.1 of Dendrobium huoshanense. Classification (NCBI taxonomy): domain Eukaryota; kingdom Viridiplantae; phylum Streptophyta; class Magnoliopsida; order Asparagales; family Orchidaceae; genus Dendrobium; species Dendrobium huoshanense. The sequence continues at coordinate 17,489,704 of CM028356.1, forward strand.
ATTTATGGAAGGATGAACACCTGCGTGTTCGAACATAACGGGAAGAAAATTAAGTTGATCCCCTCACAGCCCTGACCCGATAAGAGCGAAGCTAAGGTTATTCCACCTAAGCCTAACAAGAGCCTACACTTCTTAACTGCAAAAGAAGTGGACATTGAGATTCACCACGGAACACCCATGTACGCCCTGGTAGCTAGTGGATGATGATCATGAAGGGCAAGTACCTGAAAATGTAAGACCCCTGTTAGAACAATTCGTTGATGTCTTCCCCGAGGAGTTACCTGACTGACTTCCTCCCCTCAGAGACATTCAACATGTCATAGACTTGGTTCCTGGAGCATCCCTGCCTAACCTCCCTCACTACCAGATGAATCCAACGGAGCACGCTGAGCTAAAAAGGCAAGTAGAGGAACTTCTGCAATGAGGATAAATTAAAGAAAGCCTTAGCCCATGTGCCGTTCCTGCCCTCCTAACTCCTAAGAAAGACGGCTCCTGGAGGATGTGTGTTGATAGCCGCGCTATCAACAAGATTACCGTTAAGTATCGCTTTCCAATCCCCCGACTAGATGACATGCTCGACATGATGACTGGGGCAACACTGTTCTCCAAAGTGGATCTTAAGAGTGGATATCATCAGATTAGGATTCGCCCAGGGGATGAATGGAAAACGACATTCAAGACAAAAGACGGATTGTATGAATGGATGGTCATACCTTTTGGTCTTAGTAACGCCCCTAGCACTTTCATGCGGATTATGACCCAAGTCCTACGCCCTTTCCTCGGAAAATTCGTAGTCGTTTACTTTGATGATATCCTAATCTATAGCAAGACCGTAGACCAACATTTGGGACACCTGAAACAAGTATGTGAGATTTTGAGAAAAGAGCAGTTATATGCGAACCCTCAGAAGTGTGTATTTCTCACTGATAGCGTCACCTTTCTCGGATTTATAATTTCATCTCGAGGAATCTCAGCCGACCCCGAGAAAGTTAGAGCGATCAACGAGTGGCCTGAACCTAAAACCATAAGAGATGTTCGGAGTTTTCATGGATTGGCCACATTCTATCGGAGGTTCATCAGGAATTTTAGTACCATCGTGGCACCCATAACTGACTGCCTAAAGAAAGGCGAATTTCATTGGACACCTGCTGCCACTAAAGCCTTCGAGGACATTAAAAGGAAAATGGTGGAAGCCCCTGTGATGCGTCTCTCGGATTTTTCTAAAGTATTCGAAGTAACCTGCGACGCGTCAGGGATCGGTATTGGAGGAGTTTTATCTCAAGAAGGACACCCCGTGGCGTATTTTAGCGAAAAGCTAAATGACATCCGTCAGCAGTATTCGACCTATGACAAGGAATTTTATGCGGTCATCCAGTCTCTTAGGTACTGGAGACATTACTTGCTGCCCCTAGAATTTGTGATCTTCTCTGATCACGAAGCCTTGAGATATATAAACTCGCAGAAGAAACTCAATGCCCGCCATGGTCGTTGGGTCGAGTTTTTGCAGGAGTACACATACACGATTAGACACAAAGCGGGAAGTGAAAATAAAGCTGCGGATGCCCTTAGTAGGAGACTGATGACCACCCAAGAGATGAGGAATGAAGTTATCGGATTTGAACGCCTTAAGGAAGACTATAAGGACTGCCCGGACTTTAATGATACCTATTCCCTTTTGGCCTCGGGATATGGGCACTCGACGGATGATTTTGTAGTAGAGAATGGGTACCTATTCAAGGCCCAGAAACTCTGCATTCCCCAAACCTCCCTTCGTGAATATCTTGTTTGGGAATTACATGCAGGAGGTTTAGCAGGCCACTTCGGGCAGGCGAAAACTATTGTTGCGCTAGAGAACCGTTTTTACTGGCCCAGTCTCAAACGCGATGTCGGACGACTCTTAAAGCGATGTCACATTTGCCAACTAGCCAAGCAGCGAAAACAGAACACAGGACTCTACTCCCCACTACCAGTACCGAGTCGCCCTTGGCAAGATGTGAGTATGGACTTTGTCCTTGGATTACCCAAAACCGCTAGAAAGCATGATTCTATCTTTGTGGTAGTAGATCGATTTTCTAAAATGGCGCATTTCCTCCCATGCTCCAAAACTTTCGATGCTTCCCGAATCGCTAAGCTTTATTTTGAGGAAATTGTTAGACTCCATGGCCTTCCTAAGACAATCGTGTCCGATAGGGATGTTAAGTTTACCAGTTATTTCTGGAAAACCCTTTGGCACAAAATGGGGACTAAGCTCCAATTTTCCACTGCTTTTCACCCCCAAACCGACGGCCAAACTGAGGTTGTTAATAGAAGTCTAGGAAATTTTCTAAGGACTTTGGTAGGAGAAAACCTTAGGGATTGGGACTCAAAGCTTCCTATAGCCGAGTTTGCTTACAACAACTCTATAAATCGAACCACTGGCCTCAGCCCTGCAGAGATTGTGTATGGATATCAGCCGAATCAGCCCATTGACCTAGTTCCCATGAGTCCTAGGACTAGAACATCTGAGTCTGCATTTGCATTTGCATCCCATTTGCATGAGTTACACAATGAAATTAAAAGAAAAATTGAACAAAGCAATACGGATTATAAAATTCATGCTGATAAGAAAAGGAGATTTAAAGAATTCAAGGTGGGAGATTTTGTGATAGTACGGATCCGCCCGGAGCGTTTTCCTCCTGGGTCCGTAAAGAAATTACATGCGAGAAGTGCCGGGCCCTTTAAAATACTTGCGAAGGTTAACGATAATGCTTATGTGCTAGAACTCCCGGAAGGGTTTAATATGAATCCCACTTTTAATATTGAGGATATAGTAGCCTTTGAGGGTCCTGATTTAAACCCCAACAATCCACTTCATAACGAGCCTTGTGTGACCCCATCTGGTGAGATCCCTAGCCTTCCTCCACTCCCCAATTTACCCCACTTACCTAGAGCGGAAAAGATTGAAACCATTCTGGATGATGAGATTATTTCCACAAAAGATGGAGGTCGCCAACGGTACTTGGTCCATTGGAAAGGAACTCCGGAGACAGAGGACACGTGGATCGATCGAGAGGAGCTACTGAGACTGGACCCGGACCTGCTGGAGTTATATGAGAGCTTTCGTAGCACACACTCGACGGGGTCGAGTTCTCTCCCACCCGGGGAGAATGATGAGGTCATCGATAGGAGATTTCGGCGCGCTTATCAGAGACGGCCACGGAGATCGACGGCCGTGATTGCTAGCCTTTATTTTTGATCTCACTTGTATCTTTAGTTTTCATTTTATGATTTTATTTTCGTAGTTTCTCATTTTACCCCTGAGGGTAATAGTTGCTTGTGTAGCCCCAAGGGGCATTTTAGACTTTGCGCGTTATTTTCTTTTGGGCATATTTATATGGCCATTGTATCTTGTATTTGGATTATTGAATTATTGAATGAAATTTGTGCTTTGAGTTCTCTTTGTGAGTGCCAAAATGTGGATCTCTTTGTGAGTTCCATTAGAGATCTCTTAGTGAGTTCTCGAATTTACCACATGCTATCAACTCCTTCTCTACACGACTCATCCGCAAGCTAAATCAACCGTTGAAAGGAGACGAATTTTCCGTAAGCATCTTCCCCCTTGAAGCTCTACCCGCCGGCCACCCTAGTCCCGCCGTCCACCACCTTGCCACCGGTTTTGTGTTTCTTTTCTTTCACCTCCACCTCCCTCCATCTTCTTCCCCCAATTCATCTTGGAAATTCGAATCTCGAATTTCAAAATTTCTTTCCAAATTTGGAAATTTCATATATGGAAAGTTTTCTAATGAGCTCCATTTTAAAATTAAATTAAATTGGACTTATTCTAAAATTATCCTAGTCATCAAATCCAATTTAAAATCCCCCTCTCCTCTCTCCCTAACCCTCTCTCTCTCTAGCAATAGCCGCCGGCCCCCCTCATTGGGCAATCCCATTAATGCCCCATTAAACCTATCAAATCCTAATTGATATTCAAATTAGGTTTGAAATTTTCCCTCCACTTCTCCTAAAACTGAAAATAATTTCAGTTTTCTCTCCTAGAATCTCTCCCTAATTGAAATTTTCAATTAATGCATTAATGACATTAATTGGAAATTCAAATCCCTAATCCCTCCCTCCTAATTTCACAAAAACTGAGATCAAATTTCAGTTTTCTCTCATCCAACCAGCCCCCTCTCCTTTATTCTACCGCCGGCTCCCCTCCCCCTTTGCTAAACCGCCGGCCCACCCTCTCTTCTTGGGAGATTTTGCTTGCGGCGACCATCCGGATCCAATCCAAGGATGCATGGACGAACACGAGTGGAATTATGGCTTTGAGTACGACGACAACGGAAGGGTCGACATCCTCCGGTCACAATTCTTCGACGTCGGATTTGATTTCGACGATACCGTCGAAGAATATTTGGCCCGCATCGTGCCGACGCTCATAGAATCAATCGACGAACACTTCTCCGTCTACACTTGGCTTATCGAAAGTCGATCTACCGTGCCTCCTCCACCTCCAAGATCTTCTTCCACGGCAACGTTCCTTGGCGCTTCCATCTTAGTGGCAACCTCCTTGCTAGCTTGGACAATCTTCCGCCGCTCAACTTAGTCTTCGTAGGAAGAGAGTGCTAAAGGTCTCAAAGTGTGAACAACTTGGTATTAATCGTGGGATTTTTATTTACTAGCTTTTGTTTTATGTTATCTTTTGCAATTGCTTAAAAGACCAAGTGCTATCGTCGTATTTTCTTGCCTAGCAAATTAAACATCGCGAGTTTCTTCTAATTTACTTGACTTGGATGCATGATAAAGTAATTTGTGGTGCTAATATTTAATTCTCTTTTAAAGTTCTTGTGTAACTCTCAACCGCATCACATCAATTACGCTTTGATTACTTTTTAATTTTTATGTATGATTTATATATTATAATGTCATATCCGCGTCGTATCCGTATCCTGTACTTTTAAGAATTGACGTGTCCCGTATCCGTATCGTGTCGTATCTGTGTCGCCGTATCGGTGCAACATAGAATTGTGTATTGATAGAGGGGCGGCTGCAAATTGCCTGAAACCGAATCTCAAATGACAAATTTGTAAAAAGGGGTTTGTGCAACACATAGCTACCACTATGCTAATGGCCATTTGTGATAGAGAGGGTGAGTTTGTATGGGTGGAGTCATGTATGGTCACTTTTGTTGGTTTTAGTAGTCAAGTCCTTGAACTTTTGAAGTAATAATTTTAAAATGAAACCTTGAATTATATAAACTTTTTGGCGCTTTATATAAATGTAAAATGTGTGTATCGCTGTGTTGATAGGATATATTTTGGTATGCTGAGAATATATATAATTTGTATACAAATATTAGTAATTACGTTAGGTGCATATTCTGATCTAAATGTTTGACGCTCAAAATAGTTGTAATTACGTTATTTGTATTCTTTGCAAAATAATCTGTTTAGTAGATCATTAATATATGCCATGTAGTTTCATTTACAGGAGTAACTTTTCAATGAATTTTATGTCTAAGTTTTCTTAGCGTAAACAATGCCAGTTTACACAATTTTCTTTCCTCCAAGAATTCTTGCACGGTCTTAGTAAAAGCCATTTTGAAAAGTAACAATCTCTGTCAGATCTTAGTGGTGCATCGCAAGTCTTAGACCCTGATGATGGAGTCAGAACAATTATCCTTGTTGTTCCAATCCACGGAGTAGGATGCAAATTTCGATACACTTGCTTCAACAATTTCCTTGAGTGATGACGGGGGATTTTTCTATCCGACACACCTTGGTGAAACAGTCGATGGAAGTGACTATCTTTAACAAATTGCGGTGGACCATGGCAGAAGAAGACCAATAATCAATGTTTGCGCGCTGCAACTTTGAGATCCCGGATTATGGAAGAAGAACAATTATCCTTATCGTTCCAGTCTTCATAGTAGGATCCAAATTTTGATACTTGTTGCTACAACAATTTCCTTGAGCGGTCAAGGAAAATTTTCTCTCCTATACACACCTTCGTGAAATACTCGATGAACAAATCACGATGGAGCACCACCAATCTGAGTTTCCCGACGGTAGCGGAAGAATAATGATCTATGTTGTTCCAACTTGAAGAGTAGGATCCTAACTTCAACATCTCATTTTTGCAACGATTTTCCTGACAAGAGGAAGGTGGATTCGCTCTCTCACTATGCTGGTTGGACTCCAATGCCAACGTCCGTTGATTGGATTCCTGTAGTCGTGATCTTAAATGTATTGGAGTGATGGGGAGGAGGCGGTGGAGACAATGGAGGGATTGTTGTTATCAGAGATAATGTTGAGGAGCTTTATGTTAATTGATGGAGAGCGTAGGGGAGATTCATAATGTGGGTGTGTAGGGGAATGGAAGATGAAAAAGGGGTGGAGTGAGAGAGAAGATAAAAATAAAAAATAAAAAAATCATAATGTTTTTTATTTTTATTTTTAATTTAGATCATTAATAAAATAAATAAATAAATATAAAAGTGATTCTAAACCGGCCCAAAAATTTTGTTTGGTTTCTTTTTTTTGGCCATCATTCATTCTGATCTCTTTGTCTGCAAGCTCGTCACCTGTACTTGCCTTTTGGCTTGGCACTATATTTTTGAATAATGCCTTGGTTCATTATTATTTTTCCTCATTATAGATGTATTAGATTTGACTTATGTTAAGAAAAGTAGAGGCAGACCTAAAAAGACTTGGTTAGAAAATATTAGAAATGATCTTTCTTTATTAGATTTAAACGAGAATTTGACTTTTAATATGACACAATGGAGAAAAAAGATTCATGTAGCTGACCCTACATAGTGGGATAAAGGGATAAAGGCTTGATGTTGTTGTTGTTGTTATAGTTTGCAATTCAGCAATTTGGCTTCCTATAGAACCTATATATGTATGGCCTTTTCTTGTTCATGCTGGTTGGCCATTGAAACATAAACTGGCTCTAAGCTCATCCTGGAATTAAGATTACGTCATTGTGGATTTGTTATTCAAGCATTGCAGATGCTGAACATATTAGTGTATCAAAGTATTTCGTTGGTTTATTTGACTACCTACTGGAACTTCAAATTCACTAAAATCCGTTTGTTTTTGCAGCTTCCTCCCACGGCGATACAGGAACTCTCATTTCCAAGCAGCAAGAAGCTCCAAACAAAGCCTTGAGCGAAAGTTGTAGCCTTTGCACAAAGGTTAGGATGTTTGGAGTTTTAGGGTGGATTAGCACTTTTCGGACTTTTCTATACTCCAGAAGAATTCTGGGATCCGTCGAAATGAATAAATACACCTTTGTGAATCTTTTGACATGTCTTTTGTGATTTGCTTTGATTATGGTGCTTAATGACAGGCAGCTGTGTTGTTTGCTCATTACCCCTTTCACCTGTGCCTTAATTCACTTCTGTTACCAGTATTTGTGGATCATAAGAAAGAGCCGTTGCCCAATTTCTGGATTTTGTTTTTGTGCCGGCGGTTGTTAAAATAGGTTGGTTTCATCGGCGCCGGACAATATCAACCGATATCTTGAATTTGATTAATTATTATGTGTGGATGCCGAACGTCATCCGAATATCAATCAGAATGCATCCTGTCACCCCTTCGCTCGGTATCGCGGCTCGTTACCATTAATGTGATACATTCTGCTTGGTCTCCGGATGTCATTCTGCATCTGGTCTTTGCACATAATAATTTCTCTTTGAATTGGTGTGAGATTTGTAGCAATATTGATGAGGGGGATAAATTGGGTTGAAATAAGATCTTTAGTTTGGGTGGATTTAGATGGTTTCTGGCTGATGTTGCATTAGAGTTGATGTGTGTATATTTTTGTTGCCTTTTGGTTTTAGAAGGTATGCCAACTTAGGTGTTTTAGTGGTATTTTTTTTTACTGTTGAAATTGTGCGGCTACTTTAAAACAAACCATAAAATTGACTTTTCATTGTAGGTAGGCCAAGCCGTTTGAAATTGTTAACAATATGATCTTGATCTGATTCATCTCCCTCATTTGATTTGATTGTCTTGAGCTAATTACGATTAGATTGGCTCAATTTGATCTGGCAAATTGATGATTTGGGAAGTAATTTTAAGACTTTGAATGTTTTATTTTATGTTTCTGATTAAATGTTTTAAAAAATAAATTAAATTAGGTAATATGACCATTTGGGAAATAGGTGCTTCTGCTTGGTAGAAATATTTTTCTTATTAAGATTAAGTGTCGTAGAGATGAGTATGTGCAGGTAGATGAGTGGCTACTCTATAATGTAAAATGAGTGTATTTTTTGAGAAATCTAAATTTGACATGATATTGAGAGCGTACGATAGGTTTATGATATTGAGAGATTTAACATGATATATTATGTTCATTAATCAAAAGCTTCATCGATGATAATTATCATTACATTAGACTTTCATAAAGCAGTTTACTAATAAATTTTTTTTTTTACTAAAAATTGCTTTAAGAAGTACTAAGAAAGCTGCCTAAAATAAGCCTTAGTGTTGAACTGTTGAACCATTGTTGCCAACTACCAATCAACTGACCAACTTGACTATGACTGAACCAAGTCAATCAGGTCATCTCAATGACAGGATCATCTAATCATTTTCTAAGTAGGGGATGGTGCAATATTGTGCATTCAATGTTCATAAAAATATAGAATATTATGATACAATTTTGAATAAACTGAATTTTATTCTTAAAAAAAGCTATTAGTATACCGAATTCCAGAGCTCTGACTACATCTTCAATGCTCACTGGATGGGTCCCAACCGGGAGGTTTAATATTGGGCCAATCTCCACGGCATCCTAATCTAATGTAGAGACTCTTCTTCCCTGTCATGAAAACATACAAAGATAAAAGTTCAGTTCTTAGATTGCTTCAGAAAATGCTTAGTAGATGCGACGAAGTTAACATAGAGAAGAATAGAGTTTACAGATTTAAGTTTCGTTTGAGAAGGCTTTTTTACTGTTTCTTAAAATGATTTTTCTAATAAAAAATTAAAACTGTTTTAAGAAGCATTAAAAAAACCGTCCCAAATGAAATCTTAAATGCATCAGGAAACCTTATACATCACCTGTTAGCTGCTTATCAGACAATATAAGTTGTTTGAGTGCTCTCAAACAACCTAGAGCAATCTCTTGTGCTTGATTTTTGTCCCATCCAGCAAGCTTCACAACTACATCAGCATTGGTGTAGCCAACACCTCCATCTTGCATGTTCCTTATGGCTTCCTTCCTTGCGCTTGCCTCATCTGCTGCGTTACAGCAATAGCATCATTGAAGTTGTTCAAGGGAGTTCTGCTTCCCATTGCAAGCTTGGGAAATAAGCTTAAGAGATTGTTTACCAGCTGCTTTGGATTTGGACAACCACACAGTGAATCCGGCATGGAGATGCTGCCACTTATCATGCCATGCCGCAGCTCCATGGGGGCCTCCAAGTGTGGCCACAACAGCACGAACATGGCTGTTAGGACCTTGGTGATTACTATATCCCTAGTTTTTATTGCAGATAGATTGTGAAAAAGGGACGATACCTGCTAAGACTTTGAAGTGCCAGAGCTTCGGCTTCAGCAACAGGCCCTGCTCCTTCTGCAGCAACCCCTGCAGTGAATGAACTTTGTTAATCACTGCAAAAAATAGTAGAGAATCTGAGATTTAAACAGTAGAGGAAGGATTTAAAGAATGAAAAAGAAAGAAACTTTTTGTTGTTCTTTTCAGGGGGGATAATCTTTGATGTTGGTCAAAAGGTATGCAAATGAATCAAAAAATTTATCTAAATCTGAAACTAAAAGATCAAGCTTTTGAAACTGTTACGACTTTAGCATGTGTTATGCTAACAGCAGGAGCTGCCTAACTTCAAAATCATACTACCTACACCGCAAAGATGCAGAGGTCCTGCCCCAATCACAAGGATGGCCCACCCTTTGCGGGACTCACATGTCAACCAGTAGGGATTCTTGAGGCATATGGATTAATGGTTTTAATCAATGGATCAATCCTTTCGTGACCTTAGGATTACAATCCGTGTGCATCTAATAGGATATTTTATCTTTTTTGGTAATTACCTTTAATTTATTTATATTGTAAGACTATTGGAGGAGTCTATATATTGTTGACCTTCACATATTTGCCAAATCAGTAGGAGCAAAGGTGACGAAAATGACGATCGACGAGCGCGATCATCGACAAGCACGTACGCTTTATCACCAAACATATGACGTTGATGCAAATCAAAACGTTGAATTTAGCCAAGGACCACTCACTGTTGAATTGAACAAAGGTGGTTGAAATCAACAAATTACATGCGTGATGATCTCCAACGTTGCCTGAATGATGTCCGTTCGCAAAACAGGCTTCACCGTTGCGCCCGAAACGTCGAAAATACCTAAGAATGACAACTATATTGTATGGGTCATTCGAGCGAGCAAAAATATGAATCTTGCATAAATTTCGGGCAATGACGTCCTTGATGAATCCAGAAGATATATTTAATGATAGGAGGAGAGAGTTTGTGACGTCCATGATGAAGAGAGTAGATGAAACAAAAAACAACCACAAGCTCGAGGAGCCGAGGGGGAAAAAGACGTGTTAATAAAGAAGGTCAAAATAGAACAGCCCCACCCATGGAAGTGAGAGATACATGGTTGATTAAGTGGGTTGTTAAAATGGCATTTTCCCAAAAATGTTACAGAACATAATGCAGAATATCAAGGTGCGGGAAACATCAAGAAGATGTTGGGGCTGATGTTTAGTAACATCATTCTTTTGATTATTTAAGGACACAATGATTAATGTATAATACTTTTTTTTTCACATAGAATAATTGAAATATAAATTAAATATATTTTGGGGCATCATCAAAACAAAGGATTTTAAGAGAAGTGGAAAATTGAACCTTTATTTTTTGATAAAATTGCTCAAATGCAACAAAGGCTTTGGATTGACATTTTAATAAATACACCCAAAAAACCTAAGTGTTGTCATTAATAAAAAAAAATTAATTACAAAATCCCACTTGGACCTTGGAATGTATCAAGAATGGGTGAAACCTTGAATATGGTGAAAAGGATGACTAAGACTAAATGCCACAAGGAAACAATAGTAGAGGAGAGGGTAGTGGATGAAACATCAAAAAGATAGTAAATGCTTCCAACTTCAACATCACCCCTAAGTTTACTCTTTGTTTTAAGATCCAAAAAAATAGTGGGAGGGATGATAAAAAGTCATTGATTAGTTATGAGATTTTGTAAGATAATTTAACAATAAAAGGTAATTTGGGAAGACAAAATATTGACTAGTTTTGATGAGAGACAAATAAAATCTTTCCTAATGATAGGAGAGGGAGATCCATATATAATGATGATCAAAGATAAAATGATTTGTGTTTTGTGTCATATGTGAAGAGGCACCATAATCTAAGACCCAAGATATGAGTCAGGGCAACTGTAATCGAGAGGAAACCTCATGAGAAGAGAGGTAGTCAAATAGAATCATAGCGGTCACATGTTAAGACAATATTCAAGAGTAAACCTCATGTGGTATATGATCATATTCTTCATGGTAAATAAAATATTCCAGAATGAGAGACTAGTAAAACCAAGGATCATAGCGGTCACATGTTAAGACAATAAAGGAAAACCCATATAATTAAGTTCTTTTATGAGATTCAAGGAGAAATGTAAAGCCAAAGACTATAAGAGATGGTCGATATTTATTGAGTTTGATAATGTTACTAATATTGGAGAATTTTATTTTATAGAAAGAACTACAAAAAACTCTCAATGAACACCAAAAAAAAAGGAGACAACTATGAGTTAATTAGTCATATAAATCGAGAGCTCACGCTTAAACGAAGTTGCAAAGGAGTAATCATAGGATGAGACTATTTAGAAGATACATATGCAAGTGAGAGCATGATAGCAGCAACACACACAAAGACCAAGTGAGTGAGAAGTCTACGATGAGTGTGAGAGACAGAGGCATAACAATATTTCATACAATAGGTGCACGAGGGCTATAAGATTAGGATGGAGGCGAGCACGTGCATTAGGCGAGTGCAAGGCATCGAACCCATGTAGGTAGGCGGTTATAATATGTGGGAGGAGCATGAGAAAATGATGAGGGAATGAGAGTAATGTTGAGGGAAAGGGTGATAAAGGATTAATGGCTAAATACTAGTCAGCCTTTGATACCATATTATGACAATAAAAAGTACTTAAATTTATTTCACTATAATTCACGTGCCTATATATAATAAATACAAGAGATAAAATAGGCAAGGAAAAAAGAGGAGAATATCCTAAAATACAAGTATATATCACTTATATTACAAAAATAAAACTAGAATATGAAATAATTAATAAGTTTTAATATAGTGAAATCTCTATGAATACACAAAGAAACTACTAATATAACATCAACTAAAGTATCAAAACTCGTACTGGCGGCTTGTATAATGATTCGCTTTTTAACCATGTCACTGTAGAATATCCCTTTCCTTTAGAATGCTTTGTCATTAACTCCATCTAGCTATCTAATCGATTTATCTTCTTCCCTACATGATATATGGCCAAACCATCTAATGTATTCATCACTGTCTAATCTAAAATAGGTGCTAATCTCATTATTATCTTATATTACCATTTTCACCATATTTTTCCTAGTTTATAACAATGCACTATATGAAATTCAAATGTCCAACAAACCTATTTAAGTAGTATCAAATACATAGAAAAGAAAGAATCCACTATTTCTTTCAAATTTTTTATTATGAGCTATGGATGTGTAAGCTCTTATTCATTCTTTTCATTATGTCAAGTGTATTACCCTTGCTTCAATTAATTACGTGGAACAATTAAAATGGTGGTTCTCTGTTCCCCCTAAGACTCTTTTTTGGTCACGAAATTCTACTAAACCTATTTTACTTTCATTTATCATTTAGACATTTAAACTTTGTGCATTAACCTTTGTTTCTCAATTCAATAAATCAAATATTCATAAATCATAACACACCAGCTTACATGATTCATGAACCAATCCATTTGTTCCCTTTGACCAATATAGCATTTTCATATATTAAACTCCAGTAGTCGCTCAAGATAAACCAAGAATCTAGTGTTGTTTTAAGCTCAAAACATTGATGAAGTGACAAAATAAAGTCAAAGTTATCTTTTGGTTTCTTTATGCATAGCTTTGATTCAATTTATCGTAATATCAGGTGCTACTCTTTTAGAAACTGAACATTTAACCTACAAGTTGGAATATGAGTGGGCCGTATTAAAAATAATCCCCAGGATAACAAGTAATCCAGACTCCTAATAATGCATTTCAACATTAGTGCAAAGTACTTCCTAAATAGTTGACATGAAGCGTCCCATGTTTAGGGCAACTAGGGAGAAAATTTCCTTTTTAGAGTCAAATATTCTGAATTGGATCTTGAAAGAAATTAGTAATTGTCCTAGACAGAAGAAGAGGCAAGAGGTTATTAGGCATGGTCAAGAATGAACAAAGCTCTGCATATAACTTCTTAAATGAGGGCAATATGAAAAAAGAGAGTACACTGGCATACTTACAGGAATCAACTGATTGCCCAGCACATTTTTCCAATACTTCACTAGTAAATAGTGGGGTATATCTGTAAAATTGTGTTTATTAGAAATATATTGAAAAGGAGGAAAAAGTTTCAAGCAAGTTGTCTGAGTGGAAATTAAATAATAAACTGAATTTTTTTTAACATCGCAAATCATCATGCAAGCTAAGATAGTGCAGGAAGAACAAAACATTATGATTACTCATCATTTCCTTAGCCACTAGCACACATCAACATGCATTTTGGCAATGTAATTTTAAGTCAATTTCAATGCAATGTTAGTAAGAACGATTCTATCAAAGTTACAGGGGATAATCCAGAATTAACATGATTAATCTTTAGCTAAAAGATAAATTATTGCACCATTGCTACCACGTTAGACAACAGTGGTTAGGTTTCCATTTGAGCTTGTGAACGATTCTATCAAAGATGTGTATATGCATTCAATCCGATTTTGAACTAGCTTAATCTGAGCCATACTTGCCTTGTTGGTCTGCTCGTTGACTTCCATTTGAGCTCAATCCAAGCCAAATATTGATTTTCTAGAGATCTTTGAGTCATTCACAACTCTACAGATTGGATACACATAAATCATATCCATCATAGTAGCCAACTAAAGAAAGCTAGCTCCATCGGAGCTTACATTCCAATAAAAGGTTGTGGCATCTACTAAATCATAAAATATACAATAAAAAAATTAAGATCAACCTCAAAAAGGACAACAAATTCTGAGCATCCACATCAGTGCCATGAATCGTCAGAGAAACCTGAATGTATAAGTTATCAATTTGCTACACCACATCCATGCCGCTTGTTCTTGAACTACCAAGTTCGTGGTTTTGCTGACATAATATGGTTACAACAACAATTGAAAATTTTCAAAAGCTCATGGAGGAGGAAATTTTTTTAGTTAAATAAGTTATCTTAAAGATATATCCTGAGGTTTACTAAACATGTCCTCAACCTTGCTCATGCATTTCCCATGACAATGCCCACCTACTCCAAATGAGTGTGCAATGCTAACATTAAATTTTTAACTAGACCGCTTTCCCTTCTTGCCTTGATGCCAGCCCTCTTATTTGTGCTCCATAATTGATGAACCAACCATTGCTCTTGGAATGGATTCACTATGATAACACTTATCACGAGCTTGCAAATCTAGTATTCTCATAAATATGTAAGCTTAGGATTCTCTGATCCCAAGTTATCCTTCACTCATACAAACTCATAAGAACTCAAGAGAATGAAGATAAATCTAAAAACTCTAATTACTTCTTAAGCGTATGATGATAGAATAGACTCTGCAGCCTTAGCAACCAACAGTAGCATAAAATTTTCAGCCACAAGGATTATTATATACACCATAATAAATATAAGGACTAGCTCATCCAAAAGACTCAAATAGCTTATATAAGGTTTAGAAACTTTCAGAGAGATTCCATATACTAAATCAGTCCACATAAGAGGACGACTTATTTAAGAGACAAACCAATGTGACCACAGAGATAGACAATGATATGCCACAACAACCTTAATTTCAATCGAATGGCCATGGAAGCGCCACAGGTTCATCAATGTGTTTTAACCAAGACACTTCAATTCATACAACATTTGAAATATATATATATATATATATATATATATATATATATATATATATATATATATTTTCAAAAATATCATAGTAAACAAAGAAAATGAAATGTGAATATATGATATGCAATTTTCCACCAAAGATATTTAGATTGAGTACTTAATGTGATTGTCTCGCAATTGTACTCAGACATGTTGGCCTTCTTAAAATCACAACACCGATAGAATACTCCAAAGAGGGGCTAAAGTAAATTTTAGATAAATATAGATAAAGAAGATAAAATCTCGTATGTATCACTTTCTAGTTTGTTGGGTGATTTCTTGCTTCTCTAACACTTGATGAAGGTTACAACTATTTATATTGGTACAACGTTGATGAAGTTGACCTATTTAATCCTCCATAGAATATTTGGGAAAGATAGCATGAGTGGAAGTCCTCCATAGAATGTTTCCAAAATTTCAAGCATCAATGTGGGCTTTATTTTTGAAAATTTGCAGATGGCACAGTTAAAGGTTAAATAATAGTATCATTTTTTTTGGTTATTCCAAATTATTAAAGTGCGATGAATTTAATAACTCTACATCGAGAACATTTTAATTTTGTATCTCTTATATCAAAATTGGCATTACTTTTTAAAATATATAAATCAATTAGTTAGATGTCAAAGAATAGGATCATATTAGATAAATTGAAATCCTTAGGAGTGTTTTCCTTTCCAAATCTTTAACTCTTCATCAATTTCCAATGGATAAAAAGGCATCCTGACAAATAGATTAGTGCTGTACGAAACAAAGAACATGATCAATGATTACATTAACAGTTTAGAATTTCACATTGTCAATATCCAAGTGTTAGAACAGTAGCTTAATTGCATACCTAAGACCTACATACCATTGACAAGATCAAATCATTCATCAAATGCATATCAAGAAAATTTTCAAAAATGTCAAAACAAAAGATCAAGAAGAAAATTACAAGGTAAAACTGCATACCCGATACCAACAGAAAGAACTTTAGCAACTTCTTGATTAATTTCTGTAGATTGTCCAATGACATAGATTGATGTTCCTTTAAGGAGCTGCGGAGCGGCCAATACAAGGGACTCCCAGGATTCCATGACATCAGGCCACTTCAGTTCTGCCTCACGCTTCTTTAGGTTAACTACCAGTTGATCCTCATCTATGTACCTGAGGAATTTTTCAGACTCCGGTAACAAAACTATTAGATGGAAAACTTTTTAATCTCAGTAAATACGAACCATATAGTTTCAGCTGGTTTTACCCTCTCAAACAAACAATCAGTTTGCATTAAGGTTCTAAGAGTACCGGATGCTTTAACCCTAATTAGCAAGGAACAATTGTCCACATCCACAAATATGTCACTGGAGCTTTCAACACCAAGGGCTGATATATCGAACCTTAGCTCTACATCCATACCACCATCAGAAAACTGCGCTACATCAGGGTTTTATTTAAAACAATTAGAGGCATAGAACCGAACAAAAATTGACATCAAAATCAAGTATTTTGCTCAGGGAATCACCAAATTCACGAAAAGTTCTCATTTTGAACAGTTGCTTAAGTGGGGAAAGCAATAATTTTGAGCAGGAAATTTGAAAGATAGCTCTATATTGTCTATTTAACCTCGTAATTTCTTGTTGCCGAGGGAGCAGCGGAGAGGTTTCTTCCGAAAACCGATGCGCATCTGTGCAAGATGGAGCTGCTTCGGCTGCAGACAAAAGTCCGTGATTGGAGCCTGCAGTTCTTGGGCAGAGGGTTTTCTGGTATTAAAATGCTTAGGGTTTTGCTTGGGTTTAGAAGAGAAATGGAGAAGGAAGACATGATAACAACGGCCATTGCAGCAAGGAGTGGGAAGTATCGAGCGCAAAAGGGTTAAAGCAGGTTTTTTTTTTCAATTTAATTACTTCTGAGCAAATTTAATGCCTAAACTCACATATATAAGATCTAAATTTAGGATCTTGCTGTTGGTAGCATAATCTACCAACCAATAAACAGATTAAAGACAACTACATGATAGGAGTACTTATTTGAAGGAACCGGTCCTCCCATAATTGTATTGGCCATCCGGAGCTATTTAAAAATATGATCACCTCTCATTCAACCCAATTAATAATATATTAAACAGATGGATTGAGAAATTTGATTTTATATTCCTCGTAATATACATATTTAAATTTCATTTGGGAGGGTTTTCTTACTGCTTCTTAAAACAGTTTTTTAAAATAAAAATTAAAATATTTTTACTAAAAAATTGTTTTAAAAAACAGTAAAAGAATCATCTCAAATGAAGCTTTAACTTAATCTTCTTCTTGTGTTGATTCGGTCAGATATGCAAAATTATTTTTTAGATTTAAATATGTTGAAAGTCTTAATATTTTTGTTGAATTATATATCCTGTTTGAAACACAAAAAAGCATCACTCTTAGACTTCGTTTGGGACGGCTTTTTCATTGCTTTCTAAAACGGAGTTTTAGTACAAAAATAAAACAATTTGTACTAAAAATCCGTTTTGAAAAGCAATAAAAAAACCGTCCCAAACGAAGCCTTAATCTCTCCATGCACTATCTTATATGTTGTCCTATAGCCATTGCTAAACTTTTTTCCATTTTACACAGTATGATTTCTTCATACAACATGATAATAAGATCGTGATAGAGTTGTATATTTATATGAAGCATTAAACTAAAAATCATTATTTATGAAAAAAACATTTTTTTAATATTTAAATAATGTTGTGGGCATATGATTAAAGAAATTATATATTAATTTATATTAGTTATGAGGAAAAGTTTATCTTAGAATCATATAGGATTAAAAAGTAGGTTAAAATCAGGTTCGTGTAACTGTCAAAAGGGTTTGTATTATGTTCAAATCTTGTTTGAATCTTTTTGAACCATTGATCAAACTTTATTCAATTTTGATTCAAATAAGATTTTAATCATATTGAAAAAGGTTTGACCTTTGTTTAAACCTAAATAAAACAAGTTCAAGCTAGATAGTAATCTTGTTTTTGTCGGTTTTGGGATATATCCATTCGTTTTTCCCTCAATCGGGAAATGATGTCGCAGTTTTCCTGCTCTCCCCCCTGGATGATCATGGCTTGGTTGGGCAACCTTGGTGGATCCTCCTTCGTTCTGGCCTTATTATGCTTCTTGGGTCTTATTGTTACTTCACTTTGTGCCTCCAATGGATGGTCCTTGCTTAGCAACAAGGTGGCTCTTTTGAGACCGACATGCTTAATGCCCTTCTTTATTTACTGTTATGATTTTATTGCTTTTCAGATGCCCTTGCATCTGTCGTTTACTTTGCTGGCCTATGACTTGAAATTTTCTGTTTGGTCTTTTTGGGACCTTTGCTTGTTGTTCCTCTTTTTTGTTAATGGAATAAATAAAGGTTATCATAAAAAAAAAAATAGTAAACTTATTTTTGTTTAAATTTAGAGCACTTGTCTTCCATAAATGAATCAAGCAGTAATCTTGTGCTGTATGTAGGATGATGGAAAGAGACAACCAAATTGGTTAATTGGATGTTTAGTGATAAACAAAGCAAAAAATTTATTATTTTAAGAAGTATTATCATCGAAGATCTCATAGATCTTATACATACAGTTATAGATATTGATAAGAACTAATTCAACTTAAAGTTGAAAGTGTTTTTCTTTCAATGAATCAAACCCCATTATATGAAATCCTCTAATATAAATAGTTATAAAATATGATTTTCAACTTCAACAAGAATTTTATATATCACATTTGTGAGCCATATTTGTGAAAAAAAAATATATATTTAATTCCATATTATAGCCAAACCCATAAAATTCTTAAATAGATAAAGCAAATTATAGTAAATAAGAATGATGTGAGATCAATCAGTACAATACATATTAAGATGCAATAAACATTGATTTAAGATTACAACTCTCTATATCGATGAATAATATTAAGTAATATGATGCGGTGATGACTCTTGACTCTATGAATGTTTCATTATTAAAGCCTAATGAGAAATTATTCTGTGCGGACACTGGATGGTAGAACTGTTCGGTTTACGCTTGGGTACCGAGCGGTACCAAATTCGGTACCGAACGTGGCACATTTTCATTGGAGTCTGAACTATGCACAAAATAATTTTTCCTTCATTAGAGATTATAGCTCCACTAGTGATCTAGAGGAAAGCGAGCAAATTCTATTTGTTCTTTTTTTTTTTTTTTTTTTTTTTTTTTTTTTTTAGTTAAAACCCACCAACGGGCTTACGCGTTAACATAGGGAAAAGTTACAAAATCCTTAAAGGGATCTCTAGCCCGCTAATGCTCCAGAGAGCTACAAACAAAGTCAAGAAAAAACCTAAGGGCCGGAGTTCCCTGCTAATCAAAATTACAAAAATATCTAGTAACATTCTAAGAAACAAAATAAAGGGATAGACAGAGCTCTAACAGCAAAGCCCAAAACCAACACGCGTATCCTCCCCAAAACGAGCGCGAAGCTCCAAAAACCTGCAAAACAGGCCTGCAAGGATACTAGAGCAAAAATGAGATAAACAGAAATAGTAAATAAAAGAAAAAACAGCCCATTACAAACATCCAGGATAACAAGAGGATCGCAAACATCAGGGCTCAAAACCAATGTAAAAAAGGTGTAACCTGGCACCAAAATGAGAACCCAACAGAGAGGAGAGAAAGAAGGCAAAAAAAGAAAACAAACAGAGCAACCCACATCAATAGCAGCACGGGCAAAGATCTCAACCCCAATTAAACAACCATCAAACAACACAGAAAGAAGAACCGCCATCACCAACCCCCGCTGAACAATTAGCAGCAGAAAACCAACCAAACCACCCCAACGCTCACACAGCACAAACACCAGCGAAGCAAAAACCACAACAACCAGAGGAGAAGAACAAACAGAGGCAAAAAGACCAGATAAATACCACCCAGAACAAGGCAAAACAACACCCAACGACATTCAAACACGAACATAGGGAACCTCCCTTTCTTCCAGAATCAAATAACCTTTAAGCTGTTTAGGACAATTAGCCCAAACAAAATCTTTATTCTCAGTAAGATCACAACCAAAATTGGACAGCCAAATAGCACAATCGTTTCTACCGTTCACACAATGCATAAAAGAGTAATTTAGACCCAACATGCATTGCTTGATCTCACGAATAAGGTAAAAGCAGTTAGCACTGCAACAACCATCCTCCTCCATATAAAACATAGCAAGATTAACAGAATCAGAGACTTCAATGATCAAGTTAGTAATATTGATGCTGTTACACAGTTGACAACCAAAGAGAGAGGCCAAGCAAACAGCTTTCTGATAATCGACATTAAAAAGAGGCCCAGCACAGGCGGCAACGAAACAGCCGTTGCTATCTCTGATCACCCCACCAAAGCCACTAGCATTACACTTAATATTAACATCAATATTTAACTTGTAAAAGTTAGAAGGAGGTTTAATCCATTTAAAAGAACGCATAAGAGGGATCGAACTTGCCATGGGAATACCAAAATGCTCACAAACATAAGAATATTTTTCAAAATCCTTATAAGAAAGCAAATTAACAACCCAAAGAGCCGCCACCTTATCTTTGACGTTCTGAATGACATTCAGATGATTCATTTTCACATTGTTAAAAATGGAATTGTTCCTCTCCAACCAAAGGAACCATAAGATCAGACAAGGAATAACATTACGAATATGACCTTTAACTTTAATCAACCAGCATTTCAAGAAGACTTTAAGAGGAAGATGATAGTTAAAGCAGTTAAGTCTGAAAAGATCATCAAAGTACGCCCAGGTCCTCACAGCCACAGGACCCGAAATAAAAATATGGTGAATGTTCTCAGTATGCATACAACATTGACATTTTGAAGCTAAACTAAGCCCCTTATAAATCATATTATCATCAGTAGGAAGAAATTTATGTAAAGCACGCCAAACAAAAATCGAAATAGTGGTAGGAATATTTTTATGCCAAATTATATTAAAAATATTCTGATAATCACCTTTAGTCCTAAAGACATTCCAAGCATTTTTAAGAGAGAATTTACCATCTTTAGAAGCATTAAACATCAAAACATCCTTGGAGAGCTGATTAATAGGAACCTTTAGAATACGATCTCCAATACAAGAAGGAACCTCAGTCAAAATCTTGAGAATATCCCAACAATTGTTATTGAAAAAGTAATTAACCTTAAGCATGGATACAGAGGAAGTATTAAGGATATTATCAATGGAATCGTTATCAAGCCATTTATCTTGCCAAAAAAATAAATCACCAACCCCAAGCCCCCAAGAGAAGAGAGGGTCAATTTCCCATTTAACCTTACACATCCTCCTCCAAACTCTAGAGATACCCGGTTTGATGCAACTATTAGAGGGATGCTTATCATTGCCATATTTAGCAGCCATGAAAAGAGACCAAAGGTTATCTTTCGAAAGAAATTTAAACCAAAGTTTAAAAGTAAAAGCCTTAGCAAGATCCCAAAGATTTTTACAGCCAAGGCCACCCTCACCCCGAGCACCACAACAATTGTCCCATTTAGACCAATTAATTTTAGAAGAAGTATTACCATGCCAGAAGAAATTATTAATGAGCCTATGTAACTTATTACAAACGGTTTTAGTAGGGCCAATGGTTTGAAAACTATAAACAGGTAAAGCACATAAGACACTTTTAATGAGGGTGAGTCTGCCACCAAAACTGAGGAAATTAGAAGCCCACGATTGAAGTTTATTCTGAACCGAAGAAATGAGGTCATTAAATAAAAAAGAAGATTTCCTACCTTTAAAAAGAGGAACACCCAGATAATTTAAAGGAAGAGAAGACTGGGAAAAACCAGAAGCATTATTAATAGCTAAAATACGTTGATCCGGGATCCACTTAGAAGCAATAAAACAGCTTTTATTTTTGCTAAAGGAAAGACCACTACTTTTTTCAAAATCATTCAAGAAAAGCAAAATACGATTTAATCTATTAATGGAAGCATTAGAAAAAATGATAAAGTCATCCGCAAAGCGTGAGAAATAGGTAAACCACCTAAAGTTTTAAAATAAAGTTCATGATGAGTTTGAAACAAGTTATCTAACCCTCTAGACAAAAGATCAGCAGCAATAATAAAAAGGGCAGGAGAAATCGGATCACCTTGTCTCAGCCCATTAGAAGAATTGAAAAAACCTTGTTTAGAACCATTAATAATAACAGAAAAATAAACATTGTTAATACAATTCTTAATGATATTAATGAAATCGGAATTAAAACCAAAAAGCTCCAGAGCTAAATAAATAAAATTCCAATTAATGTTATCATAAGCTTTAGCAATATCCAATTTAATAATCATGTTACTCCCCCTAACTTTAACATCCAAATCATGAACGAGTTCATGCGCCAAAAGGATGTTATCAGTAATGGCACGCCCTTTCACAAAACCCATCTGATTAGGGGAGATAATTTTAGGTAAAAGTACAGCAAGCCGATTACTAATAATTTTCGATATCAATTTATTAAAACTAGTACATAAGCTAATAGGACGAAAGTCATTCCAAGATTTGATAGAATTATTCTTGGGAATAAGAACTAAGGCAGTAGAAGAAAAATATTTAGGCATCGGAGAGCCCCTGAAAAAGTCAAGAACCGCGTTGTAAATGTCATAAGAGATAATATCCCAAGCTTTTTGAAAAAATAAGGTGGTGTATCCATCAGTACCAGCCATAGAATCACAATTCATATCCATAATAGTCTTCTTAACTTCCTCCAAAGTCGGTACCCTATTGAGGAAAAGATTATCCTCAATAGACACAAGACTAGGGATGAAGGAAAAGTCGCTAGCAAGGTCAGGAGTAAAGTTGTTGTTAAAAAGGTTCTGAAAATGACCAATCGCTAAATTGTAAATTTTCGAGGGGTTGTCAGTGAAAGAACCATCATCCTTTTGGATTTTACAGATATTGTTTTTCGCACGATTTCTCTTAACAAGCGCATGGAAAAACTTAGTATTCCTATCTCCCTCCACCAAATATTTAGCAGCCGCTTTTTGCTTCCAAAAGATCTCTTCCTGATTTTGCAAATTAAACAATTCAATTTTGGATTTGTTAAGGAGAGCTAAATTATCCACAGAAGGATCATTGATATAAAGGGTTTCGGTGGAGTTAACAAGATGTTCAGCCTGAATAATATTAGAAAAGATGTTTTTAAAAACATGCCGATTCCACCAGTTAAGGACATATTGTAGTCTCTTAAGCTTAAACCACAGACGAATCATACCAGTAACATCATTATCAGGGTTAAGCGGGGCATTCCAATTAGTTTGGACAACATCTAAAAAGGAATTATTCAGCAACCACATATTCTGAAATCTAAACTGAGAAGGAGCATTATCATACTTAATGTTAATATTAATAAGAAGCGGAGAGTGATCCGATAAAGTTCTAGTAAGATGTTGCACCTTAGTGCAGTTAAAATAATTGATCCAAGCATCATTAAAAAGGACACGGTCAAGTCTTTGCCATAAATGGCCCCTATTCCAAGTATACTTATCCCCAACAAAGCCAATGTCAATTAAATTACAAGATATGATCATGTTATTAAAATCATCCATAGAACGATTAGATGGAGAAGATCCACCCCTTCTTTCAGAGATACAAGTAATGGCATTAAAATCACCTCCCACAAGCCAGGGAAGATTGCATAAACTGTGAAAGTCGATAAGCGACTCCCAAAGAGCTTTTCTATTGTAAAGAGAAGAAGCAGCATACACGAATGAGGCAAAACATTTAACATTAAAAGCCTCCACTTTACAATGAAGAACTTGGGGATGATCACCCAAAACATCAATGGTAATAGGAGGCTTCCAAAATACCCATATTTTGTTGGAGATATTAGACATAGCATGTTCAAATCCCAAAAAACGACAAGTATCATTTAACTTAGAAGAAGCAATAAGGGGCTCAAGTAGAATAAGCATAGAAATATTATGAACACGACATAAGTTTTTAACACGAATACGAGAAGAAGGGCAACCAATACCCCGAATATTCCAAATAATAGTATTAAACATAAAAAGATGTTAATGAGAAGTATTTGACCTAGTATTCCTAGGAGGTTGCAAAATCACCTGTTTAGCTTTCCTTCCTTTTTTACTTTGAACTTTAATAAAACTACTATCATAATCCTTTCTAACATGGCATTTAGCATTCATGTCCACATCATCATAATCGGAAAAAGCATCACTATTAAAGTTAGACTGAGTAGGAGACTTACCCTCCGAGAATAATGTAGAACCATCGTCTTCCATGAACTTACCGTCATCACACCAATTATCATTATTCTTGAGACCCGCCACCTTTAAAGAAGCATTGTTAGCTTTAGGAGATGTAAGAGATGGATTAATTTCTCCTTCCTCTAAAGATAAGTTAATATTATCCTCTTCTTCCCCAATTAAATGCACATAAAGAGAAATATTTTCCTGTTCAACAAAAGGAGCCACAACATCATTCACGTTTGAGATATGTAAATCATTATTGCATGGAAAAGATTTACCCAAATTTTCAACCACATTAGCAGCATCAATAGCCTTAGCATTTTCCATACCCGTTAAAGTATGGTTAACCTCACATTCATTTGCCATAGCTATTTGTTCATCGGAATTCTGCACCCTAACCTCAGGAGGAACGACAAGAGTATTCCCTTGAGCATTATCAACAGGAAATGATCTAATCTCATCATTTTCCACCAATTTACCTTTCTCATTCTCCAAGAAACAAAATTCCTCAGAGAGATTGGGTTGTTTCTTTTCCACGCGTAAATTAGGATATTTTTTAAAACATTCATTCACAGCATGGCCATGCATCTTACAAAATGAGCAAAAAATAGGTAGATTTTCCATTTCAACTTTTTGAAAGTAACCTTTAACCTCTGAGCCAATCCAAATTTCCGAAGGATATTTTTTAGAAACATCAAGTTCAACTAAAACCCTAGCCACGGACGGCCTGGAGACCGACGCAGTGGCTTGGTCAGTTTGTAAAGGACGACCAAATATTGAAGCTAAACCAAAAAGAATTTGCTGATTAAAGAAATGAAGTCTCAAATTAGGGAAAGACAGCCAAACCGGAGCTATCGGGGATTCCTCCCTAACGTCAAAGTCAGGAGTCCATTTCAACAATCTCATCTGGCAAGCTTGAATGTAGTAAGATCTACGGGAAAACAGTCTACTATAATCTAAATCATTAGTAAGTTGAATCGCAACATGCCTTTGATCAAGTAATCCAACATGAAAGGAGCCAGAGAGTTTGAGATTCACGAAGAATTTCCGAATCACATCTATGTTAGGCCGTCTTAAAATAAATTTACCAACTAAAGTAAATGCAAAAGGAGCAGCGAATTGTTCAACAACATTATCCTCGAAAAGCAACGCAGGAACACCTTTATAAGAAGCTTTGATAAAACTCAGTTTCGGAGCAGAGCAAGAACCCCCAGCAAGGGCCTCTTTAAAGGATCTAGTTTTCCCTGCCATAAGAGGAGGATTTGGGTTTGATGATGACGAAACCGTCATCATCCCACACCAAAAACGCCAGGAAAACCAAACCAGAGACAAGATATAGAATAAAAAACAAGGCTCTAAGAAAAGGAGACGAAATCACCGGAGAAAACTAGTCGGAACGCCACAGATAAGCGAAACAGAGGAAACCCTA
Source organism: Dendrobium huoshanense (assembly GCA_016618105.1). NCBI lineage: Eukaryota > Viridiplantae > Streptophyta > Magnoliopsida > Asparagales > Orchidaceae > Dendrobium > Dendrobium huoshanense. The sequence continues at coordinate 17,515,573 of CM028356.1, forward strand.
GAAATCGCCTCCAAGTCGCCACGGGGTGATAGGAAGGAATAAGCAACAAAATGATTAAATTCTATTTGTTCTTCATATGCTTTGGGAACGAAATTAATAATTAATGATTTGGAGACAAATATATAACTCCTACCCTACATTGGTCATCTCCTAAAAATATTTTTTATTATATAATGATACCATATTTGAACATTTCTTCAATGCATATTATAAGAGTTTGGCAAATATTTAAGAATAAAGATGATTTGAAGAAAAAGCTACTTGTATATGTAACACAAAAATTTAATTTAAGGTGAAAATATTAAACCGAGAATTTGACTTTTAACTGGACACAATGGCAAAAAATGATTCATGTAGCCGACCCCACGTAGTGGGACAAAGGCTTGATGTTGTTGTTGTGTAAATATTAAGGAATGATATTTGATGTATCCATCAAACTACCAAAAAATATTTATAGAATCCGTAAGCTATAAAATTGACACAATATGATATATTTAAGATTTAAAGACACTTATACTCTATACATTAGAAGTAAAGATCATTGACCATTTGACCTTATCAATCATTGCTTATGAGACATAAATAAGGAAAAGCTTATTGAATTTTATTTAAATTTAAAGCCAAAGCAAAGGCTTTAATATATAGTGATTCTTGTTATTTAAATATTAGTTGATAATTTGAAAGTATGTAATGTGAAAGTCATTTGAATGTAAATATTGCCTTTGTAAAAAAATATATTTGAGTGTAATTGATTTGAAAGTCTATGCAATTAATCTCCATAAAAGTTGTTTGAAAGACATTTTAATATAACTATTATATTTGTTTTTTATGACAATAGTTCTACACTTTTCTTATGCATGGGGGCATTCAATTAGGAATGTGAAAAATATTTAAAACTTTATTGAACCTCTTAAAGTTGCAATGCTTATTAAGTTACTTGCCTCAGAACGGTTCATCTTTAAAATGGCCATCGTGTACACAAACTTTTTAATTAATCCCAAGGAATTTACCTTGCGTATATATAGTCTCTATTTTAATGTATATTTATTCATCTTTTGTGTCTTTCTAATATCGTATAATTCTTCAATCTTTTTCACGTGTTACATATTATTTGTTCCAATGCAAATATGAAATCTCAATTATTTGCTAATGTTATTTGTTATTTTGAATCTATATTATCTCTAACTTTTATTCGATTGGATCATATTATAATAATGAGTTTAATTTTGTAAGAATCTCTTTTATTTTGAAAGTTATAATCTACATTCTTGTTATATGAGGTTCGAATATGGTTCAAATAAGATTTGAATTTGTTGTATGGCTATATATTTAAAATTGTTATTTTTTGTTATCAAATATGATATAGAGAATAATATATAATCTCAAAATACATAAATGATATTTTTATCTGGATATATGTCCCCCATAAAGTTAAGCTCTTATAATTTTGTTATCTAGGCTAAACCTTCATTAATAATAATAATAATTAAAAAAAAAAACTAAGCGTTTTCTCCATTCAAAACTGACAATGGCTCGAAGTCTCTACTGATCTAATCACATCGGGATCTCGAAACTTGGAACAAATCTTTAGCCCCATTACCGAAGCCCTCAGCTTGACTTGTTGACCATTAGATTTGACTTTTTCTTCTAAATTCTCCTTTATATCCCTGTTGCCTACCCTATGCTTCCAGCTATACCGAAGCCATAGCGTCCTTAATTCTAGAAATTATTTGGGGGACACTTGATTATTCAGAGATAAATTAGGGAGCGCTATATCACCGAGTACATAATAAGTACAGAGCCGCGATACATAACAAAGAGGTCATATAGGACTCTTATAGCCTCATATTTAGCTATAAGAAAGTATTTCTCATCATATTTTAAAATAAAAAAAAAGTCTAATCAAGCAAGATTATAATTACAGTAAGAAAATTATAATTGTGAAAAATTATCTCAACAAATTCTAAATTAACTATTCAACACTAACTTCATAAATAATAATAATAATAAATTTTAAAAAATATTAGCAAAATTTTGAGATTAGATTTTTTTCTATAACACTCGATAAAAAAAAAAAAACTTCAACCACATCTATGTGCGGGTCCACTTGTTGAGGACATGAATGACCTGAGGAAGACTGACAGTGGGGGTGCCTACCCTTTGTCTTCATCGGTAGCATCATCACTCATCAATGGTTTATAGTGAGAGAAAAGATGATATTTAGAGAGAGAAAGAAGTGGTTGAGAGACAAGGTCCATATTGAATGATACAGACAGATCATACACTCCCCATCATGGAGTAATCATTCTGAAATAATTTGAACTCCCTTCTCTGCATGGTGCTCTACAATACAGTCTACAGGACTCTCTCTCTCTCTCTTCTGTTCATGTTTTGGCATTGACTACATATATAAATAGGCTGCTGTCAGGGAAGAAGGAAAAGTTTTTTTTTTTTTTTTTTTTGAGAGAGAGAGAGAGGAGGAAGAAAAAATGCAGCTGCAGGGGGCAGAGCTGAGGGTTCATCCTTGCATTAATGAAATATTTAATGGTAAGGGGAAAAGGTCAAAGAAGGAGTCGGGCTTTTTTTTTTTTTTTTTTGGGGGAAATTTGGGGCAGAAGCCCTTCTATAAATTAAGGAAAAAAATTACAAGTAATAAAAGCTTATTCCCAGAAAAACGGAAGAAGCACAAAAGAGATAACAATTGAAATAAAGAAACCTATACCACCAATAAACCTAACCAATGAAACCAACAAAATGGGGTATACAAAATTTGATCAGGACTCAGTCAAGTGCTGCAGCAGAAGACGAGGGACTCGGTATTGATCAGAAATAACCCCTGGTTGCCAAAAAAGACCCTCCAAGGGGTTGGTGCTGCAGCGGTCATCATTGTCCTGCAAAATTGTCTGAAACAACCAAAAAAGCATAGCTTCCAAAATAACCCAGGGATCATCCAGAGAATACATCCAGCGAAGGAACCAACAATTGTGGCAGCTACCAACAGTCAAAGCAAAAACATCAGTGGGCCAATAGTAAGGAATAGCAAGAGAGCACGTATTATCCCAAGAGATATAATAGATTGCTGCCATTTTTCCATCTCTCCAGTTTGGCATGTACTGCATATTTAATCTTTCTAATCACAGTAGTGTGGCAATCAATCTTATTGCCAAAAATTCTGTCATTACGAGCCCGCCAAGTGTAGTATATAGCAGTGTTTACTAGAAGGCTATAGAAATTCAGCATATCAGAGTCGGGCTTTTTACTTGCTTTCCCTAAGCAGTTGATTCACCAGCATAAGCTGTGTAAAGCTGAAATGTATGAATACGACACAGATATTATATATACACTCGATCCTCCTCCTCTCTCTCTCTCTCTCTCTCTCTCTCTCTCTCTCTCTCTCTCTCTCTCTCTCTCTCTCTCTCTCTCTCTCTCTCTCTCTCTCTCTCTCTCTCTCTCTCTCTCTCTCTCTCTCTCTCTCTCTCTCTCTCTCTCTCTCTGATCCTAGAAGTCTTCTAATCTTTTATTTTGTTATAATAGTAATAAAAAATTGGACAAAAAATTAAATAAAATTATGAGAATAAATACAATAAAGCTTACATACACAATACAAAATGTTTTATATAGGTTAGTGAGATCTACATATATGATCATAGTTATATATAGATTGACTAATTCATTAAACTTCAAATAGGTTATATAAAGATGTTAAGATTCATATAAATTTAGATTCCTCTCTATAGAGTTGAAAAAGAATATATTATTGATGATATAGTCGCTATTTTCTCATCTATATATATATTGTAGGAGTCCAAATTAATGAGAGCTTGTACTCTTACTAGAATATATAAAAATTAATAGCGAAAACTCTCTCTTAAAAAAGCCAATGAACACTAATAAAGCACCCAAAAACTCTATTTCTTTTTTGAATGACAACCCCATCTCTTTCTCTCTGCATTCCTCTTAGTTCGTTGTTTACTTCTTTGGTGGAATGCCAAATCCTTCTTCTAAAGCTCTTTTTATGGTAACAACAAAGCATGATTTTGAAGATATATACTTACTTATAAAATTTTATAAGATATCTTAAAGTCAATATAATATCTTACAACATATATTGTCATATCAATGAAAATTAATCTCATTCTAACATGTCAATAAATAGGACATCTTAATTATATATTGTAAGGATTTGATGGAAGAAAATTTTACTATCATAAATTTAATATTCTCACACTTGATGAAGAAAGTTTTTGAAAAGTGCCTGATTAATTAGTGGTTGATATTTTTTGGGTTAATTTATCATTTATGGAGTTTAAATAAAAAAAATTAAATAAGATTAGTTCTACAATATCTCTACTAGGGTTCTTGCCCTAGCCGCCCTCTTCGTTTGCCTCTCTTGTGATGAACGATTCATGCTCTTTGATGCTTGATCCGTGCTCAGGGAAGTTGTACCCAAAACCCGACCCGGAAAATCCGGGTTTGACCCGACCCGATTTAAAAACGAGTCGGGTTCGGGTTCCCGGATTCGACCCGTTTAAAAAACGGGTTGGGTTCGGGTTGACCGGTGGGTTGCTGGGTCAATCCGTGAACCCGTTTAACTTGAACTTCCCCCGCTGCCCCGCCTGCCAGCGCCTGCGCACCCGTGCCCGCACCAGCGCGGCTACGCACCCATTCTTGCCCGCGCGTGTACCCACGCACCGCCCTCGCCTACGAACGCGCCTGCTTTCTCCCGCTCTAGCCAGACCACGTCCGAGCATTTCGGGTACCGGGTCGGGTCGGGTCAACCCGGCAACCCCCCCCCCCCCCCCCCCCCCCGGGTCTGGTCCGGGTTTGGATTTCTGACTCGTTGGTCTACCCGGGTCGGGTTAGGTTCGACCAGTTTGAACCCGAGTCAGTTCCAATCCAGGTTCGACCCTAACCCGACCCGTGACCCGAAATTGACACCTCTAACCTAACCTCTGTATCTCCTCTTCTTTGATTTTCTCTGTTGGTTTCATTTTTTGTCTTTCAAATTTTTCACCTTCATCCGTCTTTACGGCTTAATTGGATGACGATTAATCGGTTAGCTAACCTTGGTTTTCTTAAATAGGCAAAAGAACTCCCGCTCCTTTTAGATGCTTTGTCTAGGGTTTCCTCCTCGGCAGATTTCCTTGATCTTAAAACCACAACCAATCGTGGGTTGCCATCATTATGGATTTCAGAAGAGGAGATCATTGCTAGCACTTTCTATTCCTTTCGGGTTTACTTTGATTGGTAAGTTTCTCGGTTGTAGACACGCTCTAGCTCGACTCGATATATAAGTTTTTATTCAATCTCAAGCTTATTGGTGTTTTTTCTGTGATTGTTTTAGATCTGAGGCATGTGTTAATTAAACTCATTCATAACATGGATTATAATATAGTTTGTTTCTCATCACTCTTACTTTGTTAACAACTACTACATGAAATTGATAAAGTGATCGCCTTTTTTGACATTACTGTGGAATCCCCGATATGGGTTTCCTTTTCTAACCTTCGTCCCCATCTTTTTTCTCCTAGCTCCTTGATGGATTGGGTTCATTATTTTGCCTCCCACTTAAAATCGATAATGCCACTTTGGTGGGATCACGACCGTTTGTTGCTCGTGCTCTTGCTGAACTGGATGTTTCAAAATACTATTCTAATACTGTATGGAATGGTCTGAAAAAGCTAGCTAGGGTATATTCAACATGTTGAAATGGAAATTTTTCCTCCCTTTTGTGATCATTGTAATTCCCCGCATCACTCTAAAATATATTGGCATATACTTCACACCCATTGAGATAAAGTTCCTTTAAAAATTACTAAGCTTGTGACATATTACTAGTGTTGATGCGGTGGTTCATAAAACTATGAATATTTTGAATTTTATGACTATTAATACTAATTTGGCTCCTATGGTTGGCATTGTTTTTACTTTTGATAAAATGCTTAACGTGTTTGTTGATCATGTGGTTTCTATTTCTGAAATAGGAGCCCTTGGTTTCCTCTGTTTTTAAGGTGTTGATGGAAAGCTTGGATGTCTCTAATAAACTGCTTATAATCGATATCCCTCTTTCCCCTATTTCTGATGAATTGCTTTGGTTAAATTGGGTCTAATGCTTCAAACTTTAATCTTGCATTCTAATAAGGAGTCTATTGATCACTCCGATTGGTTAGTTAATTGTGACTCGTCAACTAATTGAGATTTTGGAGAGGGTACTAATGAATTTGGCAATGCTTCGTAGGAGGTCTATTACTTGACTGTGCTGCAAATCGATAATGAGGGCTTTTCCAGTGTTGTTGGGAAAACAAAACAGAAAAAAGGTTCATGCAGCCTTTCAAATATTCTATTGGCACTATTCTTAACACTCATTCTTTATCTAATTAGAAAGTTTCCAAATTTCTTTTTAACGGTAAATGGAACCACGATCTTATTTATGAGTATGTGCATTATTCTATTACTGCTAATATTTGTGATATTCCCATTTATTTTGGCTCCACTGATCAACATATGTTTAAGCTCTCGGCTGATGGTGCTTTCTCTACTAAAGATGTTTGAGATAATTTTAGGATGAAATCTCCTTTCAAGCTTGTTTTTCATAAAAGAATTCCATTACCCTGACTAGTATTTCAATTTTAACCTGGAGAATTCTTAAGGGTCTCATCCCTATTGATGACATGATTCTGAAAAGGGACTTTATATTACTTCCAATGTCAATGTTGTTGTAGCTTGGAAACTATGAATCATGTTTTTATTGATGGCTAGCTCGTTAACCAATAGCTAGCTCGTTAACCAATAGCATTTGGTGCTTTTTAGATAATGCTTTGGGTATGAACTTGAATTTATTTAATACAAATTGTCATGATATCCTTGCCCAATGCTTTTATAAAAAGAAGGCTGGAATATTGCTATTGAAATTTCTATGGTTATTGTTTTGTTATTGTGGATTGAAAGAAACAACTACAATCACTCTGACATAAAGATGAGTTTTGATCAAGTTCTCATTAACCTTAATTATAAAAATCATCAACTTATTGCTGCCAATTTACTTTGGCTCAAACATTTTAAAGGGAAGAAAAGATGGATTTCTTTTTTTTCAAATTTCTCTTATATTTTTGTCACATTGAAAGGGCTACCAAAGTCATTACCTAGGATAAGCCTCCTCTGGACTGGGTGAAGCTTAATTTTGACGATTCTGTTAATTGTTCTATTGCAAGTTGTGGGGGCATTACTTGTGATTATCTTGGTGATTTCATTTTTGCCTTTGCTTCTATTTCTCATTGCAATGTTATTTTTGCTAATTAAGGCGATGTCTTTGTTAATGAGTTTGAAATTTTGCTTGGATCACAACTTTAAAAAAAAATTGGATCAAATACGACTCTTATCTTTTACTTAAATTATTTTTGTCTAACAACAGAAGTAATAATTCTCTTTATTATAATTTTAGGAATATCAAATTTTATCTTAGTCCATTTAATTATGTTTTAACTTATATTTTGAGAGAAATGAATAGTTGTGTTGTATGACTTGCGAAAAATAATTATGTAACATCCAACTCTAAATTGTATCATAGCTGTAAAGACCTCCATTTTTTTTAGAGGTTTGGTGAGATTGGATAAGATAAGTTTACCTTATTTTAAACTCCATTAACCTCTTTTTGTTTATGTTATATTTTCTTCTATTGTTGGTTTTGTTTCTTAGTTTTGCTATCTTGTTCAAGTCATTCATTATTTGGTTCATTGGTTATTGGGTTTATTGTTGTATTCTAGCTGCTGCTATGAGTTGGGGCTATTTGTATGGGTGGCTTTGTCAATCGGTGCCAGTGGAGGTCTTATGCTTCAAATTCTGCCTCTTGTCTTTGTCTATTCTGCCTTGGGTTTTTTATCATGAGTAGTCTAAGTTGGTTTCATTAATTTATGCTTGCTATAGTTGATATGACCCTTTCTTTTTTTAAATTCCCATTTCTCTTATTTTGTTGTTGTCTCCTCACTGTTGCTCTGTTGTTGGGGTGTTCTTTTTAGTTGGATGTTTCTTTTCTATCCTTTTAAGTTTGCCTCCTCTCTTTGGGTATGTCGTAATTTCTAATGTATAATTGGTTGCTCTTTTATGTATTTGATGTTGACTGGTTTTTGGGTGTCTAGTATACATGTTTTCTTTTTTCTTCTTTATTTTCAAGTTATTCTAAACTTCGATCACATGCATATCCTTTGGTTGTTTTGATCCAGTGTAGTTGATGGTCCTTTTAGCTGTGCCCTTTTGCGCTTTCATATTCCTCAGCCTGATGATGGTTTGCAATTATTGAATATCTTGGTTTTTTTACTTCTTATTTTTGGGTTTGGCTTCTTGTCTACTTTCCTGAGATTTCTTTTCTTTTTTTTATTTTTTGGATTGTAATTAGATAGTGATATTCGAATCTTAAAATTTTTTAACTTTTTGATCGTATCTATTTGAGTATTCGAGAGTTATCGATTCTTTTAAGGACTTGTAACATATTTTGAATATTAATGCATAGGTCCATCCTTGTGTTTTCTCAAAAAATAAAAAAAAATGAGGGTTGACCTCTGATCCTATGTTTGTACACACCAAGTATAATATTTTAATATTTAGTTTTCTCATAAACTTAGAGAAACTAAACCTCTTTGATTTGCTTAAAGTATTTTGTTTGCTCAAGATATAAAAAACATTAAATTTACAAAATAAATTTTAGCATTGAGAATCTTCCGACGCTATTCCGGCGGTTAGGCCGCCGGAAATATCCGACCAAACCGGAGGTTAAACAGCCGGTATGCCGCCGGTAAATAACCGGCGGTCACTGGCGTAATGACCGCCAGAAAACTACCAGTGGCACGAGCCACCGGTAAACCGCCGGAAACAAACCTCCAGAAACGGTTTCCTATGCCTTTTTTACCGGCGGTTTTTAAACCGCTGCAAAGCCGCCAGTGTTTTCCGAAACTGCCGGAAATCTTATGATAACTGCCGGAACTAGCCGCCGGTAATAAGTGATTTTCATGTAGTGTCACTCATATCATAACCATTTATTTTAATGCCCTAAATTTAAATATGTTTCTACAGTACTAGTTGCACTGTTAATTTTTCCAAAAACGGTGGAGGTATAGGGATTACTTGTGCATTCGACAATCATTAAGGCATATTTAATTTGTTACTTTTCCAGCAACAACGTTGATAGTGGCTTGATATCCTTTGATAATTAGTTGTCTGATGGAGAACAAATTTCTCCTCAAGCCAAGAGTTCCCCTAATGTTTCAAATTACTAAGAATTTTTATTTGTGAATTGATTATCACATCTTTAAAGTTCATAATATTTATGGGTTCGTCATCATTAAGAAATATTTTGTCATAATTATTTACGTAATAGTTTATTAGTAAATATTTATTGAAAAATAATGAAAATACACACCTTGAAGATTTTACGTACAAAATATGGTCTTGTTTTCACAGTAGTAACTTTCTTCTCATCTTAATTAATTATGAAAGTTAAAATTGAGCTACTCCCTAAGAAGATCGAGAGCCTCTCTGGCCTGTTGATAGAACTAAAAATAGACACATATCACTATCAAAAAAGAGGATCTTTCGTAGCACTTGTTATGGGCGGTTTGAAAACCGCTGGCAAAACCGGGTATTTGCAGCTGTTATAACCCATGCAAATAGTAGCGGTTATAACTGATGCAAAAAAAGTTACAGTTTTAACTTCTTAACCTAGTTGGGCATTCGATCCGGCATTTCATTTCTTCCTTTCGATTCTGCCCCCTTCTCCTCCTTGCCTTTGCCCTCTTCTCTGATTTCGTTTCGATCATTCATCGCCATCAAAGGTCGAAGTCCGGCCGTCCGTTCGTCAGCATCGAAGACCAAAGTTCGGTCGTCCGTTCGTGTCCAGCTACTCCAGATCTCCTTGCTCGCGATCGGTTTGTCCCCTAACCTAGGGTTTTTAAATTTTTTTTAAATGCTTGTACATTAGGTTGAAGAAATATCATGTGCTTTTATTGTGATGTCTAAGGAAATGATTTCAAGTGGAAAATAACTATGATAACAATGTGTAATCAATTATATATAAAATCTTATTTGTTTCAGCATGAGATTAGTCTTATTAGTACTCTACCTTATGGTTAGAGTACATGCAATTATATATAAAATCCTATTATAAGCCCCATGTAGTTTAATTAACGTTGAACCCTGATGAATTATAATGTGCTCATATGGTTTTAGTGATTTACAATGCTGTGGTGGTTGATTTAATCTTAATGATCAAATTAATTTGTTCATTAATTATTAATTGTAATTTTATTTTGCATGTTTCATGTTATATAAGTTGGTGCATGCATAGGAAATAATGGAGTTTAAATTTGGTCTCAGGTAACTAATAACAAGGAGATAATTCATCTTCATAAGAAGTATTTGACATGCACCATTAATGTTTCATGGGTGAAGTTATTTTTCGAAAATTTAGCACATGAATAAAACTTAGTTTTACTTGGCATGGTTATATGGTTAGAGCTGTAGTATTAGATGTGATGCTTCTGGTTATATGGATATCTTATGTAATTTTGAACTTATGTTGTTGGTTGTATGGATATCTTATGTAATTTCGAACTTATGTTGTTTTGATTTTGAACTCTAATGATTGTTATTTTGTGCACATTTCCTTTCTTGTTACTATATGAGATATAATATTCCCTAGTAATTTTTCTTGAGTTTTACTTGGCATTTAGTGATTTCTAATTTTTTGGTAGTGATATATATCCACTTGGAGTCGCTATAGGCCTCTCCAAAGACCCACACAAACCCCTTTTCCTTAGGTTCTATTTATAGTGGTAAAAATATTTGAATTTAGTGATAGGTAATTAGTTACAATGTTTTATAATATCCTATAAAATCAACAAAAAAAATCTCATAACCAACCAAAAAAAGATCTAATCATATCTTTGAGCACCTTAATCGAATATCTGCAATAAATAAGATACCTCAATCATATCATAAAAAGATTTGATGGGAGGAAATTTTGAGGTCATAATTTTTAACACATTTTACATCTAAAAACAGAAAACTAATTGACACTTTATAGAACATGGCCTTTTTGCCCTTTAGATTGATATGCGCTTTGTAAACACTTCACTGTCTTTATCTCTCTCTCACTCACTCACTCACTCTGGGTTAGTATCTCCTGATGCAAAAGATCGATAGATGTCTGAATTTGAAAATCTGCTCAGTACATACATATAATTATGTAAGGCCATTTCCAACTTTGATTGCTAAGGCCTCCCTAAGGTGAACTCGATAATGGGCTTCTTCGAGCTGGTCTCTGATAGGCAGGATGAGTTAAGATCCGAAATCATTTCAAAGCTTCTGGATTGCCTCTCACACTGCACCATTAATTCAATCCAAAATAAAGGTTCACATTTTTCTCAATGAAATGTTTTCCGTTTTATACTTACAACTTTATTAAGAAAAACAAAATAACCGAAAGTCAATAAGGCTTCGTTTGGAGCGGCTTTCTTATTGCTTCTCAAAGAAAATTTTTGTTATAAAAAGTTGTTTTGAGAAGCAGCAAAAAAGCTGTCCCGAACGAAGCCTAAATCATCAATAAAGCTTGCATGAGAAAATTTGAATAATTGGTTCGAAGTTGGTACCTGATCAAAAGGGGACACCCTCGCTCTCCCTGATGAGGTATATTCCTTTGGTTTGTCATGAAACAGCTCTTCCCTGCTGAAGAAATCATTTATATCATTCATAAAGCGTTAATTTCAACGAGTGGAAGCTGATGCAATCAAAGAAGAAAAAGACTAGCAGATATATCTACTGTGGGAGAAAAGAAGGCCATCTTCCACCATTAGCTAGTTGTGAATTCTTAGCTTTGTGAGGTGTGGAAAGAGAAATAAAGTTACATTCCCATGTGATCACCCATTATTAACAAAAAGGAAAAAAAAGAAAATTGAAGTGACATCTTGCTAAAAAAATGAGCACTTTTTCATAGATCATTTCACATTTATGTGAGTGCCACTTTATTTTGTTGAGGATAGCTTAAGCTTTTTCTTAAGGGCTCATTTGGTTGATTCTAAATGAAAAATATGTTCTAAAAATATGATTTCCCCACCATCAAAGATAAAGCTAATTAGTCAATACTTTTAAATTGTGAATAAAAGTAATATTTGTGGTCACATTTTTTTAATGTTATGATCACACTTTTTAAAAAATATGAGGTTATTAATGATATGATTAAAAATTTTAATCAACTTATTTATAAGAAAATAAAACTAAATAGTAATCTATGGTAACATGCAAATACTTAAAAATTAGACTATTAATATGAATTTTAGTCATTCTATTTTAAAAGAGATGAATATAACTCATAATTATCATAGTGCATTTTCACTTATTTTGAATGTGAATGAAATCTTTGCTTTCTAAAAATGTTAAAAAGATATTTTAAAACTTTAAAATACTTAATGTTTTTGAACTACTTAAAAAAAAAAAAACTGAATCTAAAGAAGTCATAATTTCCTAATTCAAGCAACTGATGGGAAGTTTCAAAAGGCTTAGCTAACTTTTGTATCAATTGGTCCACAAAATCTCGGAAAAATGTAATTAGAAATTCTATGCAAAAAATCTGGTAAGAAAGACTTAGGGTTCATTTGGGACAGCTTTCTTAATGCATTCTAAAACGGTGTTTTAGTTAAAAAATTTCTTGGATTAGAATTTTTTGTACTAAAAGCTGTTTTAGAAAGCAACGAGAAAGTTGTCCTTAGAGATCTGTTTGGGAAAACTACAATTATTATTTTATAAAATTGATAGTGAAGTAGCTGCGGAGAAAACAACTTTGTTATTATTGTTATAAAAAACAACTTTTCAATGCAAAAATTTCTCAAAAATAGTGACAAAATAACACAAAAGCAATAGCCAAATGAAATAGTGGTAGTTGTATGTAAAGAAAAACAATCAGAAAAGTATCCCAAATAGGCTCTTAATCTCCTTTAATTTCAGATAAGATATTTGTGTTTCTAAATTTTAAATCTCTATCAACTGTAGACTTATGAATACAAAAATCTTAATACAAGATCAACCCTTCTGATATGATTAATTTTCCCAGAGTGAAAGAGCGAGTTCCTTTACCCCTACTCTGCGACGAGATTAATTTGTCTTCGGTATTGGAGACCGACCTATGTGTTTGTTTCTTGAAGTGGGATATGCGATAGGCTTCTAGCTCTTTTTAAACTACAAACTAGAAGGGATCATTGCAAGCACTATCATGCAGGTTCAATGCTCACCTGCTACTGAATATATAGAAGGAACAAGGAACATGACATCTATTGCTTTTTATTTTTTTGTGAATAGTTGCATGATGATATTTGTTTAATATAACTTTATGCCTTTATCTTTCTGAAGAAGCCTTGAGTTTATGATGGTGACGACGTAGATCTGGTTATTTATAATAATAGATTATTCTTTCATTATTTTATTTCTTCATCAACTTTATCTTTAAAATTGAATTTGATACTTATTGATATCTTTGAACTTAGAAGACTAGAAGATCTGATTGCTTGATCGATGATTACTAACTCCATAATTTCCGGAGCTGATCTATACCTTGAAGGCTTGAATAGCTCAGCTAATTATTAATAAATAGTAAAATGTAAATATTTTTTAATTTTTTATTACAATCTAAATAGCGCAAATTAATGGAATAGCTATGAACAAACCTACAAAAAAAAGAAGAAATTAAGATAGCCTACTGAACTGAAATGATCGATCTGCATGATTGTTTTATTGACTGAATAAAGGGAATTTCAAGGGGTACTTGATTTTCAGTCCTTAGAACTATCAAGGGGCTGTTTGGTTTAAAGTATTAAGAGTGTCTTGAATTATGGATGTAAAAGAGAACTGGAGTAGTACTGCTTCAAATATAACCTTATAATAATATATGAAAAAATATTACACTTTATTTGACTTGCATTCAATTAAATAAATCATTTAGGCTTTGTTTGTTTGATCGTTTTTTTGCCTTTTCCATTTGAAAATGGAGGAATTTTTTTGCTTGGTGTTGTTTGGTTCGTCAAATCACGTTCCCAATAACTCCATTTTTTCATTTTTCTGCAGTTTTGAGAAAATTTTTTATATATGCTTCTCCGTTAGAAAACTCCATTTTCAGAACTAATATTTTTTAAAACTGCCTTTTACAAAAGCACAAAAAAAACAAACGAAGCCTTAATTTCATTTACCCTATATTTTAAAAACATATGCATTTGAAAGCATCGAACCAAACTCCTCCTAAAGCAATTCTTTTATGTCCTTGCAATGGCATTTAGTGAACATTTAAGCAAAAAAAAGGTACCATCACTGAAAAAAATGATGTTTTTAGATCATCTCCAGCTTAAAAAATTATTTTCACTCCAAATATGATAATTCATTCCCAACCGAACTCTATTTCTTAACGAAATTTTTTTTTTTTTGGGTGTATTCTTTCTCAACAAAAAACATGCTTTTTCTGTTTCCGCCAAAAATGTGTTTGTGAATAGTAAGACATCAATATTGGCGTCACACTGTTCATGAACAAGAGAATGACGCACCTTTTGCTATTCGATTGGAGAAGTTCATTGACACCAAACAGGAGTATGAAGTTCGGTTGAAGATGCCCTAAAGGCTTCATTTGAGATAGCTTTTGACCATATTTTTTGTTGCTTTTAAATAATTTTGCACTAAAAAGCTAAATCCAAACGAAATCTTAGTTAAACTAATTGAATCCCTCGTAAGAACATGAGTATTATAATTTAAATAAGCCGAAGACAATTACATTCTAAAACAGATGAGGAAATGAAATCAAGCAGCATATCAATGCACACCAACTAAACAGACAACGCACTTGTTAACATAAGATTGCCCAATTTAGATTCTATTTTATCTCCATATCAAAGATGAATATAACTATTCTATCATAGATGAAGCGAAAGAAAAAAAAAAACAGCCATTTGATTCAGTATTCCAGATCAAGTACTGAAGCTGTAAAAAAAAAGGTTATTTTGATTGAGAGTATTCAATTTGCAGCAGATTTAATAAAAAAAGCCATCGAAAGTACTAATCTATCCTTATCAATTTTATTTGACGGTTTACTTTATACCAATTTTTAAACAAATAGTACTACGTACCCATCTTTAAATTATAGAACAAGGAAGACTGAATTTTTTTTTTCAGCATCTTGCTTGATAGAGACCAAATAATAAGTAATCGATAGAAAACGAAAGAAATCATTCGGTGGCAAATTAGTTGTTAGGCAATATTCAATGATTTCGCTGCTTGCAGTTTACTACTGCTGCAAACTGTAATTAAAAAAGCGTGCTTTACCTGGAGGAATTGCTCCATAAACCATAAGAATTCGTGCTATTTTGTCCTGCTGACTTTCCATTTTCAACTGAAGATTCGGGTCCATGCACAATATTGTTTAAATCGAGCAAGTTGTCATCAAAGTTTTCAATGGGATCACCTTGACCTACGATATTTATTTGAAATATTTTTTTCTTAGATGGCTGTATGGTATTGTATTGAAAGAAGATTTTTTTTACGCTCCAAAAAATTAAAATAAAAATCATATTAAATAAAATATAAATAAATATTAAATTTTTATTATACCTTTTCATAAATTATGACTAAAAATAACATTTTTAATCACTTTTTTTTTAAAGGTGTGATTTTTTATTATGTGAAAATTATTCAAAACACATTTTTTGTAAAAAAAAAAAGATAAAAAAGCAATTTTATTCATTTAAATAATAAAAATTTGCTTTTTTATTTAACAAAAGTGGTTAAATATAATAAAGATGGGACTAAAAAATATATTTTTACTACCATTAATCATTATACTATTTCAAAAGCATAATGTAGCTCAAAATTTTGCTGTGGTACCTGAAGTGAGCGGTTTATCAGTGGTCTTGACAGTCCGATACATCTGCAATCAATGACAAAGCATATTATAGTTACAAAAATGTTTATGAACAAAACTTTAGAGAATATAACCTACTTCTTATTCTATTTTAGCTTGGAGATGTATTAAGGGATTTATTCCTGTGGACACTGTTATTCAAAGAAGAGGTCTTTTCTTACCTTCTAAATGTCAATGTTGTGAGAATATTGAAAGTATAAACCACACTTTTCTTAATGGTCATATTGCGAGGAAGATTTGGGATTACTACTCTGATTTGGCTAATATTAATCAGGGAAATATCTGTATTGATATTACCCCTATGTTAAAACTTTGGATGAACAATTCTAAAGGCCATATTCTGAACCTTATCCCAATTCTTATTTTATGGTTCATCTGGAAATCCAGAAATGAATCCAAGCATGCTGGTATTCAAATGGATGCTTCTGTTATCATTTCTAATATTAACCACAAAATTTCTCATTTTTCTTCTTGTAATTTAATCTCGTATAAAAATTTCAGAAATGCTAAACAGTTGGCTGAGTTTTTTGGTATTAACTTGAATATCAATGCAGCCAAGTGTAAGAGCAGATTGGTTATTTGGAGAAAACCGTATGTTCCTTATGTCAAATTGAATACTGATGGTTCGGTTAGGAATAATTTAGCTGGCACTGGGGGCATCATTCGGGATCATGCTGGTAAAGTCTTATCTGTTTTTGCTTCCCCCTTGCAATTTTGCTCTGTTTTGACTGCTGAACTATCCGGTCTTCAATTGGGGATTGATAAGTGTATTACTTTGGGGTTCCATAATGTATGGATTGAGGTGGATGCTGATCTTGTGGTTCAAATCATTAACAAAAAATTTCTGGGTAATCCTCAAAACTTCTATCTGATTAGGAAAATTAGAAATTCTCTTGCTTCTATTGATTATTATATTTCTCATATTTATCGTGAAGCTAATGCTTGTGCTGACTGGTTGGCTAACTTTGGTTGTCAGCTCGAAAATTATCAAGATCTGAATATTTCTAGTTTAAATCCTGTTTTGAAAGGCATGATATTGTTGGATAAAACTTCTCTCCCTTACATTAGGAATGGTTGTGTCTCATGATTGTGGATTTCTTCATTTATAGCATTGTGGGAGCTGGTTGGAATTATTATGACCTGCTTCTTCATTCCTTTTTATATATCTCTTTGGTGATCAATTCTGGTGGTAGCTACCCTTGCAGATTATCTGATATTTATTTAAAATTTTTTGTTTCTATCCATATGGTGTCTCTATGGTTAACTAATATTAATATGGAGTATCATTTTCTTTTCCCTGTTCGTTGCTGTCATGTTTCTTGGGCTCTTATTTTGGTGATTGAGAATTGTCTCTTGCAAGGTGTTGGTAATCTGGAAAATATGATTATTGCGGAGAATTTTGTGAATTTTTTTCTCGGTTTTAAATCCCAGAATCTTTATTATCAGCATTGTCTCTTTCATAATATCATTAACATTTTGAAGATCTCTCTGGATACTGACAGACCTGAGCGCTTATTTAGTTTCTCCGATTTATTATGGCATTATAAGAATACCTGGCTGTGTTTTGGGAGAGATTTTTTTTCTTCCATTCTTTGCAATTGGTTTTATCCTAACTCTGATCCTGTTACATTTCTAAATCCGGAATCTATTATCACTGATTTTATTAAGAGTGATCCTAATTTTTGTTATTGGAGTCTTTCCTGCAGGATAATTGAAAGTTGCGGTTGTTATAGCTCTAAAGGTGGCCAGGTTCTTTTTTTTTTGCCTATCATTTTCGTCAATTTCTATTTTCGTCCTATTTTTTGCAGGAAGTTCGTGCCAAAAGCTACTCATTGGATCTTCCTTTTTTGGGTGCTGTCGTCTCACAGCCCGATTGTTTTTTTGCTTTCAATTTTGTAATCATAGGATAAGGACCGACCGGCTTTTAGGTTTTTTTCTTCTTTCTTTTTTGGATTGTAGCTCTTCTGAGCACTAGTTAGCTGGTTGGTCTTTTTAAGGACTTTGTAACCGATTTTCTGAAGTAACACGTAGGCCCCTCCGCGGGTTTTAACCAAAAATATATATATATATATATATATATATATATATATATATATATATATATATATATATATATATATATAAACTGCAATTGAAAATTATAAAAAACTTTTCTTGTAAACATGTAATGAGATGAACAGGCAAATTAAAGTACAGTTTCTCTTAAATTTAATCCATCAACAAATAAAATAAAGTTCAAGTAATTGTGTTGAATTTTTTTTTTTGGGAGTGATAGACGTTCAAATTTACTGAGCTAAACTACATTAAAGTGAAAAAGAAGACAACTAGCCTAGTAATATTGAAGCCATTTCTGTATATAGCTCTTCCTGCATTAATTGTATCATCAGCTGTGTTTCTATATATAGCCATATAGGTGCATGCTGATAAATGATTGAGTAATGATGGTTCATTATTTTGGGTGGTGGTAGGGATGGAGTTGGTTTCTCTTTAAAAGTCCGTTCTTCGATCGTTATACTGTGATTTATGACAGTATTTTTCTTTCTCCTTTTACCTTTAAAGGCATGGTTTCTGGTTCAGAAGCAAAGCTGTTCCTGACTCTCAGAACCCACAAATCTCTAGAAAGCGGGGGAGAGATCGAGAGAGAAGAAAACCAGGGTAGAGAGAGTCACTGTTGCAATAAGAAAGTAGCTAAAGATCAATATAAAATGTGGCAAGTGAGAGAGAGGGTGAGTACGGAGCGATGGCAACGGGAAAGGAAAGGAAATGAAATGGAAACAAAAGCTTAATTTTTCCTGGAACAAAATGCAACTCTTTCCAAATGCTTTAGTCGTCCCTTTCTTGTCACAAGCCAAATATCTCACAATCTCATCTCTGAATCTCTGATAACTAAGAAAGCTAGAAGCTATGCTCCTAATAACTAGCTTTCATTCGAGCTTTCCCCGTAACAAAAAAGAAACAAAACAATGCAAGGCGAGATGAGAGCTACAAAATACAATAAAAACCAGTTTTGTGAATAGGGTACCTGTAAGTGGGATTTCACATGAGCCAAGGTGAGATCTTTCACATCCATGAGCTCGAGAACAGACTTGGGGGTTGCTCCTATAACCCAAAAACGACCGAAATGTTCATAGAACAATTAAAAATGCAGTCTTTGTGTAATAGAAAAAAAATAAATAATCTTCTTAATTACTCTCATGGCCGCCGAGGAGCTCAACAGCATGAACAAAGCGAGCATGGAGAGTAGAAGTCCAGCGCATTCGGGGAGCTCTCATGCTGCGCTTCACGGGAAACCGAGGGAGAAACCTCGACGACGGCGATGTCCTTGAGGAATCGAAGAAGTAGTTGAGTCTGTGGTTTTGCTGAGGAGGGAAAGGGAAGGAAGGAGGGGAATGGTAAACAGGGATGCCACGTATGGGGCGAAGAAAGGAAAGATCTTGGCCGAGGTATGGCGCATGGAGGAACGAAGGATAGTGGTTGGAGAGACCTTGGTTTGAGAGGGAGAGGTCGAAGCTGTCGCCGGCGATGGATGACTTAGCCGCTACGGTGCCGGTGGAGTTGGAGTCGAGGGCTCTGCTCCAAAACGCCAAGTGCACGGTCTCTGATTCTGCTGTGTTATTCCAGCTTGAGCTCGGTTTGTTGGCATTAGGAGGGCTTATCTGTAATGAGAGGTCTGGCTGTGCTGGAAACAACTCCATTCTTTCTCTTCTTTTTGTAAAAGCAGGAGAATAAAGAAAACTCCAATTTCCTAATCTCTCTCTCTTTCTTGTTTAGTGTTTTCTTCTGCTACTTGTTCATGATGCTTCTTGTACTTGTTGATGTGGTTGTGCTAGCGCTGTACTGATTTAATTTTCTCTTGTGGTTGAAGGATTGGAGAAGACGAGAGAGGGAGAGAGAGAGAGAGAGAGAGAGATCTGTGTGGGCGAAGAGACGAGGAGAGGATTTGAAGAGGAATGGAATGGGAATTCTATGATAGAGAGAGGAAGGGTGGAGGGGTAAAGAAGCGGGTAGAGATGGTGTGAAATCAGCTTCTTGCTTCTTCCTGGGAAGTATGAGGGAGAAAATGACACTGGGGAGAGAGGGAGAGAGGGAGAGAGAGAGAGAAAATAAATGACTGTTCTGAGGATTCCGTTCTTTTCACCCATTTCGGCTTTTTTAAGGGCAACCTAAATTTATTTTCGTTTCTGAAAAAAATATATGTTAAACCTGGTCTTTTGAGTT
Source organism: Dendrobium huoshanense (assembly GCA_016618105.1). Taxonomy (NCBI): domain Eukaryota; kingdom Viridiplantae; phylum Streptophyta; class Magnoliopsida; order Asparagales; family Orchidaceae; genus Dendrobium; species Dendrobium huoshanense. Next base: position 17,535,731 of record CM028356.1, read on the forward strand.
TTGACTTCTCTGGAAAAAAAAAAAAAAGGAATCGGCAAATTAAAAAAAAAAAAACATATGTTAATCTTTTAACAGAAAGAATAAAAAAAATTAAAACATTCCTAGCGCCTTTAAAATTGATGACTTAGGCCTTTTAGCTAGCACACATTTAAAAATATTTTTAAATAAATAATTAAAATAAAAAATAATTTTCTTGAAAAATATTTTTTAAACCTGAATAAATTTTTAATTTGTGAAATTCTTTTATAATTCCAAGTTTTATTTAATTTTATTGTGATATTTTGAAATGCGGGGATAAAAATTATTAAAATTGCATGAAAATGTCCATAAATTTAATTTGAACATGTCATAATACTTATTGTGTCCTAGAACATTCGTGACAGTAGATAAATATAAAGTTTAACACATTAACTTTGTACGAGGATGCAACACACAATTAGATGAAAGAGAGGGGTGCAATGTTCATATGAGACACTTAAGTTTTTACATTACAACCTTTAAAAGGGGGAAAACCATGAAATCTTGCTGAGTTGAAATGATTCCATAAGTATTCACGGTTTTTTACAAATGAGGCCCTTCCTTAGGTGGGAAAGCCTTGGCTAAATGTAGCAAATATATATCATATATAGTGCATTACATGGTCGGAGTTGAAAGAATCAGTGTTGACATGTTAGTTTGGTCGACAGGACTATAGTTAATGAACGAAGTAGGTTGGAAGGTTCGTAGTGGGGCGACAGAAGTCAGAAAGACCGAAGTCAAGTGACGGTGGTCGAAAGTTCTGTAGTCGAGCGACGTACGGTGGTCAGAAGGAACGTAGTTGGGTGACGGCGGTCTGAAGGACCGTAGTAGGCAGGTGACGGAGGACGGAAAGATTCTAGTTAGTCGATGATCGAGGAGCTTGGTGGCATGAGAGGTTTCAAATTTCTCTTCCATTCCTCTCTTCTTTTCTTCTTACTTCAATGAATAATAAGGGGTTTATTTATAATTTTTTTGGAGTGTCATGACCAAAAAATAAGGAGAAGATCAAGGACATATTAGGAATGTTTCGAATAGATGGTCGATATCGATTCCTGTGATCATAAACTATTTATTGATTATTTATGTGCCTTAATGATGCTATAATTTGACGATCTTAGGTTCGTTGAATTTTTCTCGTCGAGCCGCTCAATTCGACTACAAGCATGACACATTTGGATATCATTTGATTATCCAATTTATGATTAGAACCTTCTAAATGTGCTTCGGGCCGGCCCTTAAATTTGGACCCATTTGTGCTTGGATTGAGTTGAATTTATATTGAAGATTAATTCTAAAGCTTAAAGAAGTCAATGTGCACAGCTAATTTCAAATACCATGATCCTCGAAATAAAGCAAGCCTTATACAATGACTGGTGACATTGAGATCTAGTTCGGCATCAAAGAGAACTTTATGACTAATTGTTTGGTAAATCTCATTGACTAAAAGAATTTGATGAATGGATAACTGAAGATACAATTATAAATAAGTGCTCTTATAAATATAAAAATAACATACACAACTTTTTGGAATATTATCGTTACCTAAATATCTTTAAGATTCATGTTCGTTCAGTCAATCGTATCTCTCCAACTCCTTTAGGCGTCATAGTCAGATTGAAATCCCAAAGTATTCTCAATTTGGTTGATTAAAGGGAGGTAGGTGAACTTTAAATGTGTTAGGGTAAGTGAGGTAAGACATTCGTCACCTCCCATTACGGTCCTTCCGACCTCCTCCGCTAACTACGGTCCTTCTGACCTCCTTCGCCGACTACGGTCCTTCTGACCTCCTTCACCGACTACGGTCCCTCCGACCACCATCACCAGATTATGGTCCTTCCAACCTTCGTCGCCCAATGACTACGGTCCTTCTGACATCCTCCATTAACTACATTCCTTCCGAACTCCTCTGCTGACTACGGCCCCTCCGACCACTGTCACCAGACTATGATCCTTTTAATCTTCGTCGCCCCCGACTACGGTCATTCCGACCTCCTTGTTGTCTATGGTCCTTCTGACCTCCTCCACCGACTATGATTCTTTTGACCTCCTCCGCTGACTGCGATCCCTCTGACCGTAGTCATCAGACTACAGTCCTTCCAACATTCATCATCCACCGACTTCGGTCCTACCAACCTCCTCCGCCAAGTACGGCCCTCCCGACCTCCTCTACCGAGTACAGTCTTTCCAACCTCCTCCACCGACTACAGTCTCTCCGACCACCGTCATCAGACTATGATCTTTTCGATTTGCGGCCGTTTGACTACGGTCCTTCCAACCTCCGTTGCCAGCCGACTATGATCATTCTGACCTCCTTCGTCGACTACGGTCTTTCTGACCTTCATTGTCAAACAACGACCTTTCTAATCTATGTGGCAAGAAAGAGGTCTTTCCGACCTTCGTCGCCCACCGACTATGGCCCTTCGGCCAAATGAACATTTTAATACTAATTCTTCCAATTCAAACCATGTAACATGATATACATTATCTAAATCAACCCAAGGCCTTCCCCTAAGGAAGTGCCTCATTTATAATCGACTGTAAATAATAGTGGATTCATTCAAACTGGACAAGACCCCGTGAGTTTTTCCCCTTTTCAGGGGTTTCCACATAAAAACTCTGGTGTCTCTTATGCATGCTACACCCTCTCTTTTATCTACTTGAGTACGAGATCTTTGTACAAATCTACGACAATAAATTTTATATTTCTCTACAGTCATGAATATTGTAGAACGTAACAATATTATTGCCAATTTGATATAAATAAATAGAAAATATTCATTATTTTATTATGTTGCATACTAATTTAGATAAAAAAAGCATAACATTAGCTCTTGATGAAATTGAAATTAAAAATTTTAATGTTAATTTTCAAATTCCTTACCTATTAAGCTAACTATGTTAGCTAACACTCTAATTAGTTATAGAGTTTCTATTGCTACAACTTTTTTTAAAATGGTTGTCAAGTTATTAAAATATTTTTTTAAAAGCGGCTATAAAAAATAGCTTCTTGATGTTTTTTTTTTTTTTTTTAAAGAAAAAAAAAAACAACAATCAAATAAATTTATAATTACGGTCTGAAAAGTAATTCCAAACATTTATGTTATTTCTTTGTTTTAAATCTTTTCACATTTCTGCATGCATTGTCGGAATGGAAAGTTGAGAGCCCATTTTTTTATGTGCATATGAACATTTAATTTATGGCATGTTAGGTCTATGTCAAACTCATAAGTCATAAGGAGGTTATGCATCCTTTCATATCATCCCAATAAAATTACCCAGCAAGGTGCGCGCAAGGACACGTACAGAAATGATACTTTCAATGCCTTTTGAATTAGGAGAAATTATTCTGTGGGGAAATTGAACGCAGTTTATCATCCGGAAATTAATTAGAATGAGTCACGTCAACAATACCGAGCCACGGTACCGAGCAGGGGTGACGTGACTCATTTTGATTGATCTCTGGACGATGTTCGACGTCCACACAGAATAATTTGACCTGAATTAGAGATATTTAATTTTATGTCCCATAATATTCAGAAATTAGGGTCGACCCGGTTGAACCCGGGTCAGTAACCCGACCCGTGACCCGAAATTGACACCCCTGTGCAACACTAATATTAGCATCGAACTGTTGTTCACCTATGCAAAAAAAATGGGATATGAGATTTGCCGAAGAATCACGCGAAAGAGGAGAAAAGTGCGGGAAAGAGGAGATCACGAAAGAAGAGAGAAAATACCATTTGATTTGAGATGAATTATTACATTTTAAAATTTAGCTGTATTTTGGAGAGAAAAATGAATTTTTGGGTTGGAGATGCCCTGATTGATGGAGAAAAATAACAATTGTGGTGCGATAGTAGATAAAAAGGATATATGAAAGAAAAAGTTATATTTCATCAGAATTAAGAGAAAAAAATCTGATTAAGAGAAGAAAAAAATCTCTAAACTCCGGAAGGTATCTCTAAACTTGCTAGTTGTATTGGAATTCCTATTGCTGTAGATGGCTTAACTGCGGCTAAAACTCGTTTAACGTTCGCAAGAGTTTGTGTTCAAGTCACAAGCAGTTCCTCTTTTCCTGAGGAAATTTATTACAATGTTGATGGGAAAACTACTCCTTTAAGGGTTCAATACGATTGGAAACCTGAAAGCTGCTCCCAGTGTGGTTCAATAATGCACCCTCCGTCTCTTTGTCCGAAAGACCCCATCTTAAAACCCCACATTGCCAACCAGCATAGAGGCAGGAGCACCAGTCGGAAGGCACGTCCTTCCCCCCCACCCAGACTTACGATCCCAAAATATACTCCTCCGATCCGAACAGCCCAGCATATTCCTGGACCTGACCAGCCGCCTAACCTGCCACCCACGCAGAACTTTGCTTCTACCTCTACCTCTCGGCTACCAAATTTGAATTCACCGTCTGAGGAAATCCAGGATATAACGGATATTATTCCTCAACCAAAACAGCCTCCACCCCTCAATACAACCAATAAATTCCAAGCTCTGTTTGATCAAGACAAGCCCGATGAGATAGTCCAACCAATCTCCTCTCCCAAACGCAACCACACTCAACCCAACACCAGCTCTTCTGACACTGGTAACCAAAACCATAATAGTCCGCCCCACACTTCACCCCGTAATCACCAACCAAACATCCCCCCATCCTCCAATGAAGCTAACAATGCTGCTTCTAGCTCCACAAAATACCAGCCACCTAATACCCAAAACCAAAAACAAACTAGAGGCAAGCAAGGGAAAAAGGCCTCTACCCCCAACTCAAAATCCCAATGACCCTTTCTAATCTTGCAGTTTGGAATATTCGGGGATTTAACAACCCGGACAAAGTGTTTTGCTGCAAAAAACTTGTCCATTCCCATAATCTTGATCTTATCTTCATCCTTGAAGCTAAAATCTCTCATGCCAACCTCTCTAACCCCTGGTTTGTTGCCAATCACAAAATTTTCTTGAAGGAAGGATCCTGTGACAATTTTCAATGTTCCTATCTTGGGCGCATTTGGGTGAAATGGAATGATGAAGCCATTAACTTCATCCCTCAACGTATGACTAACCAATTTATTCATGGCATTATTCAAATTAATTCTACTACTACCTGTGCTATTACTGCAGTTTACGCTAGCAACTCTATCAGTGAAAGACAAATTTTGTGGAGGAACTTAGAAGAATTGGCTGGCAATATTCAATCTCCTTGGGCTATTTTAGGAGATTTCAATTGTTCTCGTACTTCTGGTGAAAAAGTTGGTGGTTCTGCGTTAACCAACTCTAATCTTGGTGACTTTAACAACATGGTTTTCAATACTGGGATGCATGACCTTTCCTCGGTTGGTCACTTCTTCACCTGACACAATCAGCAACAATACAATCCAATTCATATAAAACTTGACCGGATTTTGGTCAATGACCTTTGGATTGAAACCTTTCCAAACTCCTTCTACAAAGTTGAGGATCCTGGTTGCTCGGATCACTTTCCACTTGTTCTGATGAATTCCACTGATTATAGTAAAAGGCATAGATTTATGTACAAAAATTACTGCACCAAATTTCCAGAATACTGGAGTTGTCTTGTGGATGCTTTCTCTCTTCCTAACAATAGCAGTCCTCTTAGCTCTTTCATTTTCAAGCTTAAGATGCTTAAGAATTCTTTGAAGCATAAAAATTGGTCCAATGCCAACAATATCCAAATTGAAATCGACTCTCTCAACAATCAGCAGCACAATGTGCTTTCCCAAATCCAAAGAAACCCTATGGATCCTCAACTCAATCGCAGTCTTAAGCTTATTAACTCTAAGCTTACTCATTACCAAGGCACTCTTACGAGTTGGATCACACAAAGAGCAAAGGTGAATTGGCTCAAATTTGGAGAACATGACTTAAAGTTCCTTTATTCAAAAATCAACATTACCAAAAATTGCAATCGTATCAAGGAGATCACCAACGATCAAGGAACCTTCAACTCCCATGCTGATATTGCCAATATCTTTGTCAATCATTACAGAAAGTTATTTAACTCTCCAGCTCCTAATAGCCCGGATCATCTCCTCAATGATTTTCTGGCTGGAAACTTAATTCCTGAACATCTAGTGTCCAGCCTTATTGCACCTGTCACCTTGGAGGAGATTAAACACATCATTTTCACTGGGAATTCTAATTCAGCACCTGGACCTGATGGATTCACCTTTGAATTCTATAGATCTTCTTGGAGTGTCATTCAGTATCAACTTTTCAAAGTGATTCTCTCCTTTTTCAGCTCCGGTTACATGCCTAATCAAGTCAAAGCCGCTGCTCTTGCTCTAATTCCAAAGCATCCTCACGCCAATAATGTAAAGGATTTCCGGCCCATTGCTCTTTGCAATGTTATCTATAAGATTATTGCTAAAATCTTAGCAAATAGGATGAAGTTGGTCCTACCTCATATCATCCACCCGAGCCAGGGTGGTTTTATCCACAAGAGAAGCATCTCTAATAACAGTTTGCTAGCTGCTGAGCTCCTTGGTATTTTTAATGCCAAAGGGAAGAACAAATTCTTCTGTGCCAAATTTGATATCACGAAAGCATTTGACATGATTTCTAGAGACTTTCTCTATAAGAGGTTAGAAGCTAAGGGCTTCCCGAACCTTTTTATTTCTTGGATTAAGGCTTGTACGACCAACATTCACTTCTCCATTTGCATAAATGGGGTGCTTGAAGGCTATTTTAACTCAACTTCGGGTATTAGATAAGGATGTCCGCTATCCCCCTACTTGTTTAGCATTGTTATGGACGGTTTATCCTCTAAATTTGAGCTTGCTACTACTCATAACACCTTCTCCGGGATTTCTGTTGGGAACTGAATGGTTTCCCATCTAATGTTTGCTGATGACCTCTTGGTTTTCGGAGCTGCCACCAATAACAATGCTCAAACTTTGAATACCATCCTTAGAGATTTTGCTTATTCTACTAGTCTACATGTTAACCCTCACAAAAGCACTATTCTGATTTCTAAAGACACTCCTACTACTGTGAGTATTTGTAACATCCTTAATATTCAGCAATCCCACAGTCCCATCAAATATTTGGGTTTACCTATATTTTACAAGAAACTGAAAGTGAGTGACTTTCAGCCATTGATTCAGAAAATCTCCTCTCTTTTAGATGGTTGGAAAGCAAAAACTCTATCTCTTGCAGGCAGAATACAATACATCAAATTCACCATCTGTAATACCATTGCTTACTGGATTCGTGGCTCCATCATACCCAAGGGTTGTTGCAAACTGATTAACCGTATGTGTTCTAGATTTACCTTTTTTGGCAATATCAATCATAGAAAACTAGCCACTGTATCCTGGAAAGACACGTGCTGCCCCAAAATTAATGGAGGATTGGGTATTCCTTCCATTGATTCTCTATACTACAGCCACGCTTGCTCTATCATCTGGAGATTCATTAGCTCAAGCAATCTTCTTTTTAGTTGGTGGAAATCTAAATATCATTCTCTCTGGAATCTTATGGCTGTGGAAAAATCCTACTACTGGGACTACATTTGCAACACTGCTAATAGTATTAAAAACTGCATTTCTCTCTCTATTACCCCTATTAGTAATCTTTCTCTTATTTGGGACCCTTGGTGTGGTGGATTTTCCATTGTTGATTTACTTAGCAATTCAAATTCTCTTATGGATTACTCTCAGTATTTTGATTGGACAGTCTCTAATATTATCCTGGATGGGAAATGGAATCTCCTGGATATTTTTGGTAGCAACATTGCAACTCTCATTAATTCATTTTCTATTGAATCTAATGAGGAAATTCATACTTGGAATGGTAAATTGAACCCGAAATTTGGTGATTTCTCTACCCAGTTCTTTATTAACTGTAATAAGGTAGCTTGGCACAACTTCATTTGGCATAAGAAAGGGGCTTTGCGTTTCTCGGTTTACGCCTGGTTAGCTTTTAAAGGTGGTCTCAAAACTTATGATGTCTTAGCATCTCGTGGTATTGTGGTTCCTAATTTATGCTGCCTTTGTCACTGTGATACGGAAACCACTTCCCATTTATTCTTTGAGTGTTCCTTCTCTTTTGATGTGGCGAAATCTCTCATCCCCTGCCTGCAAGGTCTGCTCATGAGACCAAATATGTATCAACTCTATGACAAAATTCTGGAGCAGGGTTACACTTCACAGACGAAAAATTTTTACCTTCTTACTGCTTCAGCCATGCTTTATTACATTTGGAGGGCAAGAAATGATAGGCTATTTGGTGGCACTTTTGATTGTTCTGCCACTGTTGTTGCCAAAATTAGAAAAGCTGTTAATTACAAGACCCATGGCTGGCACAAATTATGATTTTCACTGGCTACCCTCTACGCCAAATTTGGTTGCTTGCTGCATCTCTGTTTGGACGGATCCACATTTTTTGAGGCACTGGAAGACTCGTCTGTCTGCTACGCTTGACTGGGTTCTCAATTTTGATTGGACGATGATGATCGCTGATTTATTTCAGCAGCCCCTTGGATGGTCTTCTTGGCAACCAGGGGCAATGCTCAATTCTAGCCAACACGAATTTTTGACCCTCCTCGAGTATATTGAGCATCTTATCTGAGTCCTGGGCTTATTGCCCTGCTGCTGTTTTTTCAATTACTTTGTAACTTTTCTTTTCCCTTTAGAATCCTCAATCTCGTTTTTCCTGTGAGATTTTGGATTATATTTTGGTGCTTGCTTACTTGTAATTTCTTTTTATGCAATGAATTGGGCTAAGCCCCTAAAAATTCCCAAAAAAAAAAAAAAAAAATCTGACGGTGTAAGAAAGCTGTACGTGTAGAATCTTCTGCGAATATAATCGTCATAGCCTGCAAAAGAGAAGCTGCAAACCCAAAAAAGGGGCCGAAAACAAAGGCTTCATATTCAAATAAATCAACATTCATTGGCTCCATGAGAGCTGCAAAAAACATAAGATAATACATCATTATTGCCCTCAAAAATAAATGTCACCAATATTTCACAAGCCAAATAATAAAAAATACATGATTTAATTATAAAATTTGTTCAATTTGTATTACGATTAATGAAATTAAGATATCATAAACAATAATTATTTTAATATAAATTAAATTATTTGAAACACAGTCTGATAAATTTTACATGAAAATATCCTGACATAATAGAGAGAAAAAAAAAAAACTTAGAACTATAGAATTTTTAAAGTCTCGAAACTCTCTTCATTAAAAAGTCTACTCTTAAAGTGGGCAAATTATTGCATCCGGTCACCTGACAGAGAGATGCGTTCGGAGCTCTCTCTGTCTACAGTGAAAGCGCAGGTACTGTAGCATACCTGCGCTTCACCTGCACTTTACTGTAGACAGAGAGAGATCCGAACATCTCTCTGTCAGGTGACCAGATGCAATAATTTGCCCTTAAAGTGTGGATGGATCGAAAAGATAATGTGCAATTTTCTTATAAAAAAATTATTTAATCAATATGAACCGTGATGCAACTTTGAATTCTCAAAGTACTTTGACTTTTCAAAGTAGAAACTTCTAAATCAATTTTAGAATAATTTGAACTTTATTTTCAGAGAACTCATAGTCAAAACATTCATTTGTTATTACGGCATTCAAATGATTGAAAATATTAAATATTAAAGGAAGATTATTTTGGGTTGTCCATTGATAGTTTATAATTTCAATGAAATAATTAAAATTCTTCTACCAAAAAATCTATAAGTAGATCTTCATTCCACTATTAAATAAAAAAAAAAGAGAGAATTCTCATATTTAAAGAATCCTAGAGCTCTGCCTGCAGATCGATGGCAATGGACCCCATCTCCCGTTAATCGTCATTCACCACCAATCTACACTAATGACCATCATCCCATGCTTGATGTCGACCAAAATCAATAACCACCAATATTTTTCATTACTTGTACAAGCATCATAACTTAATTACCTTTGTTAAATATTGACCAACATCAATGCTTGTGTCACTTGATTGCCTTCTTGTTTCGCTAATATCTTTTGTTATCTAACAGGATACCAAATTGATAGTCCAGACATTATAAAAAAGCTTTAATTTCTCTAATTGTAAAAAAATGAGAAACATTTATAACCTCGACCTCTACCAAAAAAAAAATGCCTTCTATTGTTACGATTCTTCTAGCATGCAACATCTAATGTATAGTCTATTGGACAATTTATGGTTAAGAAGCTTTATGTTTTGTGTTTAGCCTCAATTACGAGCCTAATAATAACTCCACATTTTCCATTAATTTATACCCAGTAAAAATGTTATGCAATAGAGGATCATTAAATATTCTAAGATATCACACAAAATAGATTCTAAAACCATAAAAAGCTGATTCTAAACTTTATCTAGGATTAAGAAGCTTGATGTTTTGACTTCTTTTTTTTATTTCAAGAGATTTTTTAACAAAAAAAAAATGCTTTATAAAATAGTAAAAAAGCTATCACAAACAAAACTTACAGTCACCACTAAGAAAAAAAAATTCCATTTTAGGGCTAAGTCCAACATTCTTAACCTATAATTAGGTAAATATAAACAAGTACATGACTTGTCTAGCTAAAGAACATTAATGAAGAACATGAATGCTTGAGTAATACATTCACATCAACAAGAAGTTGGCTCCCTGTCACTATGCAAACTGATTTCTTGACCAAAGGTTTTGATTTGTCAACAGTAAGCATCAATTTCATGAGCTTTTCTCCATACATTACATGCTCCTATGAATAGTCTCTATAGTTCACATGCAAATAGAATGGTCCCACTTTGAACTTGATCTATGTGTGGTTTCTGATTAAAATGGTGATGTCCTCATTAATGCCCCACTTGTATTTGAAGAAATGTTTATAATGTTTGAAATGTGGTCCATTTTGTAGAGAGGTTTAATGAGGAAATAATAGGCTTACAATAATAAAAATTTAAAGTGTATTAATATATGTAGGATAGTATTTTTAGGTTATTAATTAGGTATTCGTATTTTGATTTTTTTTTGGGCAGAATATAAATATCTTTAACTAACTTGATTGTTACCTTGCTTATCAAAGAGGCTTCTATGAATTTATTACATGTCGGAAATTGAGCAAGAAGAATAAGATTGATTTCTCTTGTATTATTTTCTTATGTCATAGAAGTATTTGAGAAGAAATGAGACAATAAGATTTAGGGGTGTCAAAATTGGATTGTGGACGGGTTCGTGTCAAATCCGATACTGATCTGGTACTTTTTGACACAAGCTGAACCTGGCCCTTTTTTTGTAGACGGGTCAAAAATTTCAACTTGAACCTGACCCGTCCTGTTTACGGGTTGACCCAACCTGACATGATTAGCCCGGGTCAACAATGTGCCACAGAACGCATGGGTGTGGCCAGGGGGCGGAACACGCAGGTGTGGCTGTAGAGAGAGGCGAGACGAGTCGGAAGAGTGGGCTGGCAAGGCGAGACACGCAATGGAAGTGTCGCAATGGTTTGCACACGAGCTGCACAATGGGAACGCGTGGTGCGTGCGCGAGATGGGCAGCGGTATGAGGGTGAGCCGGGCACGCGGTGTAGAGTGCTAACAGTGAGCGGGATACTACGTGAACAATAGGCGGCTCATTGTCGGGTTCGCGGGTTGACCCAAACCCGACCAAGAATTCGAAATGGGTCAAAATTGGGATCCGAACCTAACCCGTTCTTAAATCGGGTCGACCCTAAACCGAAAAATTCGGGTTGAATTTTTGTGTTGTGTCAATTTTTGACACCCTTAATAAGATTTTTTCATGAAGAAATCTAATTAGAAAAGAATAAATTAGAGTCTTTGCCTAGTTAAACAGCAACTAAAATGCCAGTCTTGCTAGCAATGTATGTCATGTTGTGTTGTAGAGATGTGGCATATATAGGGTCTGTTTTACTACCGGACTATATGAGCTTGTAAACATATATGATAATAAGCATTTATGTTAAGCTGGTTTTTAAGTTATATTTATGTGAGCAGGTTGTCGCTTTAAACTAGCTAATATGTTAAAGAAAGATGAAGGATAAAACGATATCTGACATACAAAAGATGAGAATTAGGAAGATAACTTATTGAACTTAAATTGAAAATATGAAGTCATCAAAGACAAAAAAAAATCTCAAAAAACAATATGTTGTGTCAATTTGTAATTTTTCAGTTTCTTGAGTCTTCTCATATTTGCATAGATTTACAGAGACTAAACAACTAAGCACACATCCAGTGTTAAATAATTAAAAAAAAAAAGTTAATTAAAATATTTGGTTTTTTGATTAATCATAATAAACAATATGGATCATACTCTATATATGATAAGAGTAAGATTTTTTGCAAATAAGATAATCAAGTGTTATTGATTAATATAAAATTAAAATCAAAAGTTTCATATAACAAATTATACCGTACGATATATATATAGTCATATACGATCTACTAGTTCAATTATTTAAACCAACCATTATCTTTTTATTTTTCAAAAATACATAGATTTTAATTTGAACTAAATATATTGTCCAAATATTTAAGATATTTGCTTATTTCAAGTCTCGAGATCAGAGAGTTGAAAGGATAATATTTCATACTATATGATACATATCATATTGTTCAAATAAATAGAGTGATTGTCTATATGATCTCATATCAGGCATGCCAAATTAATATCATGTTTTGACAGGGGCGGAATTAGCTTCAATTTTGAGGGGGACAAATACAACACAAAAATAATTAAATATTTAAAAAATAATATTATATATCTATATATTACAAAAAGTTCTTTAAAAAAAATTAAGCAAGTAAAATAATGAAAAAATGTGTAATTAAACTGTCATGAAAAACATGAAAGAGAATATTAAAATTAAATGTGAAGAAATATATAGATATTTTAGGGCAAGTTAGGACAAAAGAGTTTTTTAGGAGGGGCAAAAAGAGTTTTTTAGGGAGGGCAAAAAAATTTTTTTACACTCCTATAAATTTTTTTTTTTTTTTACTCTTACAAAAAAAAAAAATTTTTTTTGAGGGGGAGGGGGGCAATTGCCCCCTTTAAGCAAGAGGTGGTTCCGCCAGTGTGTTTTGACAAGTTAAACTAATCATACTGAACAATTTGGATCGTACTATCCGATCTAATAGAGAATAATTTTTAAAATTTCAAACTAAATGAACTAGTTGTACTATATGGTTCTTGGATTGTACTGTACGATCAAACCGTCAAATTTATTAAACATCCTTTTTAGGAAATTTTTTTAGCCACCTTCTAAATAGCAAAACCTTAAGAAACCTAAAGAGTTTCTTTTTCCCAAATGCTTTTAGAACTTTTGTAAAAATTATGCTGCGTTTTATAGAAAACATTGAAGAAAACTTGAGAGAAATCTTTTGGAGGAGTATAAGAGATTTCCAAAAGATAATGAGTATGAGGTTCAACACGATTATTTATATCTTTTTATCCTCTATATTATTGGAAAGGATCGTGAGGAAGAGCTCTATGGATTCTTAGTGTAAAGAGTCTTGATCTAGCCTGGAAGGCTAGGGCGTGAATGCTTTTTGTGAAGAGAAGTACGTGGTGTTTGAGAGTCTCGGTGTACACAACTCATCTTAGCCTGTTGGTTGAGAGCTTATGCTTTCAACTAAGAGGTCTTGGGTTCGAGTCTTTGTGTATGCGTTGTGTGTGTGAGTTTGCCTTAAATGGCTAAATGTCCCCCCAAAAAAAAAAGTCTTGGTGTACAGACTCTTGACCTAGCCTAGGAGGCTAAGGTTTGAAGACTTTTTGAGGAGAGAAGCAGAGTAAGGGTTTCTTCATTACCCTATGCACAAGGAGAAATTATTATGTACGCAGTTCGAACATAGAGAACGGTTCGGATGCTGCGTATTAATTTAGTGTTTATTTTGGTGCGTATTTTTTGATACACAGTTAAAAAAATATGTAGCAAAATAAACAGTAAATACGCAGCAATTCGAACCATTCTCTACGTTTAGACTGCGTATAGAATAATTTTTCCGCCTCATGCAGAAGAGTGGCTTCTCTGTATTGCTGGTAGCTAAATGAGAAAGTGCTAGTGGAATTCTCAAATAGATGATTTAGGGGGTGGATGTAACAGGACCACTGGAAGTTTAGTTTGTTTGTTCTTACTTTTATTTTTTATTTTTTTATTTATAAAGGCTTCTTCTTAATTAAAATTTTAAAAGACATACCAATTCACTCCATCCCCTCTCTTAGTGTCAGAGCACTTTCATGTTCTAAAATTTGTCTTATTATTGCATTGAAAGTTTAATTTATCGTTATATATTATAGAAGAATATAGATCGTAGAGAAGTCCTGAGTTTGTAGTGAATTTAAAAAAATTTACCGTTAGATGAACTTCTAACTGATCATATTATTGTTCTTAAATCTCTACTGCTCTATCATGTCTAGGCCATCAAATCATCCCTCTTTGTAAAAGATGAATTGTCTTGGTTATATCCTGATGCCCACCACTAAAGATCATCTTGTTGCTGGTCCTTCTAGGGTCACCTCTGTCACGACCCAACCCGAGACGAGACGGATCCCGTTCGCACCGGGCCGCGACGGAGCAGCACTAACCAGGATCTAGCTTTGGAATTTGGTTCGGAACTGAATCTTCCAAACATTTTAAATAAAATAGACAAACACAGAGCTACTAAAAACATCAAATGCAGCGGAACAAAACATCTATCATTTCTTTTCCTCAAAATAATCATCTACAAATACAGTACATGGCTTTCAGACAGAAAGAAAGACAGAACAGAAAAGTCATGACTGTACAAAAATCAAAAGGTACAAAACAATATCTATACTGATCAGACTTTGAACTAATCCTGGACTTCCTTCCCTTTCCCAGAACCTGAAAACCACCAGAAAGCAAGGGTGAGCTCAACAACTCAGCAAAGCAACAAACCTCCAATCAAAATCCTCAGAATCTCAAAACCAACACATTAGACAAATCCGTACAGAAATCAGAACGGAATCGGACAGATATCAAATCAAATAGAACTGTACGGAAACAAAATTCGTATCAAATCAGAAACAGAACAGATCAGACATATCAGATCAACAGAATCAGAATCGTACAGATCATATCGGAACAGAACAAAATCGTATCAGAATCATATCAGATCAGATATCAGATATCAGATATCAGATATTTAATTAATAGCTAAACTAAACTAAACAGAATCACTACGGATTCTGACCCTTATATCTCCCTTGTGCTCACAGCACCAGAATAATAGCTGAGTAATTAATAGCTAAATGTGCTCACGGCACCAGAATACATAAATAGTGCTTATAGCACCTAAACAGATTTTCCTCGGATCCGGAACAGAACAGATATTTCTCCAACTTGAGCTCATCTAAGTTTTAGCATATCCAGATACAGATAGTATATTAAATCAGAAGAATTTCGGACAAATCAGAAATTACCCAAAAATCGGGCAGCACAACGGCAGTATACCGAATTTACACAATTTTCCTGAAAATCAAAATTCACCAAATTCGCACAGAATATAGATATCAACATTTCAGAACATTTATTCTACTGCACAGAGAATTTCCAAGTTCACAGAAAAATTCAGTCGACTAAAAACACAGTCGAATCAAAAATACCCGGACAAAAATCTTCAGAAAATAACCAAAATGTGCACACTCGGCACGTCAACAACATACAGAAACTTACGTGGTAAAAATTGAACCAATCAAAAGATACGGACGAAAATCACGAACAAAAATCAATTCCGGACAGATAATACCGCCAAACACGACGGTTCTGAAAATTGAGAAAGGTGGAATGTGCCTTACCTCGTGCACAGCAATATCCTCAACAGTCTCTTCGAACGAAAACGGCTCCGCGTCTTCCCGAAATCAACTTTTCCAATTTCTTTCTTTTTATCTCTCCTCATATCGAAAATCAGATATTTTATTTTTATAAAATTTCTCTCTCTTCAACGACTGATTTCCCTTAAATCATACACAGATCGGCCTGGCCGATCGTCTCGATCGTCCTGGACGATCAGACCAAACCACCTCATCCTGGCCGATACTCCAGGGCGATGATCAGGTCGATGCTTATGAACAGTGCAATCGGCCTGGCCGAAGTCCTCAATCGGCCTGGACGATACCTACAGGAAATCACATGGAGCAAATCTGGGCAAATTCTGGAGCTGTTTCTCTACTGATCGTCCCAGGACGATCCCAGATCGTCCTGGACGATCCCAGATCGTCCTGGACGATCCTGGAGCAGATCGTAATATTACAATCTCCCCAACTCAGAAAAATGTCATCCTCGACATTATCCAGTCCAAACTCAGTCAAAACAAGTACGGGTACGACTGCCTCATGTCAGACTCCTTCTCCCAAGTCGCTTCCCGTGCAGTCCGGTGCTTCTACTGGACTTTAACCATCGGAATCTGTTTATTTCTTAACTTCCGAACGTCGTACGCCAAAATCAACTCTGGCTCTTTCTTGTACGCCAGATTCTCCTGAATCTCAACCTCATCAGCAGATACCTTCTTCCCAGAGTCGGATATCCACTTCCTCAGAGTGGACACGTGAAACACATTATGCACGTCAGGCATCGAATCAAAAAGCAATAATCTATAAGCAGCTTTTCCAATCCTTTCCAAAATTTCAAATGGTCCAACATACCTTAGACTAAGCTTGCTTAGCTGACCAAATCTGCTCACACCCTTCATCGGGCTGACTTTGACATATACAAAGTCACCAACCTGGAACTCAACAAATCTGTGCTTCTGATTGTAATACTTCTGCTGTCGATCTTGAGCAGCTTTCAATCTCTCTCTTATCAAACTGATCTTCTGAGCAGTTTCATCAGCAAAAGTGGCCCCCAAAGCCTGTCTATCTCCAACCTCCGTCAGAGTCAAAGGAGTACGGCACTTCCTGCCATACAGAGCCTCGTACGGTGCCATACCGATACTGGATTGAAAACTGTTATTATAGGCAAACTCAATCAAAGAAATGTGATCTTCCCAGCTTCCGCCAAAGTCCAGAACACAAAGTCTCAAAAGGTCTTCCAGCACCTGAATAGTCCTCTCAGACTGTCCGTCGGTCTGAGGATGAAAGGCTGTACTAAAATGCAGTTTCGTACCCAAACCTTACTGAATGCCTTTCCAAAGTCTGGAAGTAAAACGTCCATCTCGATCAGAAACAATCACACGAGGCACACCATGCAATCTGACTATCTCCTTCACATAAATCTGTGCCAAGCGATCAACTGAATCCGTCTGTCTGATTGGAAGAAAATGAGCGGATTTCGTCAATCGATCTACAACCACCCAAATGGCGTCGTGCCCTTGTCTAGATCGAGGAAAACCCATCGCAAAGTCCATCGTTACCTCTTCCCATTTCCACTCAGGGATAGGCAACGACTGCAACAGTCCACCGGGTCGCTGATGCTCTGCCTTCACCAACTGACAGGCTTCGCATCTCGACACAAACTCAACTATGTCCTTTTTCATTCCAGGCCACCTGAACAAAAGTTTCATATCAGCGTACATCTTACCACTACCTGGATGTACAGTGTAGCCTGAATGATGAGATTCGTACAAAATCTCCTGCCTCAAAGCTCCAAACACAGGTACCCACAACCTGTTCTTACAAAATATAACACCAGAATCAGAGATTCGAAGTTCATGAGTCTTACCAGATCCAATCTGAGCAATCAACTTCGAATAATCAGAATCTGACTTCTGGGCTTCTTGAATCATTGTCTCCAAGGAAGACTGAATACTCATCTGAGCCAACTCTAAACCACTGGAGGAAATCACCTTCAACTGCAATCGTTCCAAATCGCGAATCAGAAAGTCATCACAAGTAAGCTGAATACCTGATAATCCAGAAGACTTTCTGCTCAGAGCGTCCGCTACCACATTAGCCTTACCAGGCTGATACTGAATAGTCAACTCATAATCTTTGATCAACTCGAGCCACCTTCTCTGCCTCAAATTCAGATCCTTCTGAGTAAAAATGTACTTCAGGCTCTTATGATCAGTAAAGATCTCACATCTGACGCCATACAGGTAATGACGCCAAATCTTCAAAGCAAAAACTACTGCAGCTAACTCCAAATCATGTGTCGGGTAATTCTTCTCATGTGGTTTCAACTGTCTCGAAGCATAAGAAATTACCTGACCATGATGTATAAGGACACAACCCAGTCCTTTCAGTGAAGCATCACTGAACACCTGAAAACCTTCCGTACCTGACGGAAGTGCTAGTACCGGAGCTGAAGTCAGACAATCCTTCAATCTCTGAAAACTCGCCTCACACTCCGGGGTCCAAACAAAAGGTACTGACTTCTGAGTCAGTCTCGTCAAAGGCGTCGAAATCTGTGAAAATCCTTTCACAAACTTCCTGTAATACCCGGCCATGCCCAAGAAACTACGTACCTCAAATACCGTAGTCGGCCTTGACCAATCAGCAACAGCCTGAATCTTCTGGGGATCTATAGAAATGCCTTCTCCGCTAATCACATGCCCCATAAAAGAAATGTTCTTCAGCCAGAATTCACACTTGGAGAACTTGGCATACAGCTGATGCCTCCTCAAAGTCTCCAACACAATCCTCAAATGTCTGGCATGATCATCCTCAGATGCAGAATATACCAGAATATCGTCAATGAAGACGATCACGAACTGATCCAAATACTCCCTAAATACTCGGTTCATCAGATCCATGAAAATAGCAGGCGCATTGGTTACCCCAAAAGGCATAACCAAGAACTCGTAGTGCCCGTACCGAGTACTGAAAGCTGTCTTCACTACATCAACTTCCTTCACCTTCACTTGATAATATCCGGATCGCAAATCAATCTTCGAAAATACTGAAGATCCAGAAAGCTGATCAAACAAATCGTCAATCCGAGGCAAAGGATACTTATTCTTGATCGTGACCTTGTTCAAATCTCTGTAATCAATACACATACGGAGTGTATCGTCCTTCTTCTTCACAAACAAAACGGGTGCTCCCCAGGGCGAAATACTAGGACGCACAAAACCTCTGTCAACCAACTCCTGAAGCTGAACTTTCAACTCAGAAAGTTCTTTCGGTGCCATCCTGTACGGAGCTTTTGATATCGGAGCGGTACCCAGAAAAACATCGATAGAGAACTCCACATCTCTATCCGGAGATAAATCAACCAACTCCTCAGGAAAAATATCAACAAACTCTCGTACCACTGGGATCTCAGAAATAGAACCAACCTCTAGGTTCAGATCCCGCACCGAAGCCAAAAACACTGGGCATCCCTTCTTCCACATCCTGCGCACTTCCAACACAGAAACCAGACTGGAGAGGACACCTCGTAATCCCTGAAATACAACTCTCTCTCCAGCCATAAGCAAACTCACTTGCTTCTTCAGACAGTCTATCTGGGCCTCATACTGACTCAACCAATCCATACCCAGAATCACATCATACGATGAAATCGGCAACCGAATCAAACTTAATTTCCACTTCTTGCCAGAAATCTCAATCTCACACAAACAAAACTGTCGAGCAATCAAAGGATTCCCAGCCGGTAAAATCACAGACAAAGAAACCGGAAGCAAACACGAATCCAAATGCAAAATCTCAAAACAGTGCTCGGACAGAAAAGAATGACTCGCTCCAAAGTCAAACAAAACACGACAGGGTTGATCAGAAATGTAAATCGTACCTGTCATAACATCGGGAGCATCTCGAGCCTCCTGCTGACTCAAGCTGTAAACTCGGGGCTGGACTGGAACAGGAGCTGAAGCAACAGAACTACTCTGCTCCCTCTAAACCGTAGGTGGTCTCCGTGGTCCAGAACTAGAACCACCACCTCTGCCAGCAAATCCCTCAGGGCGTGGAGGAACAGTCCTCGGTCTTCCTGCTACTGAACCGGCAGGTCTAAAAAAGCCCTCAGATCGGAACTCAGAACGCTGATCAAATCCCATCTGTGGACACTCTGCAATCTGATGTCCTGACTGATCACATCAGAAGCACAGACCAGCCATCCTGTAGCACTGGCCAAAGTGTCGTCGTCCACAGTTCTGGCACACAGGTGCCGTACTGACTGATCCAGAATTCGTCGTACTGGTAGCAGTACCAGACGACCCTCCGCTCCTCCTGGAATCTCCAGATCCAGAACCAGAAACAAATCTCCTCTTCCCAGAGGAACCACTGCCAGAAGTCTCACTTCCAAATCTCTTTCTACTCGCAGTCCACCGCTGCTGAGTAGCCATCAGGTCATTCTCTATCAGACGAGCTCGCTCCACAAGCTCAGAGAAGTCGGTGATCCGGAACGGTATCAGGGGCTGTCTCAAGGTATCTCGTAATCCCCTCAGAAATCTGTAACACCTCTCAGCAGAAGTGCTAACCAGCTGCGGAGCGTACCTGGCTAATGCAGTAAACTCAGCCTCATACTGCATCACCGTCTTGCTCCCCTGAACAAGCCTCAGAAAATTCTCCTGCATCTGCTGTCGTGCAGAAGGAGGAACAAACCAATCTCGGAATACCTCAGTGAACTCTTCCCAAGTGATCAAAGAGTTCAGTCTGCCCTGAAATCTGGCCGCCTGCTGGCCTTCCCACCAGTACTCAGCCTCTCCATCCAACAGAAAAACTGCCAACGGTACCTTCCTGTCTGATGGACACTGCATCCCGTCAAAAGTCTTCTCCAATCTCCTCAGCAGCTCTGGGCTCAACAGTGCCATCAAATCTCGGAGGTTTCAACCTCAGAAACAACTGTAAATGTCTATCCAGGTCATCAGATCGGACAGTAGAAGCTCTACTCTGAGTCTCGCTCATCATCTGAGCAACGAGTGAAGCAAACTGAGAAAGCGTATCAGCACCGACCACTGGGGCTGTACTCCCCACTGGTGTTGCCTGATCGGCACTCTGCCCATCTGTCATGTCTGGGTCTGGCTGATCCATACAGAAAAATTCAGAAAATCCGGAAAACTATCACAAAAACAACACAATAAAAAGCCGAACAAATCAAAACTACCCCCCCAGACAGACTTACTGATCACTTTCTATAGCTCTGTTTCACACAATTCCCAGATTCTAAAACTATTGCTCTGATACCAAAAAAAGCTTGTCACGACCCGACCCGAGACGAGACGGATCCCGTTCGCACCGAGCCGCGACGGAGCAGCACTAACCAGGATCTAGCTTTGGAATTTGGCTCGGAACTGAATCTTCCAAACATTTTAAATAAAACAGACAAACACAGAGCTACTAAAAACATCAAATACAGCGGAACAAAACATCTATCATTTCTTTTCCTCAAAACAATCATCTACAAATACAGTACATGACTTTCAGACAGAAAGAAAGACAGAATAGAAAAGCCATGACTGTACAAAAATCAAAAGGTACAAAACAATACCTATACTGATCAGACTCTGAACTAATCCTGGACTTCCTTCCCTTTCCCAGAACCTGAAAACCACCAGAAAGCAAGGGTGAGCTCAACAGCTCAGCAAAGCAACAAACCTCCAATCAAAATCCACAGAATCTCAAAACCAACACATCAGACAAATCCGTACAGAAATCAGAACGGAATCTGACAGATATCAAATCAAATAGAACTATACGGAAACAGAATTCGTATCAAATCAGAAACAGAACAGATCAGACATATCAGATCAACAGAATCAGAATCGTACAGATCATATCGGAACAGAACAAAATCGTATCAGAATCATATCAGATCAGATATCAGATATTTAATTAATAGCTAAACTAAACTAAACAGAATCACTACGGATTCTGACCCTTATGTCTCCCTTGTGCTCACAGCACCAGAATAATAGCTGAGTAATTAATAACTAAATGTGCTCACGGCACCAGAATACATAAATAGTGCTTATAGCACCTAAATAGATTTTCCTCGGATCCGGAACAGAACAGATATTTCTCCAACTTGAGCTCATCTAAGTTTTAGCATATCCAGATACAGATAGTATATTAAATCAGAAGAATTTCGGACAAATCAGAAATTACACAAAAATCGGGCAGCACAACGGCAGTATACAGAATTTACACAATTTTCCTGAAAATCAAAATTCACCAAATTCGCACAGAATATAGATATCAACATTTCAGAACATTTATTCTACTGCACAAAGAATTTCCAAGTTCACAGAAAAATCCAGTCGACTAAAAACACAGTCGAATCAAAAATACCCGGACAAAAATCTTCAGAAAATAACCAAAATGTGCACACTCGGCACGTCAACAACATACAGAAACTTACGTGGTAAAAATTGAACCAATCAAAAGATACGGACGAAAATCACGAACAAAAATCAATTCCGGACAGATAATACCGCCAAACACGACGGTTCTGAAAATTGAGAAAGGTGGAATGTGCCTTACCTCGTGCACAGCAATATCCTCAACAGTCTCTTCGAACGAAAACGACTCCACGTCTTCCCGAAATCAACTTTTCCAATTTCTTTCTTTTTCTCTCTCCTCAGATCGAAAATCAGATATTTTATTTTTATAAAATTTCTCTCTCTTCAACGACTGATTTCCCTTAAATCATACACAGATCGGCCTGGCCGATCGTCTCGATCGTCCTGGACGATCAGACCAAACCACCTCATCATGGCCGATACTCCAGGGCGATGATCAGGCCGGTGCTTATGAACAGTGCAATCGGCCTGGCCGAAGTCCTCAATCAGCCTGGACGATACCTACAGGAAATCACCTGGAGCAAATCTGGGCAAATTCTGGAGCTGTTTCTCTACTGATCGTCCCAGGACGATCCCAGATCGTCCTGGACGATCCTGGAGCAGATCGTAATATTACAACCTCCTCTCAATAATCAAACCCAAAACACTACAGGAAAATTGTCAGTTATTGGCGGCTTTCTGACGGACTATTTTTCAACGATTTTCTGACGGATAACATTAAATTTTTTTTTTTTCAACTAAATTTCTTGTAGATTTTCTGGTGGTTTTGATTCTAGCGGATTTTAATAATTATATTTTAAAAAAAGGTGACAATTTTAATACATTTGTCATTCCAACAAACTAGTCGAGTCTTTGAATTTTTTTTGGAACTTAGTTCGAATCCCATGATAGGCGAGCAACACGATCTATGATAGCCCGCCTGCTCAGTTGCCTAGTTGCTGCCCTCTCGAGCTGCCTTGCTGCCTGCATGTTGTGGGATTTGAACTAAGTCCAAAAATCCTTCAAAGAGCCAACTAGTTTGCCTGAATGACAAACATGTTAAAATTGTGACCTTTTTTATTTAAAATATAATCATTAAAACCGTCAGAAAAGTCATCGAAAAACCTCCGAAAAATCTACCAGAAATTTAATCAAAAAAATGTTAATCGTAATCCATTGAAAAACCATTAGAAAAACTGCCGAAAAATAATCCTGTAAAAAGCTGTCGGATAAATCATTGGTAACCGACGATTTTCATGTGGTCAAAAAAAATTATGTATAAACTACTATTCATCAACTTATTAATTATATGCTTAATTCCAACTAATTTGAAAGACTTTACAAATTCAAATTTTATTTATGTTCTCATATTTAATATCAATCTTTCGGGGGAAAAAAAACTAATAATATATCTTATTACATATATAATTGCCCGTGATGCTGTGAATAACATAATCATTTTATTTTATTAGCATGGAGATCTTCAATTAAAAAAAAAAGACATAAATGTTGCAGGGAAGAAAGCAGATGCCTTGAAGAGATCTTCTTGGCCTTCTCATGTGATTTAATGGCAAACTTTGCAATCTGTGAGGATTTGAGCTGTTAAATAGTTAATTATTGATGATGATTCAGAACACTAACATGGGAGAAGAGACGAATAAGTGATGGTTTGTCCTTCCTGTCATGAATTGGTGAGAAGCCATTAATTGCATGTAAGGTAGCAGTCAATGTCAACTTCTGACAATAAGAGTTTTAGAATTGAAAAGTTGCATGCTTGAAGGCAATTTTAAACGAAGAGGAAGAATGTAGATGCCCTCCTCCTCTGAGACAGATTATTATATGTGGAGTTTGGATTGAAATTGTGTTCGATTTTTATGAGTGTGTGCAACAAATGCATAGTGATGAACAATAATTATGCTTTTACTGTTCACACTCATAAAAACCGAATGGTTCTCCAATCTCAACTCTTTATCATCAAATGTATTTCCAATCTAATAGTAATCTTACATATGATTGCCTAAGCATATTAGTAATAGCTAGCAAATGGGCTAAATTTTAAAAAGGAACTGCTTAATAAATAAAATTAACAGGAGGAGCATTGAAGTTTAAATATTTAAAGAAGAGTAAATAACTAAATACTTCAATAAGTATGGCGTATGGCATATTTTTGACTGAATATATGATGTGTTTGAATACGCCAAATTATTTCACGCATTAAACTCACCGAGAGAGAGAAATTGGAGAGAGAGAGGCCAATGAGATTAAAGGAATACCCTAAAGGAATTTCTAACCGTGTAAAATAAATATAATAAATAAATAATCCCAGAAAAACTTTATAATATAAAATAATTTACTTATTAAAAATTAAATATAATATTTAAAATTTTAAGAATAATATATATTTCTATAAATTTAGATAAATATAAATTAATTCCTAATTAAAATATATTAATAGTTAAATTATTTACTTAATTGTTTTAAAAATTAGAAATAAATATTTATTTTATTTTTAATAAAAAATTTAATAGTGGATTAAAATTATAGATCAGATGATCAAATGAATTTTTTAAATTTTTACCTTTTATTTTCTTATAAAAAAATAAATAATATCTATTATATATATATCTAATAACTAATTTACTTTTTAAATTATTGCATTCACTCTAAAATAATTAATACAATTAATTAATTAAATATAATTATATACTTTTATAATTAAACTATTTAAATTAATTTAAATATAAATAGGAAATAATAATAATAATATCTTCCATATGAGATGATTATTATTCAAAATGAAAAGCTTTAATAATTAATATAACCTATAATTATTAATTAATTTGTAATCATATTAAAACAATTATATCTACTAATCATGTAAAGTTTAAATCAATCTCAAAGTTAAATTAAAATTGTTACATTAAAATAAGTTTTTAAATATTAATTTGATTATATTTAAATTAATTAGAATATTTATCTATGAAATATATTATTTTTTTTTTATAAAAAATTATAACAATATTTTTTCGGTAATTATAAATTTAATAATTTTATATTAAAAATTTTGTCTCCCATGTTGAATTATCATTATTATCTTAACCTCTCATTAGACTCTACACAGCTCTCTACTTCTCTGTCTCTCCAATCAGCTTTCTTTCTCACGCCTCTCTCTGATTAGTTGTCTCTCTCTATCTTAATGAGTTGAATGCGCCAAACAATTTGATATATTTAGGCTGCGCTAAATTATTTGACACATTCTGTATGTGTCAAATTGTTCAATGTATTTGCTCCTTTTTAAATTTTCAAGCTGAGATGCTCCTTCAGCTAATTCAACCTATTAAGCTGCCTTTTTTTTTTTTTTTTTTTTAATTTAGCCTTGCAAATGAATGTTACATATAGAGGAAGGCCTAATTTTTTCTCAAGTTAACTTTTACACTAAGAAAGAAAGAAAATTTGAACTGCACTTTCTTTAGATTCATTGATCAAAATAAAAAGGATCACATACGCTTCTGTTTGGTAGAGTGCTTATTGACCAAACTAATTAATAAGGTAGAGCCAAATTTTATTTATTTATTTTATTAATTTATTTAGGGAGTGAAGCTCTTCTCCTTTCTCAAATTTAAAGTCTTTTGTCTACATACTACAATCAGTTCCAATATCTCTCTATCTGGGGAAAGGGAAAGAAATTGTGAAACAAAACTTTAATAAAAAAAATTTCTATTAATTCTTGTCATTAACTAAAAAGTTGCATTGTATGTTTATATATAATTATTTTATATGCAACTCATATGATTTGTGGGTTGGGAGCTTTGACTATCAATCAAGAGGTCTTGAATTCGAAGTTTGTGTAAATGATGTGTGTGTGAATTTACTTTAATTGACTCAAAAGTTCAAAAATATATATATAATTATTTTGTTGATTAGTGTTTGCATGTGTAATATTTTTTTTTTATAATTTTGTTAAAAAGAAAATAATTCATTAATTTGCTTCAGACTAATTTTTTTATTATTATTGAATTTGTTCATGATAAAATTACTCGCATTTGCTTTGCAGTGGCTTGCTTTGTTTATAATTTCAATATGATTAATTAATATCAACTAAAATATCCACATTGATCTAATGATAATTATGATGGTTAAGATAAAACAAGGTTGAGCCTGTACAAAATCAACTAAATAAACCTATATCCAATGAGGATTCACATATATCTCAAGATGCCTCATTGGCATTACAAGCAGAGTAATCGAATTATTACACTTTTTTCTATTAGGCTTTCTCCAGTCGAATGCAAAGCCTCAGACGTACCAACTGAACTCCATTTTTGCCGGCATTCAGTCGCTTATGAACAGTGCGACGCCAACAGTGCGACGTCAATATTGGCGTCGCACTGTTCACTTTCGCCATTTCTTTCTCTACCGAACTCCATCTGAGAAAGGCGCAAAAGAAACTACGATGATTTTGGGCAAAATGGCGTTCCGCTGGAGATGAATCACGACACTTTTTGATTTTACTGCATTTTGCAGTGAAAAATGAGAGTTTCGATTGGAACATGAAGGTGAATTGCCTATATTTTCTCAATTATGAGAAACAAACTAACCAAAACATCAAAGATTCATGAGGATTGAGGTTAATGTGGCACTGCATCCATAGCTCCTTTAATTGAGCAGCACATCAAGTGCTTCAGACCAATTTGCAAGCCAAGTGGTAAATTGTCGAGGACTAAATAAGAGAAAGTTCTCCAACCAGAATTTTTAAACTAAAAGCGCAAACAAATTGCCTTCATGATTGATAAACACCCTAAAACAAACTTGCTTATTCGTTGCACATATATTTATATACACATTATACAAAAAAAGGCCTACAGAAGGTAGGCTTTTACAATTAAAATTAAATCAACCCTCCCACCCTTGAAGATTAAAAATCAAGAAACTGTACATTATGTACCAAGCAGATGTGTTGACTTATATTTGTTGGTCGTATTTCTTGGATTAGTCAGGAGTCCTGCTTCCCATTGTAGGTAGTAGTGGCAGATGAAGCAGTAGAAGGGAGTCTTGAAAGCACAGGCTTTGGTGGTGGAGCTGTGATAGCATGAGGGAGTCTTAAGGAAGAACTTTCAATGAGACCAGCAACTCCTGCTGCAGCAGACTGAGCGTTGGAAGGAAGAAACAAATCATGCCTTTGATCTTTATAGGCACTCCAAACCTGTCAAATGAGAATCCAGACATTTTTGGAAAATTTATGGTGGCCTTCTCTATTAAAATTTTGCTTAGACAAGTTCATCTGATGAGAGATATTTAGTGATTACTTTCCAGTAATGGAAACTTACATCAGAAGCATTCAAGATTTCACGAACTTTGATACAGTGAGCACCATCAGTTGCAAATGCATGTAGAACCTGAATTAAAGAAGACATCAAATGGAGGTAATTCTTAATACCTCCCCCAACAAATTTTATGAAAAATGTCATTCGAAATTAGTAGGATACATACCTCGACTGCTAAAACACGGCCGATTGAAGCTTCAGACTCACTCCACTTCATTTGAGTGCAGAGACCATGTCTTCCCCCAGCTCTCCAATCAAGAATTCCAAGTAACACTTCGACTAGGCCAACCCTAGAAATTTGACATTCTCTCAGCAGGTTGAAACATATTCAAACAAATCTTCATGCACGTAAAGAAAATTTACAGCAAAAACAGAGCAAGATAGCCGCATATCAATCTAGTAGAGATTGTATGGAGGCTATGGAGTAGCATCGAGAATAATGCATCCACAATACAAGCGTGATAAAATTCAAGGGATTTAACTACTTAGAATGCTACCATCTTAAAACGTTTGCATTAGTATTATGAGGGATATCCACACAAAAAAATAGCATTTAGGCTTCGTTTGGATTGTCAAATAGATGAGCTAAAAATAAAAAGGACTCAGTTTAGGGTTGTCAAATAGATAGGGGCAGCTCATTGGCTCGTAGGGATTGCTCATAATAGGATTTAAAGGGTTGGAATATATGAGCTAATGAGTTTAAATGGATTTTAGATAACTGTCCCTTTTATTTACATGAGTATAAACACCAAATCATGAAAGCTCCATTAAGTCCTATTTGGGGCCCTCCACCTTTTGGACTTATGGTTGGTGCTTAGGCTCCACCCTAGAGATTATGGGTTCAAGTAAGGATATGGATGTGCATACGAGTTCAAGTAAAGGGTTGGAATATATGGGCTAATGAGTTAAAATGGATTTTAGATAACTGTCTATTTTATTTACACAAACGAGTTTAAACACCAAATCATGAAAGCTCCATTAAGTCCTATTTGGGGCCCTCCAACTAATGGACATATGGTTGGTGCTTAGGATCCACTCTAGAGATTATGGGTTCAAGTAAGGATATGGATATGCATATGAGTATTGTGCTTTGGTGCACAACGTCACAAAAAAAGTCCTATTTATGACCCACTTAAGCAAAAACAATGAATGTGGAAAGCCGCTATAGATAAGACTAAACAACAATGAATGTGCAAAGCCACTATACATAAGATTAAACAACACTTGCCACTACTTTTGTAGGAGGCTAAAAGGAGCAAAAACAAACTTGGTTCAATTCAACCTATCGAGTAGTCATCAAGGTGTACCTCCATGTCTCTATCGAGGATAACTTTGATGGATTCAATGCCCCTATGCAAACTCGAAGTAAAATGGCCCTCAATATATTCATTGCTTCTAGATCACTCCGGTGCGAACAATATTCATCATCCTTTTGATAGAGAAATTGGCAAAATGTGTGAACTAATTGACACTAAACAAACCCAAATATTTCACCACTTTTGTAGGTCTATCAAACCATCATGTTGAGGTTATTTCAGGTCAAACAAGGACTTTCGAAGCTCGTAGTATATTTTCCTAAATCTTAAAACTTCAATGATTTTTCATATAAACCTCTTCCTGGAATCCACTATTTAGGAAAACATTCTTCAGAGCAAGTTGATACAGTGGCCAATTAATATTTCCAACTAGTGATAACATAACTTTGATTGAGTTAAGTTTGGCTACCAAGTCAAACCTCTCCGTAATCAATTCCAAGCATTGGCCCATTTGCAACAACTCGAGCCTTCAACCTGTTCATTGCCATCTGCATTGTGTTTGATATCGAAAAACCACTTGTATCAAAGTAGTCTTTTCTATTCAAATAGATCTAAGATTTCAAAAGTTTTATACTTCTCTAGTGCTTTGATTTGTTCATAATAGAGGTCTTCCACTTGGGTAGATCTAAGATACAAGTTATTTAGGATCTATAAATTTGTCATAGTGGTACTAAAAGCTTGAAAGCTGGAAGACGATCCTTTATAGGAAACAAAGTTATAATTCAGATGCTGAGCATGAAAAATCTCACACCCTTTCTAGTAGCAATAAGCTTATGAAGATCATTAGGAGGCTCAATAGACAAATTCACTAATGTTGCTACCTAGGCAAATTTCAGGATTCTCTAAAGACAATTAAGACTCTTTATTCCAAACTAGCAATTAAAGAATCAAAGAGAATGCATACTGTACCCATAGGCATGTCCAAAATAACTATTAGGTAATATGTAGAGAATAAATTTTTCTAATAAAATAGGTCTATGACAATATATCATATATTTTTCCCATTATTGCAATATCATTGATTGAGATTTACTTTGGATTTTTTTCAGCTGGGAATGATATAAGAGAATCTTGTATTTATTTAAGAGATATCTGAGATCTTCTTTCTTTAAAGTTGTGTTAGGAGAATTGCAATAAATAAATATATTGTGGGCTCCGAAAATTCGGCCCCGACTCCGCCCGCTGTCTGTTTTTTCTTTATTCGGGAGAGTTTTAACGGATTAAGTTCCAGGGTAAATTTTGGGAAGGCAGATGGGTTTGTAGATAAGACACTACTCAGATATTTCTCTCTCATTTTGCGATGACTTTATGATATGAGTTCTGGTTTCCTATAGGCGCAAACCCCTATAGTTAATTACCCCTCCCACTAACGAGAGAGAACTTTCGATTAAGGCTAGTCGTCGATCAGATAAGTAGATAATACATGTTATCTGACAAATAGTAGTAGCATGGGTTTGGGATTTGGAAGTTTAAGGTTTGAAAGATTTTGATATTTTCATAATTTGAAATGGCACCATCTTATACTTAAAGCGGATGATGGGGGAATGGATGATGGACCCGATCAAGATCCCATGGTTCCGTCATCCCGGGCCATCGTGGTCCCTGGATCTACTTAAGTCAGAGGAGGTAGTCGACCCAACCTGACAGAAGGATCCTTATCGGCAACCATGGGTTGCTTCGTCCAAGGGTACCTTGTAGACCTAGGGTTGGTATTTGTCTAAGGGGACAAATTTGAATCCACCTTAGCTAAAAGAGGGTTTTGTGCCCTATCGATCATATCTTATTAATTCATATCTAAAGGATTTGATGCCATTAAGGAGCGTATTGACTCTGGCCATAACCAGTATTTCATGGTGCCATTTGGCGGCAAAACCACTCAGTTCATAAGGTCCCGGGTCATAACCTTTTATCCTGCAGTGCCATTTGGCAGCAAAACCGCCGGTTAGAGGACACGTATCACATCCTTATTGGCAGGAGATTATTTGAGAATGAATCATAGTGATATTTTCAACTATGCATTTAGCTCTGTGTAAGCTGAAGTTATATTTGAATTTGTGCACCTCGGTAAACTATTGCTTTAAGTGGTTGATGATTTAATTTAAATTTTAAATATTTGGATTTTGAGATTTTTGTGGAATTTAGATTTTGGACTTTGTGGAGTTTTGGATTTCATGAGTATTTTGGTGGCATTTTGGATTATTTAGAATAGACCCCTCCGGTTGAGATATACATTCAACACGTCCATCATCGGGGTAAAAGGAGGTTATTTCTTTTGAAAATATTTGTATTTTGTGGATGAACCTTGTCAACTCTATCGAGCTGTCGATAGAGGATCTGGTTTCATTGGCTTTATGCCTTTATCAGTGAATTCTCATTGTTATAATCCTTGAGGACCTAATATGAATGTATTAAAACAAATATATCGGTCACCACAACTGTATATTTGTTTAATGGTTCGAACTATGTCGGCTTCTATTGATCCGTATAGAAGGATTAGGTTCGAACTTGAATTCACTTATTGACCCGCGTAGCATTCCTAGACGTCATGTGTGTACCAATAACACGCTCGCCGAGACCCATGCGGGTGTTTGGGGGCATTTTATAATTAAACCATGTCGACTCCTACTTAGAATGATCGGATTTCGTAGGCTTTATGCCTTGATTAGTGAATTCTCTTGATTATAGCCTTGAAGGCCTAATATGAATGTATTAAAATAAATACACCGGTCGCCACAACCGTGTATTTGTTTGAAGGTTTGAACCCTGTCGACTCCTATTGATCTGCATAGAATGATCAAGTTCGAACTTGAATTCACTTATTGACCCGCGCAGCATCTCTAGACGTCGCGTGTATACCAACGGCACGCTTGTCCGGGCCCATGTGGGTTTTGTGATTGCATTTACCCCTTTTGTGTACCTATGTGTATACAAATTACGGTGCATGTGGGGGGGACATTTTAGATATTTTAGTTATGCATAACTGTCATTTGAATGCGCACAACATTTTATTTAAGAGCTTATATACGCCTTCTGTTAGCTAATACGAGTGTTGCGAATCCGGTGGCGTGGCGTAACAGCTTCTGAATTGAGTTGTTCGCTGCTTTATACAGGTAAACTGTCGTGCACTAATTGTTGCTTTCTGTAGGTGGATTACAATGTACTAAAGAATCTCCTGCTTGGGCTCATAGGCACTTACATTCACTGCAAGTGTTTTATATCTTTTTATAAATAGTGCATTGTACATACAAGAAGTTTCCTACAACGACTCATAGGAACTTGCACACGTTATAGTCTTTTATACATTTCTGCTTGTAGATGACATGTCATGTGTAGGGTGGGTCTCTTGTAACCTTGTAGACTTTTGCACTTCACTACATATCCTCTGCCCTTACTTGTAGGGAGACAGTATGTTTGGTGGATGTTAGACAGATGTCGGCCATGGAGGTGCTATAGTATTTTTGCTACAATGAAAGGTAGGTACACCGAATGTGCTGTGAACATTCGTATGTTGTCCGACGTACATTTGTAAAGGGCTTCACTCTTTGTTGGGCTTACTATGCTTGTATGCTTGTTGACATTGATGACAATATGTTGTTGTGCTCTTTCTAAATATGTTCTTGGGTAATTACCAGACTCATAACATGTCTATAACTATCATTCGCAAATAAGCTAGTGTGTTCATTTGTATGCCTTGCCCATAAGCACACGAGCTTTTCGTAGTTATTTGAATTCATCATACGTCATCTACCCAACTCTTGCTCGTGGGGGATTCATGTATTCGCTAAATGCTTGATTGGTTTTGACTATGAGAGTGCCTTTGTAATCATCACATGTTGTAATTGCTATTGTTGTTCACAAGTGAGTTGATATAGAAATCTATGAACTATCTGATGTTGAATGTATATCACCGTAGCAAGAAACCCATTACACTTGCAAAGATTCTATTATTGTTGTTTGCAAACAAATAAGTGTGCTTGCATATAGTCAGACAACTCCCATTGTATGTCAACTTCCACTGCTTAATGCCTCCTTAAATTAATTTTAGCTGGCAACTCACTTCAAGTCGGATCTCGTTGCTTGTAAGGGAATCAATATATTTGATTGGGGGTCGAAGTGCTCATTGGATCATTGCATTCATATTCTTCATGGTTGTGCCTTTTCTGTATCTAATGCACATATCCTTTGTTTCAATTCTCTCCATTCATTCATGATCATGATATATGAGTGAAATAGAGAAATTTTAGTTCCCATGAGTCATTATTAAAAGGGCCTATCAGTGTTCATTTGAATTCAAGTCATAGTGTGATCCCTTGTAATTTTCACTTAGGTCCAAGTTGAGTCACAACTCTTTAATTTACTTGAATATGAGTCCAAGCCCAAGATTGAGTTCAAGTAGTCCACATCTTGTTCAAGTTTGTTTTGAGTTTGACATCCAAGATCATATTCTTTTTTTTTATTAGACTTGAGTTCAAACACAATTCAATTTGAGTCCAAGTCCATCATTTGATCAAATTTGATTTAAGTTTGAATTAAGCCTTTTATTCATGTTTGCACTTAGTTCATTAAGGTTCAATTCAAGTCCCCTGCTGTCTTGTAGAATTCAAGTCCAAGTACCATCCCGTGTTCACCCGAAATTTCGGCAACCTCCCGACGTCTCCCCCGTTTAGGGGAAAACTACGAGAAAATGGGTCTTCCCACCACGCGCAAAAAGGCGTGTATGGTAGGTGTCCTCGGACGAGGACACCGCGGCCGTGATCTTCCTTCCCACCACGCGCAATAAAGGCATGTATGGGGTCTTCGAGGGTACCTGTTTGAAAATGCAATTTGCTTTCCCCCCGCTCGGAGGTACTTATGAGTGACCCCGCCTCGCCGTGGGTGCCGCACCGGGGTCTCATCCCACCACGCACAATAAAAGCGTGTATGGGCAATTTTCCGGTGCGCCACGAACATTGAAGTAAGGCTTTAGGTGATTACTCGCCTCGTCGTAGGTGCCGCACCGGGATCTCATCCCATCACGCGCAATAAATGCGTGTATGGCTGATTTTTCAGTGCGCCACAAACATTGAAGTAGGGCTTTAAGTGATTACTCGACTCGTCGTACGCGTCGCACCTGGGTCCCATCCCACCACCCGCAATAAAGGCGTGTATGAGCGGTTTTCCGATGCACCGCGAACTTCTAGAACGAGAATCTGAGTTTAGGAAAATTCGTACCTTCGCGGGGTTGACATGTAGATCGAGGCATATGAAGGATTTTTTTTATAATTAATTATTAATTATACTTATCTTTAATTAATTATGTTTATTTATAGTTAATTATATTAGTTAAAGTAATTAATTAGAATAATTAATTATATTTAATTAATTAGAACTAATTAATAATAATTAACTTTAATTAATTATTAATAATAAGGGTTATAATTAATTAAGATTAATTTTAATTAAATTAATTAATATTAATTATAATTATTTTAATTAAAATAAATTATAATACCATTATAATTAATTATAATAATTATAATTGAAATTAATTTTAATTAAAAACTAAATAACTCATCTCTCCATCTACCTCTCTAATTCGGCAAAGTTACGGGATTTGGCCGAATATATGCATAACAGGGAGAAAGTTACCTTCACACCAAGCGAAATCTCGTCCCTGCTTTCGATCGGACAAGGGAAGGTCGGTGGAGATGGAGTTTGGTTCAGCCGTTTAGGTATGGGTTTAGATGGATGAAGCGTTGAATGACTTCGGGTGGAGCTACAGGCGACGGGTTCGTTAGGATCGAATAGAGACGGAGAGGGAGACGGCTAGGTCGGAGCTCCCGATTGGGTTTCGGCTCTACAGGTAAGGGGGGTTATGCTTCCTCTCTCTCTCTCTCTGTGGATCGACAACTTGCGAATAGGCTAAGGATTTAGTCGGAGATGGTAGAGGGATTCGATCGAAGGTCTTGTGTGGTTCAGACAAGCAAAGGCGACGAGATGGGGAAATCTAGCGTCCGCCTGGAGATTGGGATATGAAGTCGACGGAGGTTGCTAGGCACGGTGAGGGAAGCAGGGAGGAAATCGGGAAAGGCTTCGGTTGTTGGAAGAAATCGAGGTTGGATGAGGCGGTTGACAGATTTGTTCGTGTGGAGCCGGAGAGCAGCGAGAGCCAGTCGGAAGAGCGAAGGTCTCCCTTTCATTTTATAGACGTGAAAAAGGTGAAAATCGAGGCTGTCGTCGCAGGATTCGCGGGGAAGTAACGCGAACGGCGCTGAGCTACAATAATTTTGCAGGATTAATGGATTGGAGCAGGATTCACTTGACGAGATTCAAAGGTAAGCTTTTTTTTTTTGTTTCCCTTGGGTATTGTTCAGAGGTCAACATATATATATATATATATATATATATATATATATATATATATATATATATATATATATATATATATATATATATATGATCTCTTAATTGCTTCCCATGCCAAAGCAGCCATTCACAACAAAAAGGAAAATATTCGAGAAAAAGTAGCGATTTCAGGTGAAGCGGGAGAAAGGAGGTCGGGTGTGTTGCTACAGAGAAGAATATCAGGATTTACCCAACTAAAGAAGCTCAAATGCAAATAAGAAACATTTGGAACAACACTTTGATACCATAAGATGGGTTGGCAAAATGGATGCTTAATTCTTCAACACAATAAAATGTGGTTGCATGTTTTATTTATTGATTCGTAGCAGCCATACCAAGGCGGCAAGGAGATTTGTCTTTTTTTTTTGTCTTCATCAAATTGGTAAACTTTACACATCTCACAATACATTAAAAAATCTTCCATGTAATCTCTCTTGTTGTTTAGTGGAATATTTTGATCATTGTAAGATTGTGAATGAATGTGGACATCATCCAACCGCATAAATCTTTGTTTCTCTCTCTCTCTCTTTTTAAGTTACTCATGGTCCATCATATTCGCACCTATAGTTGATGCTTCTACAGTTAAATTAGACACATTCTATTTCCTAGAAATAACTAAAATTGAAAGATTATAAAATAAAATAAAAATTGAAATAAATTAAATTAGAATTTATTTTTTATTTTCTTTAAGCTTCCGACAAGTACAAATACGAAGCTTTCCATCCTTAGTCAAGACAATCTTAAAATAGATGCAAATCAAACAGCATAATCTCATCCCCAAAAATGGAGTTGAGGCGAATGACATTGATCCCCTTCAAATCAAACAGCATAACTAAAGTTGGAGCTAGCATGGTGAGATAAGAAGATGATTTGGAGGAATCTAGCAAACCAGTCCGTGTGCTGTTTACAAGCATTGATTAAACACTACTACATAATGCCCTCAATGATGCCACCACTGGAACGAGACTTGCCACTTAGTAGTAATGCCAACTTAAGAAGATCTTAAGAGTGGTTTGCCCAGTGGAAGGTGTGGAACGGATTGTTTGTTTATAAAAATCATATTTCACTGCTAGGGCTTCATATGGTGCGCCAAGAGCCAAAACTCATTCATAAAAGAACATTTCACTGTGAAGTCGTGAAAGAGAGTTTTTGAATAATTTATAAAAGGTAGAGGACTATACTAGCAGTATTGGAAAATATAGAACTAAATTAATATAGAGGATAAAATTTGTGATTACAAACAAGTGTTTTTTAATGTCTTGGTAACCCACAGTCTACAATATGTTGCAAAGGAATTCACATTTACAAGAAAGGAATTTGAAATAAAAGCACGGTACAAATTCCAAAACATTCTAAAATTAATTATGAAACTAATAAAATATAGGCACGGTAAAAATTCAAAAACACTCTAAAATTAATTATGAAACTAAAAACAAAACACAAACTCAAAAACCATTCAAGATTTGAATAAAATTTCAATTCGTAGAGACTGGATCCAAACAAAATGACATAATAGCACATGCATTGCATCTAACATGGTTGAGACTTATATTTACCCAAATGAATAAAAAACTATGATTGATCATAACTTCTGGTCATCTCTTACCACCTATAATGTTCAAGGAATCAAATAGTATCTTGTTCGGCCACCAATCCGCCCAAGAAATCAATTTTTATGATTTAAGTGGTATCTAAAAGTTTATTTTGGAAATCTTTATAAAAAAGGTAATACTTTAAATAAGAAACAAATGCAATACTAATAATAAAACTCAAATAGAAGCATACTTCAACCCTTGGGCAACTAATGCATCTCTTGCTCGATTTCCTGCAACAACAACACGTTTTAGAGTCTCTAGTGCAAGTATACTGCCACCTTGCCACCCTATTGCTTTCATGAGTAAAGGTACAACCTGAAAACAATGAAGAGAACAAAGACATAATCATAGGTAAGAGTCTTATTAAATTGCTAGTGCTCTGAGGTACTAAGTATTAGAAATTCAGTAAAATGGCTAACAAAATAGTAACAGGAGAACAAGGATTAATAATTTCAGTGAAGTTCGGATGTAGCAAACAGTTCAGACGCAACATAACATAAGAAAACCTGAATAAGTTGCGAAACATTGTCAAGTACGTGCTCAAAAAAAAAAAAAAGTTCAAAGCTTCATGATATATAAATATTACACGCATTTATATCAGAAAACATAGAATATTATATGGACAGAAATTACAAAATTTTATCTTTTGTATGCACTGCAATAAAATGATAGGATAGCAAATTTAGAGCAATGTAAATAAATAACTATTTTTTATGGTCTTTATAAATATGTTTAAACATGAGCATAGAAACCTTTCATAAATTATGCAAGAAAAACATGGTATGAACTAACAGACCAGGTTAGAGAGTTGGTTGCAGAGCACAGG
Source organism: Dendrobium huoshanense (assembly GCA_016618105.1). Lineage (NCBI taxonomy): Eukaryota > Viridiplantae > Streptophyta > Magnoliopsida > Asparagales > Orchidaceae > Dendrobium > Dendrobium huoshanense. Next base: position 17,573,354 of record CM028356.1, read on the forward strand.
TTTAATACCTGCGGAGTTCCTGCACTTGTCGCTGCCATAGCTTCTGCACATGTTGTGCTAGATGCCAATTGATGCAGTACACGCAAACAACTTAGACGCACACGTCCTTGTGCGGTCTGTTCACTTGGCTCTGATTGTCCATCTTCACTTCCAGTTTTCCCATCCCCAGATGTCATCACTTCTCGCCTTCCTTCATACGCCATAGCAGTAACAAGTTTTGGAACATAGCCAAGATAACCAACGTGATCTGCTAGAGTTGGATGAACCCGTAGCAGGGAGACCAATGCAGCAGATAGAAGCAAAGGAAGCTCAGGATCAACAGCTTGTGTTTCATAATGTGTAGCAGCAATTGATGAAACATATTGATCTAACAGTCCTTCCAAAAATCGTTTGGGATTTCTCAAAGGAAACTTGGGATCCTTTAAGAAAAGTCTAACGTAAATGCCTCCAACCTGAATTAGAATGCAAGTCAAAGAACCGCCAAGAAACAACATATTTATTTGCAGCAGCAATAAGAAACCCAGACTAAATTGAAGTCTACCTGTGGCTCATCTTTCATTACATGTGGACCGGATGCTTGCTCAGTTATATCCCAGTCAACAACGCTCCCTTTCATCTGTTCTCTGTATAGATCAGCTGCCATTGTTGATAACTGTGCTGAAAGAGAAGCAGCCATAGCAGGTGTCCAAACAAGTTCAGGAGTTTCTGTTGTCTGTTCAAGTGAGGCAATCACAGCCTCACCAGGTCCATCCCTAATAACCGAAACCAAACCATCTGGTAGAAACCTTGCTAAAGTTATAGCCACCCTAGGTCCATGCATTGGCTGACCAACAAGTTTGCCCAATAATGAAGCCGCCGCCGCCCTCTGTGGCAAAGGAATTTCTTCTGCAAGGATGGAATTTATCTATCATTCCAACATATTGGCTGTGCTGTTGTGGGTGCGGGCAAGAGGTGGAATATCCTAGCATTGCTATACAGTTTTGTATGAAACTCAAAAGTACTGAATATTAATTGGTTTTTCAATCTGTCCTAAATGGCTACTAGATAACAAAAGAAAAGTATAGTGTCGACCTATATAGAGTGGTATGAAAGGCCAGGAGATTTACTCTGCATCTAGAAAATATAGGAGTCAACTAATAAAAAAAGCAGAATATAAATGGGATAAAATAGCACTGAGTGAGTGATCGAATTCCATATGAATCAACTTGGGGGCTTATAGGGATGCAAGCAGAGTGGGGCTGATTCTAGACATTATTGAAAGACCAGTGCCATCATTATTGAACTTTTTGTTACTTCAATAATTCATGTCAACCATCCTATCACATTTTTAACCATAAACCAATGATTTCCCTTTCATTTTATCACGTTAGTAAAAAAATGTAAAGAACATTCAATAGGATTGTTTTACCTTGTAAAGGTAAGATAAGTTCCAGAAAATAAACCACTCCGCCATGTTTAGCTACAGCCCAAGCTAGCTGTGGGGTGCCAGCTAAAGAATAAAGTACAGCAAGAGCTCCATCCCTGCATGCAGGACTGCTGTGTAGCAACTGCAAAAGAAGGATAAGGTTTTCCCTCTCGGCAACCATAGCCTCCAAGCAAGGAGCATGTGTTGTTAACAGTGAAAGTACAGCAAGACAAATTTGAGGTATGCTGTTTCCAGCAGAAAAATCAACAGTAAGGCACTGAAAAAGAGGTGCAAGTCGTTCCTTCATTGAAAAAACAGCAGCTAGACTTGGGTTGCTTGTCAGCAGGTTCTGCCATACAAAAAAAAAACAATAAGTAAACCTGTAAATCATCACAAGAAATTCAATAAAATTGATATACCTGAAGAGCAATCAATCCAACTCTAAGGTTTTTCACTAGTTCATCTTCCTCCTTGTTTTTATCCTCTATACTGGAGGAGAGGAAGCCATCAATAGAAGCTTCCTCATTGTTTTGCCCATGCTGAACATTTGATGGCTCATTAAGTGCATTATTAGGATCAGTCTTCTTTGGAATATAAGAGCCTAAATGACTCAAGTTATGCACCAGATCTGATACAAATTTAAGAAGAGCAACACAAAAGGTCTCCGCTTCACTTATTTCATAATCTGGTTGATTATTATACACCCTCAGATACACATTACCAACATGTAGCTCTTTAGAAAGTGCTTGATAAGAAAAGGAATGTAATTCAGTCAGATCATAGGAACCATCGGGGCCTTGATTGGCACGCTGATCATCTACAAATTTAAGAAGCTCGGCCCGAGTCAGAGAGTTCCAAATAATCTGTACACAATGAAAAGAGACCAATCACAAACAAAAAGTTAACATCTCTTTAACAACATGTAGCAACTCAAAGAAGTTTTGGGTTGATATTTGCGTACAGCACACCAAACTGAAAGTTCTTCCTCCTAACAAGAGTACTAAAATAAAGAAAATATAATTATAAAGGCCAGTCCGCTTCATGTTATTATCTGAATAAACTTGTGACCACATACATAAATGGTCAATTCACTAATTCATCAAGGAATTGAAATTGCAACCCCAGGCATGATTTGTTCAGGTACATATTTAGGAAAAGATTTAATATCTATACAAACCCAGGATCATCTTTAAGAGTTTTAATGAGAAACTCAAGTCATTGTCAAGAATGAAATCAAATTCTATTAAAAATTTAGGTTTAAATTCAAGAGTTTCATTTAGAAAATTAGGTTCAGAGTTAAGAATTGACTTAATTTTTATTGTAGTTCCAAAAACACAATCTAGCTCAACTTTGGGCAGTATTTTAGGTTCAAATATGATTTGAACTGCAAAGTTCAGCACAAACTCAAAATCAATTTCAAATTTAGGAATCAACTTTTGTTCGGATGTGGAGTTAAGAATTTGTGCCAATGTAGGTGTAGCATATTCAAACAACTCCACAACATTGAAGAATCCAAATGTAATCATAATTCTGCTATTAAATTCTTCATAAAAGGATGTTCATGGAGTAAAGAATATTTGCTAATGTAGGTGTAGCATATTCAAACAACTCCGCAGCATCAAAGAATCCAAATGTAATTATAATTCTGCAATTAAATTCTTCATAAAAGGATGTTCATGAGCAGTAAGTTCTTCAATAAGGTCAGCTTTGACCATGCATGCTTTTTGAGTTCATGTATGTTTGGCAGGTCTGAGAGGAGAAGATAAAGATTTCTCTATAGAGATTTTAATTGGGTGTGGTATTACTAACAAATCGTTCATAGTACTCTTCAATATTCAGAAATTTGGTTAATGGCTCGTTAGAGGCTCTTAGTAAATTGTAGCTTAAGTTGGCACTAATCTTTCATCTAACACCTCTAACAAAACACAATGATAACAAGAGCATCTCACAAAAAACCACTTTATCATATGATCTGTCCATCTATCATAATATTCAAATTCACAAGAATTATTGTTTATACAACCCTTTAAAGTGATTATTCAACCGACCTTCAAATTTCTAAACGACAAATATCATCCTCTAAGTTTATATTTTAAATCAACTAATGTTGGCTTTCGTTAACATGCAATATTTGCCAAAACAATTGAGCACACTATGAGTTTAGACTTAGCACATTCAAGCCTTTCAAAATCATATAGAATATAATATTCAAAAAAGTATTCCAAATTATTGATCAAACTTGGAAATTCCTTGATATTATTCTTCACATCAAATGTATGCATATAATTTCTTTTCTCATAAAATTGATGTCGTGTTTGTTTAGATCCATGAATTACCCATTTTTGTTTAAATCCCATATAAGTTTTTTTAATTGATTTAAGTATTATGTCCAACTTTTAGTTACCATGACGAGACAACCAGAAGCTATGATATCAATTTGATTTCACCAATACAACCTAAGATGAAATGCCCAATAAAACACAAAAACATAATCCACATGTTACCAACTCTTAATTTAGCAGGAATTAGTCATATTTATGGGAAAAACAACAAAAATATTGCTTTTCTTCCAAATAATACTACACTAGTCTTCAGAATCTGAAATTTTTCAAGAAAAATAGTGAAATAATATAAACTTTAGCAACAATTAAGATTCATATTATGAAAGAATCACCAATTCACAAAACTTCAACTACGCACACACTAGCCACGAAAAAAATAATGAGAACAAGAATAAAAATCACCCAAAAGGAAAATTCAAGCCCCACAAAGGCACAAGGAGACACTCAAGATCTATGAAGCACTTGAGAAATAAACAGCCAACTACACGCATGTAATAATTGAGACAATTTGAAAATTTTCATCAATACTCAATGTTCATTCATATTTGCATGCCACAGGTTTTATTATAACCCTAAGAAATCCAAAGAAGGTAACTTTTCAAAATATAAAAAGATCTTATCAAATGTAATAGTTTTCACGGATATTAGCACATGAATTCTAAATTCCAGCATATGGGCAGAGGGAAATCGTCACTTATCACATATAGCAGAAACAAAGATCGCAGAAGGAAATTTACGGAAAGCAACAGAAGGAAGGATCCACCTATGTGCTATATTAAAAAAGTTAAATGATACAATCCACACCAAAAAAAAAAATCACCAAAGGAAAGTTGTTGATTGCTATAGCCTACAATCCCAGAGCATTAGTTGGAAGGCAATCATTGCTACAATACCAGAAGATAGGAAGATAGATGATGATTCTACAATCTCACTAAACAATTACGCAAAACTATTGAAAGCAAGTAACGACAACATTTTAAAGTTTGCATCAGCATTCCTACTGACTTAACACCCCCTTTAATAGAAGCAGCAGATGCATAACAAAAAACTAAAAACACCTAATTAAAACTAAGTAATTTAAGCACATGCGCATTTGTAAGTCTTTCCTTAATTTTGTAAAAGTACGATAACTTTAATTCATTTAAACTTTTTTTTCCCTTAAGATAGCTAGCAATTGGAGCCATGTATTACTAGGTATTGGTCAATAAATAATTTCTTTAATGTTATTAGCAAGAAATCCATCACTAGAGACAATAAATGCTACAAAGATTGCATATGGTGTCACAAAGCAAAAAGATTTAGATTCCAATATCAGTTTTCAAATTGCAAAACCTCAAATACTTCCCAAAAATGCATCAAGTGATCATCTCGTACCTTATTAAAAGTTAAAATATAATCAATTAAACAACAAGAAATTTTCAAACAAAAGATCACAAGATATGATTCATTATCATCATGAAAATACAAAATGCATTGGTTAATCCAAAAGGTGTCACTTTCCTCTCATATAATCCATTTTTATCTTAAAAGCAATTTTTCACTCTTATCCAATCCTTGAATCAATTACAAAAAAGATCACAACATCATTCATCATGCCCAACAATCATCCAAACAATATATAGAAAATCCTATATTTAATGGTGATTTTAGTGATGCTCTACTATCCAAACAAATAAGCCACGTCCCATCTTTATAGGTCTAAGCAAAACTAGGGCAACTTAAGGAGTCAGTAACTTTTCTAATAAACCCATTTTTAAGCAAATCATCAACTGGTCACTTAAGCTTAGAAAGTTCAATTGGATTCATCCTATAATAATGCAAATTAGGCAATAATGATCTAAGAACCAAATCAATGGGATGTTGTACATACCTAAGTGATGGTAATTCATTACAAAGTTAATGAAGACAAATATCTTGAAAAAAAATCTAGCAATTGTGTAATATAATCAAGAAAGGTCACGATCCCAAGTACGACATCATTCAATACAATAGCTATTAAGGCATATACACCCTCTTTCCTTATTCTCTTTTTAAAACTACTGTAGAATTAAGAATGCACAAAGGCTTTTTCACTTCATTGGGAGAACTAGATCTTTTGTAGACTCATATTCACTTTTAGATATTGTAGGTTAATCTGATTACTACATGAAAAACTACATAAAACAGCCTAGCATTAAAGAATCAAATAGAGAATTATTCCCATCCTCATTTGTTCATGCTAACATAGCCAAAATACCAAATTGAAAAAATAATAATGAAGTAAAAACTAAAACTAATCAAATTTAAAAATGATTGATGCATCCGATGAATAAACATGAAGATCGCTAGGGCTTCATATTGTTGCATTTGTTTTCTTGTTGAGATGGAAGGATTTTATTTTGGAGTGTAGGTGAGAGAGTTTAGCAATGCAGAAGTTTGAACAGGTTCTATTGGAATCTTACTGAATAGAAAGACTGATGCTCTCCTGATTTCCTACTAATCCTTCTCTCAGTTCCCAGGTGCTATTCTTTCACTCTTCAAACTTCATTTCTATTTACCATATATTTTGCCTTTTATGTTCAATGCAATGCCTTCACGCTCCAACACAAATTGCTGCACGATTCTAAAGTGAAAGAACAATATGCATGTTTTGCCTATATGGATAGTGGATACTGATATAAGGTTAACTTATATCTATGTAACTTGAGTTTGTGATTTTTTATCAATGGGCATCCCAAATTTGATCCTAGTTCATTTGGGTCATCACCTTCAGGAGATGTTACAAGTCCCATTGGTCACTGTTAATGATTGGGGACCGGGGATGGAAGTAGCAATTGTAATTAGTTTGTCTCAATGGATACCCCAAATTTGATCCAAATTCATTTGGGTTTTCACCTTCAGGAAACATTACCCGTCTCATCAATGATGAGGGATGGGAGACCAGCAGTTGTGGTCAAAGGAAACAATAATTGGTAGTTTAACAATGGTATAAAGACCTATTAACTGATAATTGGCCTTGCCGAAAATTAGCAGTTCAGTTGGGTCAAGGACCCTAATGAAACTTTGATCACGTATGAGGGACCTAATGATGAAAGCTTGAGACACCCACGTTGCTAGTCTCATTCCTCAAAGAGTTGATCGGATACGACGAAAGCTGCAAGAGCCAGAATCGGGCAGACCGGGAACCACTAGACCGGCTGGTCCAATAGTTTTTGGCCAAGGAGAGGTTGGTGGACAGGGAGGGGAAGTTGGGTGAGTTGGTAGGTCCTAGCACGGAATTAAATTAATATGTTAGAAGAACATCAATTAGGAAATTCTTTCCTAATTGAAATTCAAATAGAAAAGGGAAATACATTAGGAAAGAGGGCTGAATTAGGACGAAAGAGGAAAGTTTATTTAAGTCTAAGGGTTTGTTTGGGACGCTTTTTACCTACGTTGTTTTACGAAATACAACCCAATGATCATTAGGGGTGTAATTTTTAACTCCGTTCTACAAATTTTTAAGTCTCAGAGATGCTTTTCGCAACCTACAAAAACGTCCCGCGTTCTCTCGCGTTCCACTGTTCAGATCTTAACAAATGACAGAAATATCCCTTCTCATTTTGCTTCCTTCCAAGCTATCACATAAAGAACTTCGCCTCTTTGAGTATCTCAGACCATTTTCCTCAGTCGAAGACCACGTTAACCAAAGGAACGTTCATCTCCTTTAACCTCTTGACAACGACAATGGTACCGGACGACAACAATGCCTTGAATTACGAACCAAAGTTTCTAACTATGGCAATACCCTAAGCAGGTCGTGGAATTTGAATCCTCACTTCCTTCCTGAATGAAAGCCAGCCTCCCCTTCAACTGAAGTCTTTCCTTCCGCTGGTCCTACGATATTGATGGTGGCAGGTTGTTGCTTTACAGCCGCACCAAGCTTCAACTTTTCGTCGACATATTCAGTGGTGACAAACAAGCAACCAATCACTTTATTTGTTATTTGGCACTAACGGAGTGCTACCAGGGGCGGAACCCGCTTCAATTTTGAAGGGGGCAAATACAACACAAAAATAATTAAATATTAAAAAAATAATATTATATATCTATATATTACGACAAGTTTTTAAAAAAAAATCAAGCAAGAAAAATAAAGAAAAAAAAGTGTAATTAAACAGTCATGAAAAGCATTAAAGAGAATATTAGAACTAAATGTAAAGAAATATATAGATATTTTAAGGCAAGTTAGGATAAAAGAGTTTTTTAGGGGGGGGGGGGGCCAAAAACAATTTTTAGGAGGGGCAAAATTTTTTTTTTACTCTCCTATAAATTTTTTTTTTGTTTTTTACTCTTATAAAAAAAAAATTTTTTTTTTTTAGGGGGGGGGCAATTGCCCCCCTAAACTGTTAGTGGTTCAGCCCCTAAGTGCTACGAAGAGAAGGAAGAAGATGATGAAGGCATTAATGATTACAAGAAGCCATGCATTAAAAATGATGCAGGCATTAATATTTTATCAATGCATTGTATAAATAATAAAATCTTCTTTGTATTTGTTGTTTATTAAAAACTTTTAAATTTACTATCAAACATTTTTGCTATATACAATGGGTGTACTAATGTAAAATTTATTATATATTTAATATTCATTTAGCTCAATATATCATATTCTTTGAGCTAAATTTATCAAGTTAATATGTAAAAAATGATTCTTGATTTCAAATAACTTTAATTGTCTATCTCCCCACACATAAATTATAGTAGAGTACATAGAAATAATTTTTTCATGATATCTAATTACATCCTTCTTTTTTTAATTTACTCATAAATATTTATCAAAATTATTTTATTATTCTTTAAAATAATAATTTTTTATGAAGGAATATCATAGAATCTAATTTTTTGTCAGGTTATTTTAAAATATGATAATAGTTACTTTAAAATATGATAGTATATTATAAAAAAATTTATAGTACTTTGATATATAAACTTATAAAAAATTTGCTTAAATTGGATACGATTTTAATTTAAATTTGATAGTTTTTTTTATCATATTCTTCTTAAAAAAATTGACACAAATAATTTTCTTTCATCTGAATATATAAAAGGGTATCAAAGTAATTTATTCTGATACAACTACAGCACAGCAGCTCGACAGTTATACTTCAAAAACAAAATACACTGACTTTTGCACAACAACTTCAGAAAGCGGGTTTCTATATAACAATTTTACAACCTACTTTACCGACAGGCGCAGCCGTCCCAAACAAACCCTAAGTTTAGGGTTTATTTTGCTTTATGTAGAATTTTGTGAAAGGTGTTGTTTATTGTTTTTGTAAGGGACCCTAACAGCATATAGGGTTTGACAGAGAAAGTCCCCCTCACAAAAGAAAATAATTGTATCTTGCTTTGTTAGTATTTGATTTTCTATCAATAAAAATCTGCGTTTTTTGTTGGATCTCTTTGAGTTTGATGTTGTTTTTAATACCAAGGCGTATCAAATTGGCATTAGAGCGGTGTCCTGGACTGAAATTTCATTTTTTTCTCACCAAATTTTGTTGAATTTTCCCTCTCTGTTGCTGTTTAGAGGCCATATTCGCATCAAATTTATTATTTTTTTTACTGTTAAAGCCTTGATCCGGTTACCAATGGCCAGAAGAAGAGTTGAGGCGTTGGAAAAAAAGTTGGAGGGGGAAGTAGGGAAACTATTAGATGTGGTATCAATTAATGAACGTATTTTAACAATAGAAGGAAGGTTTGAGAATATAGAGAAGACAATGAAGCGAATGCTGGAGCTTCATACTAAAATGGCTCCGTCGGAAGCAAGGAAAAATAAGGAAGATGACTTGTCGAGGGAAGACAGAGGGGTAAAAATTTAAGGAGGGGAGGAGGAAATATCCTACATTGAGCCTCTACCGAGAAGGGGGAATGGATAGGGAATATGCAGGTAAGAGGGAATGCAAAGAAGAGAACAGGGGGCTGAATTTAAGGGAAGAAGGGAATATGAACGAAGAAGGGAGGAGAGGGAACCATGGAGAGACCAAAATGCTCGTGTCATGGGAGCAGAATGGGACATAGGGGTGGAGGGGATTAGAAGATTAGGAAATTAAAAATGCATGTATTTGAAGGAGAAGATATGCATGGGTGGATATATAGAGTGGAGAGATACTTTATAATAAATGGGTTGACAGAAGATGAGATATTGTTGGCCACCGCTCTCTCTTAAAGGGAAGGCACTGGCATGTTACCTATGGAGAGAGACGAGGTACCCAATCTATTCGTGGGAGGAGTTCAATGAATGCTTGTTGGGGCACTTTTGAACCGAGCAGGATGCGTATTACTACGAGCAATTTTTTTCCTTAACAAAGGTTGGCACAGTGATGGAGTATCGAGAAAGATTTGAGCTTATGTCAGGACGATTAGGGAGGTTATCATAGACAATATTAGAAAACAACTTCATGAAAGGTCCCAAACCTGAGTTGAGGACAGCAGTGCGGGTGGCAAGACCACGTGATCTAATAGAGGCGATGGAGTTGGCGTAGATGATTGAGAACAAGAAATTACTACATGAGAATAATAAAGGGGTTAGTGGAGGAGGTTCTTACCGCACAACGACCACTTTCCTAGCACCAAAACCATACCAATTAAAAGGGAGACGCCAAAGGAGAGCAATTCGGGAGCCTGATCGGGAGGGGATTTCAAGAGGCTGACTGATACTGAACTGCAAGACAAGAGAGCTAAGGGGCTATGTTTCATATGTAATGAAAATTTACATCATGACATAGATGTAAAAATCACACATTGCAGGTTCTTATTATATGTGATGGAGAGGAATTGGATGAGAATGAGGCGGTGAAGGAGGAGGAGCCCGTGCACTTAGAGGTGGCGAAAGTTTCATTGAACTTTGAAGTGGGATTCACCCTAAATCACACTATGAAAGTAAGGGGCATATAAGAGAAGCATGGTTTAAAATTGCGCAATATGAGGCTCGCCTTGAGGCCCGCCTTTGCGCAATTCCAGTAAAAAACGCCTCAATGCTTACGCCTCGAGTTTTTGTTATGAGGCTTGCGCCTCAACTTGGTTGAGGCCCGCCTTAAGGCCCGCCTCGCCTCATTGGCATGAGGCTTACGCCTCACGCTATAAATATTAGAACTTACATAAATCTTCAAGTAAATGCCCGACATTAGACTCTCTAGGAGAGGAGGAAGGGGAGAGAGCAGTTCATCATAATGATATCGAACCAAGTGGTAGACAAATTGGGGCTGAAACTGGTGGACACAGGAGGGTTTGGAGTGATGATGGATACAAGAAAGGTAGAGAAGAGTAGAGGCATATGCTAAGGTTTGGTGGTAGAGTTGTAAGGGATCCACATCAAGGAGAATTTTCTTCCATTAGAGATGGGAAGTAGTGACTTGATTTTGGGCATGAAATGGCTACAAATCTTGAAGGAGATCAAGGTGAACCGGAAGGCTTTGGCCATTGAATTTAGGTGGAGGAGAAAATGTGGTAATTAACGGAGACCCCAACCTATTCAAGGCAATGGTTTCTTTGAAAACCATGGTTCGTGCCCTTCAAAGGGAAGGAGGGGGTTTCTTAGTGGAGCTTCAAAGTCTGGAGAGAGGAGGATAGAGGATGGAGAGGACATTCCAGACATTGTCCAGCCCCTGCTTCAATAGTTCAAAGAGGTCTTCCAGCTTCCCCAGAGATTACCACCCCTGTGGGAGCACGAGCACTTTATTATTCTAAAGGAGGGATTTCCCCCATTAGTGTACGACCCTATAGATACCCCCAAATCAAAAAGGACAAGATTGAGAAACTGTTCAAGGAAATGCTTGAAGCTGAAATTATCAAGCCCAATGTGAGCCCCTTCTCTAGTCTTGTATTGCTGATGAAGAAGAATGATGGGAGCTGGAGGTTCTACGTAGACTATGGTGTCTTAAATAAGAAAATGGTACCATAAAAGTTTCTCATATTTGTTATCGAAGAACTGTTAGATGAGTTGCATAGATCTGTGATGGTTATTCAAGATCGACTTGAAATCTAGATACCATCATATCAGAATGTGACTAGGAGACACCCACAAGATAGCTTTTCAGAGGCACGAGGAACACTATGAGTTCATGGTGATACCGTTTGGCCTCACTAACGCATCGGCCACCTTCTAGTCCCTGATGAATAGGATATTCTAGCCCAACTTACAAAGGTTTATGTTGTTTTTTTTTTTTTTTACTATATATTGGTTTACAGCAGGCCCAAGGGGGAGCAATTGGAGCATTTAGGAGTTGTGTTGCCCACCTTGAGGGAGCACTCCTTATATGTCAATCCGAAGAAGTGTTTTTCGACTAGCCCAAAGTGGAGTACCTAGGGCTGTGATATCTCAGGAGGGAGAGGCGGTTGACCAAAGTAAGATTGAGGTCATGCTTAGATGGCCCATACCCAAGAATTTAAAGTAGCTGGGAGGATTCTTGAGACTCGCAGGCCATTGATAGAATAGCTCAAGAAGAACAAATTCAAGTGGGGAGAATCAGCCACCCAGGCTTTTGAGGAGTTGAAGAAGGCTATGAGTAGTGTCAGTCTTAGCCCTTCTGGATTTTAGCCAGCCTTTTCTAGTGGAGATAGATGTTGCGGGCATTGGGCTGGGAGCGATACTCATGCAAAACCAAAGGCCAGTGGCCTATTTTAGTATGGTGTTGACGACTCGGGCCAAGCTCAAGTCAGTCTACGAGAGGGAGCTGATGGCGATTGTGCTAGCCATTAAAAAATGGCAACCATATCTACTAGGAAAATATTTCATCGTCAAAACTGACCAGAGAAGTTGAAAATGCAGGTGAAGGTAAATGCGCACATACGGGACATTCAGTTCGATGTGAGGGATAAGGTTTACTTAAAGCTTCATCCCTACAAACAGAAAACCCTAGCACTGAGATGGAATGATAAATTATCACCCCAATATTTTGGTCCCATGAGATAGTAGAGCGCATAGGGGCCATGGTGTATCGCCTACTGTTACCACCATCGTTAGCTGCAACGGATATCCCTTCTTCTACACTTCCCCCAACCTTGACAGATGACAAGGTGTTGTTGGAACCACCAGAGATCGAAGGAGTGCGACCAGGAGTAACTTGAAGCAAAAAAGTGTTGATCAGGTGGAAGGACCTATTATAGCACGAGGCCGCGTGGGTCTTACCAGAATATGCAACAGCAGTTCCCTGCATTTCACTTTGAGGACAATGTGGGACAATTTTTTTTTTGTTCTTTTTTTTTTTTGGGGGGGGGGGGGGGGAGTATTGATACGGCAGAAGTAGCGGGAACTAGCACCAGGCGAACCTGAGAACCACTGGACTGATCGGTCCAACAATTTTCAGCCTAGGAGGAGTTGGCAGACAAGGAGAAGAAGTCGGCTGAGGGGGTGAGGCCAAACAGGGCATTAAATTATTATGTTAGGAGAGGATCAATTAGGAAATCCTTTCTTAATTGAAATTCAATAGAAAAGAGAAATATATTAGGAAAGAGGGCTGAATTGGGAGAGAATAAGAAAGCTTATTTAAGTCTAAGTTTAGGGTTTATTTTATTTTATTTAGAATTTTGTGAGAGATGCTGTCCACTATTTCTGTGAGGGATCCTTGTGGCGTCTAGGGTTTGGAAAATAATGTCCTCTTCTCAAAAGAGGACCATTGTGTCTTGCTTTGTTCGTATTTGATTTTCTATCAATAAAAATCTGCATTTTTGTTGAATCTCTTTGAGTTTGCTGCTATATTTAATACCAAAGCGTATCATGATCATAAGTAAATATAAATTTTCAAAGCAGGCGAACAGCATGCAATGAAAGATTTTTTTTAACCTTAAAAGCTCAGCCACATTATTGCAACTATAAATTCAGAATGTAGAAAAACTATATTCCAATATACTTGGCCTTAAAACAAGAGAAGCCATCTGAAAAAATTGATAGGATATATTGAATATAGTAGCAACTGAAAAATTCCAAATTTAACCATTATATATAACAACAGTACTTTGATTATACCTCGGGAGACTCCAGATTAGAATTCAGACTTAACAGAAGATCCTTTGGCTCTTGAGTTTTAAGCATGCTACAAAGTTTAGGAGTTAGCAATGCCCTGAGTGCATTATCTGCTGAATGATTACATGGCATAGACACTCCATCTCCAACAAAACCACATAGCCTAGAAAGAGCCTGTGCTGCACGGACAGCATGGAGATTTTTAGCTATCTGCACACTAGCCCCAACGCCATGTGCTTCACCTGAATCGTTTTCCTCTGCTGTAGAATCATACTGCAGTAACAGAGGCAATAGGTACCTGGAAAGTATTTTTTAATTTTTTTAAGGGAAAAAAGAAAATCAAATCATAAGCAAAAAAGAAACTACATCCCAAAACAAGGAAGAACCTAGTCATTCAATATATGTTTCCTGCTCTATTTTATTTTATTCATTTTCCTTTTATGTGCCGAGTTTGTTATCCAGGGAAGAAGTGAACAATGCCTGAAACTAAAAAAAATATGCACTTAAATAACAGTCCAAGAGTATCAGGAGTCAAATTAAGAGTAACAGTAGACATGTAAACAACTGTACTTGTAGACAACTTCCAGCGAGTAATCAAATTGAAAGTTTTAAATAGAAGTTTAATATAATACATATGCAACAGAAATTTCTTCCAATATCATAATGTTCAACGGCTCAATCTAACTATTTAAGACAGCCAAACAAGCATCATTCAGGCCCTGCAAGTCAAAAATGGAAAATAAACATTTCCTGAAATTCATTGACAACATACCATAAAAGGCCAGCTTTAAGCAAAGCATCTTGCATTTCAGCAGACACCGAAACATGCGCTGCAGTCTGAAGGGCAGCATCAACAGCTAACGGAACAAGTTCCAGTTCAGTGCAGTGAACAATATCCTCAATCAAGCCCCCAAACTTCAGCATCTCTGTTATTGCATTGTCAAATTGACTTAATGCTGAAAAAGTACACATCACGTTTGTGACAATTATTGTTGCAGGTTCATTTGGAGGAGTTGTTGGCTGTACCACACCCATACAGCGAGAAAGTAGTGCCGCAAGCAATGATATGCCACCATCCCTGATAAGTTCCTTACCATTCAAGGCAGAAGATGCACACCTGAGGAGATGAAAGCAATACACTAACTTTATTAAGATTCAACAATGACCGTTATGTACCTTTACTTCTAAAAAGAACCATATGAAGATAGTATATTGAGAATGAATTTCATTACGTTAGCCAAATTAGCTCGGAAGCCGCAACTAGAAGAGAGGCTCTTTCAGATGAAAGGAAATTGTTATCACTTTCGTCCACAGTTATTGCATTAAGTAACATGGGATAGCCTGCATATTTGAAAGGTTCCAAGACATCCCCATAACGTCTATACAAAATGCATTGTCCTTTCAGCAAAAGCAGCAATCTCCAAACTTGCGGTCCTTGAAGTCCTTGCATTGTCGCCTGCAGGTGCATAATGTGATGCACATATAAAGTACACATGTTTGGTGGAAAAATAAAAGCAATTGATGATTAGAAAGTAGTGTAAGCATAATATAACATAGAAAATTGCAAGAATTTCTTTGCCACGATATTTTAGTCTTTGTCACAATCTTTAACACAAACACCCAAAGAAAAATGCATAGGGAAATGCTAACAGGGATGTGTGCACATGCATTTATGACGGAAAAAATGCAAAGAAATTTAAAATTAACTATCAACTTAGCAGGCACATTTTAGAAATAAGGTGGTGTGTAGGAGTGCAAACGAGTTGAGTTGAGCTCGAGTCAGGGGTGTTCGAACTTGGCTCAACTTCCAAATACCGAGCTCGAACTTGACTCGCCAGGGAAAATAGCTCGTCAAGCTGCTCGTCGAATATGAGCACTGATACCGCGTCTCACATCGAATATTCATTTTTTCACCCACGGATTCATTTTCCTGCCCGCATCTTACATTCTCATCTTCCCGCCTTTCGTCTGCCCGCAGTTTCGTTCCGTCGTCGAGTCCAAGCTCCAATCCCGCATCCCACATCGAGTCCAAGCTCCAATCCCGCGTCGAGTTCGCATTCTGTTGCTCCGCCTTCGCGTCCGAGGTCCGCGAGCCACTCAAAGAGTACTCGATTTGAGCATAGGGATGTTGGAACTTGAGCTCGATAAGCCCATCAAGCTCGAACCCGTCGAGCTCGAACCGGCTCGCGAATCGGCTTGACTCGATTGCACCCCTCGTGGCGTCCATGATAAAGATTACATGTCTACTTAATGAATAGGTTCACAGTAAGTACAAAGTGGATGATAAAAAATGTGGCTATTTTATAAGGTTCACTCTTAGCATGGAAATGTTTCAGTTGGAGAAAAGAACATAATCCACTTCAAAAAAATGTACAAATAAAATGCTTACTTTATTATGCCAAAATACTAAGATATTACAAGATGACGCCATTTTTTAATGAGATTTAAGTTTAGTTTAGTGACATTCTAAAACAAAAATTCTGTTGATGGAAATTGCATCCTAATTCAATGACACCTAGTATTGCTCAACTTGGGCAACATTTAGATCTCATGGCATTTCAAATTCAACTGCATTCATGCACTCTCCCATTCTTAGTCTATGTAAATAAACCTCGCTTAATAGTAATAGCACCAGAAGTTCCATACAGTTGAAGTAATGAACAAGTTATTAATAACACTTTATATTATTCTTCAACAGCTTTTGAATTGCTAAAAAATCATTTACATATATGCCAACTACATTGCAGCAATGCATGTGCATAGAACTCTACAATTATTATCAAAGGAAATGATAGCAATGTTGACCTGTGAGCTAGAACCAAGGGAAACAGACAAAAAAAAAATATCGCTAAAATGATTACCTGTAGCCGCTCATCCCGTATCTCTGCCACATCTGCCGCAAATCCCGCTCAAATCGTCGACCCATCCCTCTGCAGCGGCGCCGAATTGAGTCGCTTCATACGCGCTCGCCTCGATCGAACGACCACAGGCGTCGTTAAATACCAAACTCGTTGAGGCCTTCGGGACACTTCTCCCCCACGCTCGCTTCCTCCACGCGAAAGCTCTGCTCCCGTCGCTGCTCTCCACGCTCGATTCCACAAACGACACCCGAAACCCCGCCTCCTTCCTTCTTTCTCTGCGAACCGACCTAGCCTCCTTCCTCCGATCAAAACCAAGCCGGCTCATCCCGTCGCCCTCTGCCGACGCCTCCAAACCGAGCTCCCAGCTCCTCTGCCCCCCCTCGATCCTTCCCCGATCATTCACAGAGAGAGAGAGAGGAAGTGGGTGAGAAGACATACCTTCATTCTTCCTCCCATAGCCGAACCCTACCTCATTGCCGATCTCCTTCCTCCATCCGATCCTTGAGCTCCACCGACCCCTCCCTCTGCCTGTGCCGACTCCAACCCGAGAGAAAGAGAGGGAGAGAGGGAGAGAGCCTTCTCTACCTAGCCAAACCCGAGCTCCCGGTCCGATCTTCCCTTCTTGTTTGGATCGGAAATAAGAACAGGAAGCCACTGGCTGTGAAGGTAGAGTTCTCCCTTTCGCGCGTTTGTTCGGCCTCATCCCGTGAGCAAGCCGAGCCAAAAGAAAATGGATTTATTTTTATTATTATTATTTATAATTATTAATTATAATTAGGTATTACTAATTATAATTAATATCTTTTTTATAATTAATGGTTAATTATAATTAATTAATTATTATTAATTCATTATTAATTATAATTAATTATTAATTAATTATAATTGTTAATTATAATTAATTACTATTTCATTATAATTATAATTAATTAGTCATAATTCATTAATTAGTCTTAATTAATTATTAATTATAATTTGTTAATTAATAATAAGTAATTATTTATAGTTAATTATTTTTAATGATAATTAATTATAATTAATTAATTATGATTAATTAATTAATTATCTAGGATTAATTATTCTTAATTATAACTAATCGTTATTAATTATAATTAACTATAATTAATAATAGTTATTATGATTAATAATAATTAATTAAAAATAAATAATGATTCTTTTCTCGACGCTTGCAACGAACCGGTAAACCCCCGAGGCGCTCAAGTAGCGTTTAGGGCGGGAAACCGGTGCGGTGCTTGCGACGATTTAAGGATCCCTCTTCAAAGCTTGCAACGAGCCGGCAAACCCCCGAGGCGCTCAAGTAGCGTTTAGGGCGGGAAACCGGTGCGACGCTTGCGACGAAGGGGATAAAAAAAAAGTGTTCTTTATTTTTCATAAGTACCCCCGAACGCCCACGTGGTGCAGAGGGGGGAAATCTGTATTTTTCCTAACGACTGCTTTCTTCTTATAATCAACAAACCTAAAAACCCTTAAATGCTCACGTAGCAGGCGGGGATAAAAAAAAAATTTTTTTGCGACTGTGGTGTCATTTTTGACACCTACCTGAAGCGCTCACGTAGCGTCGAGGGGAAGGTTGCCTCTTGGTTTTTCCCCTAAACGGGGGAGACGCCGGGAGGCTGCCGAAATTTGGATCAAAAATCCAAGGACTTAAGACAAAGATGTGGACATTAACATATTAAGTGCAAACTTGAACAAAAGATTCAAAATCAAGCTTAACAAAAAAGAGTTTGAATTCAAAGCATTGAACATTTGGACTCATTTTGATCAAATGAGAACTTTGACTTGAAATTGTAGTTTGAGAAAACTACAAGGACCATTTGAACTTAGGCTCCTCTTTGAACGCGATGAACATTGAGCTTGAACACTATAATGAACTTGATTTGGACTAGGCCTGTCAAAACCGGGTCACGGGTCGGGTTCGGGTTCAACCCGAAACTGACCCGGGTTCATACGGGTCAACCCGAACCCGACCCGTTTTTAGAAACGGGTCATTTTGCTGGACCCGAACCCGACCCGCTTCGGGTCCGGGTTAACCCGACCCGACCCGTTTGACCCGATAAAAATTAAAATTTTGGGTTTTTGTATTTAATCAGAAATAAAAATATGTACCCTTAACCCTTCAATTAATTGTTAAACCAAACTTTAAAATGTACAACAAAACATATCAATTAAAATTTACAAAATACAAATCAATAAATTACAAAAATATTACATAATACATATCTTTAACAAAAAAAATTACATATAATAATTATCATTTACAAATTAGAAATCAACAAAATGTCCGCGTCGTCACTTTTCCCTTGCTCAACTTCAAGTCTTCAGACTTCAGGCAAACGACCCCGACGACCTGTATTCAGTATTCGCAGAACAAGGAAGAACTGTATTCTGCGAAATAAATAAGTTATATATGATGCTCATTGCTCAGATTAAACCTTCCAAATCTTTAATCACCTTATGAGCATATTACCATCCAAGGAGACAAATTGTATTTTGCATTAAGTTAGTATCTATTCATTTATTTATGTAGTATCTACTCATTTGATTTGAATACAAAATTACAAATGTCAATCCTGGTTGTAATAGCATTTTTCTGAAATTATTCCCACTATACTTTGAGAAGGTTGATCATCATCGCATCATCACTTCAAAACAACAACAAAATATCAGAAAGAACCAGCAATAAACTGAACAGCTCATAAGTCAGAAACTCAGAATATTAAAGACTTAAAGTTCAGCAAAAGTGCAAAACAGCCCGAAAAATCACAACAGCCAACAGGTTACCCAGCCGGCCAGCCAAAATGGCGAAATGCTAATTCTGGAATCTGGATCGTGTACAGAAATGGCAAATGTATATAGGCATATAGCAAATTACTGAAATTAGCAATAGCACAACTGCACAACCAAATAAATTTTTAACAGGAATAAACACAGCAGTAACAGCAGTACAGCAGCTGAGCAGCATGTATCCAGTATCCCGAAACCAAAAATCCAAACACACTTATAGAAATACAGCATTAAAGAAATAACTGTCTTTCAAGTTTCAAGTTCAACATTAAACATTTAAACCAAAGTACCAATCAACCAAATAAATTTTTCATATTACAGAACTTTCAGCAGCATTTGTCTCAAGTTCATTTACTGTTAAAGTAAGGACATCTTCAGTCACAGCTTCAAGTTCAGGATCATGTATAACTGCAACAAACCAACAAATAATAATATGTTTTTAATAATTAAGCTGTTAATTACTAAAGAAAGTGCAATTTTATAAGTAAAAGTTTAGGAAAACTGCACCCTTATCTCCGTATAGCCAATCCTTGGCACAGACCAAAGCCTCAACAATATCATGTTTTAGTGCACTCCGATATTGATCGAGGATTCGCCCACTATTACTAAAAGCACTTTCAGAGGCAACAGTTGATATGGGAATACACAAAACATCACGTGCCATTGCAGAAACCTCAGGAAATCTATATTGGTTGGCTTTCCAAAAATGTAAGATATCTAGCTCAATTTTTCTATCAATTTTTGGTTCATCAAGATACATCTCCAATTCGGATTTTTTGGGCATTTCTACCTCCTCCTCAAAAGAATCAAAATCCTGTTTTGGAAAGTAAGAACTGAGCATTGGTGCAAGTTAAGCCTCAAACGAATTGGTGAATCACACATTGATAAGTAAAAAAAAGTAATACCTGCAGAAATTGAGAATTTATCACAGTTGAAGAAGAATTTGTGCATTCAGAATTTCGTCGTTCACTTACATTTGCCGGAACATTAACATTAATGCTTGCATAATTTGAGAATAATGAAAACAAACTGTCTTTCACCTTCTTAACCTCAAACACATAATCACCCACATATAACCTCTTGTAGCACCATTCTACAAATGCAAATTTATATCTCGGATCAAGAATAACTGCTATTGCAAGAATGACACTAAAATCATGCCAATACTTTTCAAATTTTGCAATCATCCTTCTACACATTTGTTTTATATAATCAGGGCCCTCTATCAATTCATGTTTCAATGTAGCATAAGCTGTAGATATGCATGGAAAATATAAATTTGCCGTTGGATACTTCGTTCCAGAGATAATCTTCGTTATATCATAAAAAGGTTTCAAGAATGTTGAAATTTTCTCAACTCTTTCCCATTCTGAATTTACAGGACATGTTTTGAAGTTGGAATCACCCAACTCTAATTGTTGGAAAGCCCTGCGGTAATATAGAGCACTTTCTAACATTATGAAAGTGGAGTTCCATCTTGTAGGAACATCTTGCCGTAAGCCTCTTTTCGATTCCAAGCAACTCTGTTTAACACAATCTAAAAATTTCTGTTTCCTAGCTTGAGATCCCTTAACATATTTTATGCTCTCTCTGATTTTTGAGATTGAAACATCAATCTCCTTCATTCCCTCTTGAACAATAAGATTAACAATATGAGCTGTGCATCTAATATGAAAAAACTGACCTTCACATAGCAAAGCTCATCTCAAATTCAACTGATTTCTCAAGTAGTCAACACATACATTGTTTGCGGAAGCGTTGTCTAAGGTAACACTGAAAAGTTTAGATTCAATTTTCCATTCAAGAAAAAGAGACTGCAATTTCTCACATAGTGCTATCCCATCATGTGGTGGTGGCATAAAAGAAAAACTAATTATTTTTTTGTGTAAATGCCATTCATTGTCAATATAATGCACGGTCAAACAAATAAAGCCATCAGTGTTTATAGATGTCCACAAATCAGATGTAACAGAAACTCTGCTAGTGCACTTACTTAAGTTTGATCGGATATTACAAACCTCTTTAGTGAATAATTTCTTGCAATCATTCCTTGCTGTATTCCTAGAAAACATTTGAACATCCCGACGAAGATATGTCATAAGTGATCGAACACCCATCCATTCAACACATTGGAAGGGCAAGTCATGCATAATTATGCAAGCAGTAAATAAATCACGAAATTCAGCATTGTCAAACTTTTGATCAATCATAGATATGGATGCACTAGAACCAGTTTGCAATATGAGTTGTCCTATATCACGTAAATCTCTTTTCTTGCAATTTTGCAAGTGTCTCCTTAAGTTACCAGTGCCATTTTTACTATCACATAAATATTGAGCACCACATCTTTTGCATTTACACCTTTGTTTACCATCTGTAGGATTAGGTAACATCTCAAAATGACCCCAAACCTTGGAAGTCATCCTTCTACGCTTCTTAATAACGACTGAACCATCATCACATGCATCATCAGATGCATCTAATCCCTCTAACACATTGTCTTCAATGCGAACTTCATCATCTTGTTGAATATAATTTTCAGGAAGTGTGTTTGAGTCCTCCATCTATTGCAAAAATTATATCAAATTATACAAATGAAAAATGATAATTTACCTTAAAAAAATATCACTGATACACTCATACACTGAATAAAATTTTCAGTAAGTTGTAATTGCATATAGACATATAGTCAATAAATCAAATTCAATACACTGAGCCACTTATCAGTTATCACTGATACACTCATACACACTACACAGAATCAGTGAATCACAGCCACAACTCACAAGTCACAAGGCCAATAACAGATTAACAGCCACTAAGGCCGACAACCCACAGGAGTACAGGATACAGCCATACAGGCAGCAAGCCAGCAACCAAATGCTAACAAAAAATCAAGCCAACTGCTAATAGATATTGCCAATTTTAATTTGCCATAACAGATAATCAAAGTCCAAAAAAAGCTAAAGCACAAACAGTCGGGAACATCATTTTTCAATAAACCCTAAACCGAATCTCAAGTTCTCAACAAAAAATCTGTTTATGTCTTTATGATTTCATAATAAACTAATTAACTGCATCTTCAGATAAAAATTCGTAAAAAACTAAACAGCTAAAGGAGTAAAAGGGAAACCCTAATCGGTATTTCAACGCAACACTGCCACAGCAACTTCAAAATGGAAGGAAGAATCGAAGAAGCAAATAACTAAAAAAAATCAATGCTTCCGTAACAAAAAATCATAAAAATTTGCAACACTCATTGCTTGACTTCAAACTTCAAAGATAACCGAAAGCAAGTTAACAAAAAAATCAAACCAACGAGCTTATGAGCCGATGAGTCGATGACGATTGACGATTGACGAAGAACGGAAGAATGAAAGAGCCGCAGAGGCGCAGAGGAGGAGATCTCAGCGAAATCGAACGCAGAGGCGCAAAGAGCTTAGGGTTTTCTCGCTCGAAGAGAGACGAACGCTCGCAGTCTCGCTCGACGGCTCGGGAGTCGGGATGGCCACTTAAATCTTAAAATTAAAAATGTTAAATGAATAAATAAGAAAACGGGTTAAACGGGTCATTATCGGGTTATCCGGGTTGACCCGAACCCGACCCAAAATGCCATACGGGTCAAAAACCAGAACCCGAACCCGACCCGTTTCGGGTTCGGGTTGACCCTAACCCGAATTTCTCGGGTCGGGTTCGGGTCGTGTTTTCGGGTCGTGTCAAATGTTGACAGGCCTAATTTGGACATTGCAAATGACTGAAACTTGCATTTGATTTGAAAATCAAGTGATAAGAACAAAGAACAAATGAATCAAGTATTGTGTGCATAAGCTCAAGTTGGACTCATATTTGAACTTTACAAGACAACCAAAGGATTGAATGGAATACATAAGCTTTGAACTTGTTTCATATATCATGAGGGCTTGATCTGAGCATAAGCAAAACAATTTATAAGTTTTGACTTATAAGCTTGGATTTGATCGGAATCAAATCCAAATGAGAAATGGACATGGAATTTTAAAGAATCTTCATTAGGAGATATCATTCAAACCCTATGCAAATGAATAAAGGTGCTAGCACTTTGAGCGATAACTTGAGTTGGTTGCTTGAACTCAAGAAAAAACTTGAATCATATGCATAGAACTTGATATTGAGCATTCAAACTCAAGTGACTTGAAGAATTTGGACCCAAATTCAAAGTTAAATCATAACTTTGAACTTGGACGAAATACAAAGATGAGCAATCAATAGAGATTTTGGTTTGAATCATCGTACCAAATTCCTAATTAAGGCTATAAAATGACTATTTCACTACAAAAGGATGATGATGTCAAATTAATCATAAACTATTTTCGAGAACAAAGAAATTGTAAAGGGGAGTCCATTTGCAAGCAAGTGAGAGCTCATCAAGTCTCAAAGCATTCAAATGAATACCGATGGATGGACACAATGCTTGAGATAAATAAAGCTTCAAGGGGAACTTGTAAGCAATCATCAACAATGAAGAAATTGACATATAACAACATGTTCATGATTTTCTAATATAAGATTTCTTTAGCAAACATTAAAGATTTGTCACTTTGGTTGGAGAGGTAATTGTCATCAAGCAAATTTACCATACAATACTCCAAGCCATTTTCAAGTAACAAGCAAGTGGAAATTCATAAGTGGTGATGATTGAAGGGTTACATGGGTGACAATAATAAACACACGATGGAGTTGGTAGACTCATCAACGACTATATATAAGGAATGTAAAAGCTCCCCTACTACCTACATCAAACATCTCATATATGTAAACGACGAGCATCATGAGTTTTAAATAACGTATAGTCAAAGGTTGCAAATTATCAGTCAACATGCATGGGAAGATTGGTGATGAATGCAATCCATTTGGTAATCAGTGTTAGTATACAAAGTGGATGTGCTCGATCGTCCCTACAAACCACTATAAGAAATTTATTGGACACAAAGTACACTACCTGCAAGCAAATGCTAAAAAGACTACGATAAAGATGGACTCCTACAAGCTATTGCAGAGGATTTTTATGCATTGCATGTACCACTCATAAACAAAATATAGATATTACAAAATACCCCCGCACGTGCACAATAGTTTGTATACACATAGGCACACTAAAAGGGGAAAATATAATTCAAACCCGCATGGGCCCCGACGAGCGTATTATTGGTACACACGTGACGTCTAGGGATGCTGCGCGGGTTGACAAGTGAATTCAGGTTCGAAACCGATCCTTCTATACGGGTCAATAGAAGTCGACAGGGTTCGAACCATTAAGCAAATATAAAGTTGTGGTGACCAGTATATTTGCTTTAAAACATTCATATTAGACCTATAACATTGAGAATTCACTATCAAAGGGCATAAAGCCTACGAAACTCGATCCTCTGTCGACAGCCCGATAGAGTTGACAATGTTCAATCCATAAAAAGAAATGACCCCCGAACACCCCGATGATGGCCGTGTTGAATGCAGATCTCAACCGGAGGGGTTCCCAAATACTTTCAATCGTCTCCCAAATATCCATATTCCAAAGCTCCACCCAAATATTCCAAAAATCCAAATTCCATCCCAAATGTTCGGATATTTAAATCTGAAATCTAACCATCAATCGCTCAAAGCAAAATCCATCCACCCTCCGCAACAGTTTGCCGAGGTGGACAAATTCAAATTTACTTCAGCTCACAAAAGAGCTAAAATGCCTAGTCGAAAATATCACTAGGATCCATTCTCAAATAATATCTTGCCAGTAAGGGCGTGGTACGTGTCCTCTAACCGGCAGTTTCGCCGCCAAATGGCACTGCAGGTAAACGGTTATGACCCGGGGCCCTCTGAACCGAGTGGTTCTTGCTGCCAAATGGCACCACGGATAGCGGTTATGGCCAGAGCCAATACGCTCCTTAATGGCGTTAAATCCTTGAGATATGAATCAATAGGATATGATCGATAGGGCACAAAGCCCTCTGTTAGCTAAGGTGGATTCAAATTTGTCCCCTTAGACAAACATCCAACCCAGGTCTACAAGGTCCCCTTGGACGAAGCAACCCATGGCTGCCGACAAGGATCCTTCTGTCAGGTTGGGTCGACTACCTCCTCTGACTAAGTAGACCAGGGACCACGATGGCCCGGGACGATGGAACCATGGGATCTTGATCGGGCCTATCATCCATTCCCCCACCATCCGCTTTAAGTGCGCGATGGTGAAATTTCTATTTTAAATATCAAATCTTCTGAACCAAATTCCAAATCCAAAAACCCAATTCTCAAATTCTATACCCATTGCTGCTACTATATGCCAGATAACACGTATTCTCTACGTATCTGATCGACGACTAGCCTTAATCGAAAGTTCTCTCTCGTGATCGGGAGGGGTAATTAACTATAGGGGCTTGCGCCTATAGGAAACCAGAACTCAGATCATAAAGTCCTCGCAAAATGAGGGCGAAATCTCTGGATAGTGTCTTATCTACAAACCCATCTGCCTTCCAAAATTTACCTCGGAACTTAGTTTGTTAAAACTCCCTCGCCGGAAAAGAAAAAGCGCGAGCGGAGGCCGAGGCCGAATTTTCGGAGCCCACAGATTTCTAGCGACTCCGCTGGGGATTGGTTTCTCTTTCCATCTTTGGCTAGTCGTCTCAGTGCTATAGTAGCAGTTATATCAAATCATACTCAAGATTTTGAGTCTTTCAAAATGATCGTTTAATGATTCAAAACTCTGAATTTTCTAAAATGATCATTCAACAAATTTAAATGGCATTTAGCAGAGTATTCAAATTTATTATTATTGCTTGCTTCTGCTAATTATTTCTGTTTATTTTTGTTTTGTGTTCTGTGCAAGTCTCTGCATTTTGAAAGTGCGGGGTGATGTATCAGATCTGATCACTAACCCTTGCCTTTCATTTATGCAGATGGATCTACAGAACACGCCAATGACTGTCCAACTGGGACAAGGAGCCAGGATTCAGCTAGCGAATGCTATTATTGAGACTGGAAACACTGGAGCTACCATCCAATTTGGTAGTGTTGATTTTCCTGCAGTCGTTGCAAGGACTGCCGCCATTCCTGTGAATGGAAGGAATGCTGAAAGGCCTACCAGGAGGCTCCATTCTACTGAAGCTGTCACTCGTCGTGCGCATCTGCCAGCACAACGATCTTTTACTGAAAATACTCGTGATAGAGTTTCTGTATTCAAGAGGCTATCACAGCCTGAGGTCCTGACCACCAGAAGAATTGTGAATGGTGGAAGAGTCTCTGTGGTGACTACAAACACCACACCCCTGCCGACCAGGTTATTTGCGCCTGAGAAATACGATGCTGAGGCCTCCTCATCTGGAGGAAGGCCTACAAGGAGGCAAAGAAGGAAGATGAATGCTGAACTTCGAGCTCAGCAACAACAACTCCCTGTTCACCCTTCCAACCTGTCGGCCCAAGAGCCTGAAGTCAATGTTCCCACCAGGAACAAATTTACTGATCTAAAATGGGTCAAAAGAAATAGCTCTACTGGGGAGCTAAAAAAGTCTTTTTGGGAGCAACGGCCTGAAGCCCCAGCCCCTCCTAGGAGAAGTGAACCTGAGACCCTGTCAGCTCGAGTGTATCGAGTCTTGAAGACTGTAAAGGAGAAGGGTCTGAAGAAAAAGAAGTTCCAACAGCCTTTAGTGATAGAGGCCAGAAGAACCCCGCCAAGAGAACGTCTATCTGCTGCGGCGGAAAGAAGAGAAAGACAATACATTCCACGCGGTGAACATCGGGGTGTGACACCTGAACCATATGTTCAGGGATCCACCACTGAAAGGTCCCGGTGGAAAGGAAAACAAGTCTGGAGGCCAAAGCCTCGAAGAAATGAAAAGGAAGAAAGAAGAGAAATGAGGACTGATATGGGCGTGACATCTGGTGAGGCTTCCCGGAGATCCGCCCCAATTTACAAACAACGTCAGAAGTGGGCCCCAAAAAGGACCCATAATGACATTCCTCCAAATGGTAAACACCTTGGAGAATCCTCCAGGGGATCCCGTCGTCCTCTATCCCCTCCAAAAAAAGAGACTAACTTTGATCGCAGCCCACTGATCGAAGAAGTCCCCATGCCTAGTCAGGAACCGGAAATCCAATGGCGTCGCCGCTCGGAGATCCAAGTACTAGAAGAAAATATAGATGATCAAAATATAGAAGAGGAAGAATACCTCGAAGGAGATGAAAACTTTGAAGAAAATATGGAAGAAAATATTGATGAATTTCTGGAAGAAAATTTAGAAGAAGAAATGCAAGAAATAAATAACACTCTGGATATGGAAGTTGTTTATATGGTGAGACATACCAATGTTAATGAAGAAGTCTACTACGATGACGGTGAAGATGACGATGATCAACAACCACCGATTAGGCGAGTTTATCGACGTCGTCGTGAAGCTGGGTCCACCACTGGCAGAGGTGGTCATTCCCAAGCAGAAGAAGAAAGGGAAGAAGTTGAAGAGAATCCCTTCGCTGATGAGGATGTCACACTTGCAGACATGCAAAGACATATAAGGAGACAGATGAGAGCCAAAGATAGAGAAATCTCTCAGTTAAATGAGAAGATGACTGAGATGATGGCTCAGATGGGGGCAATGATGCAGATGATGCAGAGAATTGTTGCTGTTGGTGCCATGCCCAATCCTCCTCCGGATCCTCCAAACTTTCAAATGCCTCAAGTCTCAGGAGTACGGGGCACTCCTGAAGATGGTCACGAGGCTCATAATGTCATCCGTCAGCCCACCCCACAAAATATTGCAAGTACTTCTGAACCAGTGACTGCTGCACAATTAGAAGGAATTATCACAGAAAGGATCAAGGCTATCATAGCTGTTGATCAGGCAGAGAAACTAGTGGGCAAAGGTCGTCCGTATCCTGCTGAATACGACCAAGTACCATATCCAAAAGGGTATTCTGTACCAAAATTCAATACTTTCAACGGTAATAACAATCCCAGGCAACACCTGGCACAATTTAAAGCCACCTGCGGTAACACAGGAGGCAATGACGCCCTACTCTTCCGACAATTCGTCAGCAGTTTGACAGCAACTGCTTTCAAATGGTACGCTGAACTGCCAAATGATTCTGTGAAGACCTTCGCAGAATTAGAATCTATGTTCGTGAAAAGGTTTGCTAGTGCAACTGAGAAAATCACGATCGCTGACCTCGCTCTGGATAAGAGAAAAAGAGAGGAATCAGTGACCAAATATATCACTCGCTGGCGCAACCTGAGCATGAAATGTGAGCAGCAGCTTGAGAAAGAGCATGCCGTACAGTTGTTAATGGGCAATATTGATGATAAGATGCAACCCTTCCTGTGCATGGCTACAATCAACACATTTCAAGACTTGCTCGACAGAGTGGCCAAATTTGAGAAACTAAATTTGTCCAAATCAGAAAATCACTCTGATAAGCCCAAGAAGGCTAAGGCCCC
This sequence comes from Dendrobium huoshanense, assembly GCA_016618105.1. Taxonomy (NCBI): domain Eukaryota; kingdom Viridiplantae; phylum Streptophyta; class Magnoliopsida; order Asparagales; family Orchidaceae; genus Dendrobium; species Dendrobium huoshanense. Next base: position 17,602,203 of record CM028356.1, read on the forward strand.
GGGTGCTAGAAGGGGTGATGCCGACTCTACGTTCTTCTCCAGAGCTGATAGAGAAAGGCAAGTGATTTACAATGTAGACAAAGGCAAACAGCCGATGCAATATCAAGAAAAGCCTAAGCAAGTCTACAACCCCAACCCCCAACCGAAGCTGATATTAGGGGGAAATGATAAGCCACGAACTTATCAAGGTGGTGGAGAACGTCCGAGACAAGCAATAGGAACTGGTGATAGAACGTTCCAATCCCTCAAAGATAAAATGAATAAAGAATACTCATTCAAGAGGGAGAGCGTCGCCAAATTATTTCGACAAGTGTTAAAATCGGGTTTAGAACTGCCTGAATGCAAGAGACCCGAAGAGTCGAAACACACTGGTGACCCAAATTATTGTCCATATCATCGGGTACTCAGCCATCCTATTGAAGATTGCTACATCTTCAAGGATTGGCTTGAAAGAAAATATCAGAAGGGAGAGATCACATTGTCTGACAATGTATTGTCACACCCTAGAAAGGAATCAGCTCGGGTGATTACGTCCTCTTCCGTACCCCTGGTTGAAGAAAGAAGAAAAGAAAAGAAGCCAATTCAAGAAGAACAGTGGGAGACTGCGGTCTCTAAGAAAACTGTGAAAATGTTGAAGCAGCTTGAAGGAGTTTCAGGTGTAAAATGGAAGTCTCCTATTGAGCCAATGATAGATTTGAAGGCACTTCCGGTGATACGACCTTCTACCTCAAAACAGTTTTCCAACCAAGTTGGTCCTTCAAAGACTGGAAAGAAGAAATCATCCAAGAAGAAGACCAAACTGAAGAAGCCTAAGGAGAAAAAGACTGCGACTCAAAGGATTATCGACAGTTTGGATGAATATTATCAGACTGTGAGACGACCCATCAAGCTCGCTGACTTCATGTCAGAGCTTAAAATTGAGGAAGCCGGAGAAGATGATGAGAATTCTCTTCCAAGAGAAGTATGTCGGGTCATCTCGGTGGCGCCGAGTGCCTGGACAAAAGAAGAATATGCTGAAGAAGTGCCCTCTGAATCCTGTATGATGGTGTTACCAATGGATTACAGTTCGGAGGAGGATTTGTACTTTCCAGAGGAAGATGGGTCGGACCCCGACATAGCATCGCAAATGGGACATATAAATCTGGGTGGTGACTCTGAATCAACAGATGAATCCCGGGATGCAACAATGGCTGACTCTGAAGAAAATATCCCAGTAAAAGAACTTAAACCAGAAGAGGTTGACCAAGTGCAGGTAAGAAGTGGTAAGATATTGCCGCCTCCACCAAAGAAAGGGATCTTGAATAAAGATAAGGGGAAAGAGATTGTCATCAATGATGATATTATTCCTGAAGATCCTAAGAGAAAGAGTACTTCAGCCACGGGGGTAGATTACAATGTCTTATCCCATCTAAGAAAAATTCCGGCGCAACTTAGCATATATGATGCCCTCGTGATGTCTAAAGACCTTAGGGAGACTTTGATTCAGGCTCTCAAAGACCCCGAAAGATACGAGGCTTATTTTGCTGAACGTAATTTGACTGAGGTTCTACAAGCTCGTAATGAGCCGTTCATTACTTTCTCCGAAGAAGACATGATGCTCGGGACTGCAGATCATAACCGTCCTTTGTATGTTACTGCAGAAAGTGATGGGATGATGATTAGTCGAATTTTAATCGATCCAGGATCATCTATAAATCTAATGAGCTTGAAAGCACTAAGATCACTATGCCTCGATGTGGAGCATCTTGGATCAGATAAATTAATGGTACATGGCTTCAATGAGAAGGGGCAGAGGACCCTAGGATCATTTACACTCTCCCTCATATTTGGAGAGCTTCATACAAATGCCAAATTCCATGTGATTGATGCAGATACTGCCTTTAAAGCACTCCTTGGCCGCCCTTGGATGCATGAGTACGGCATCGTCCCATCCACACTACACCAATGCATGAAGTACCTCAGGGATGGAGAGGAATTCAGGATCTCTGGTGACATCCAACCCTTCGCAGTTCATGAAGTAAAAATATATGAAGATGCAAAGTACTTCATTCCAAAGAAGTTGAAGCCATCAGACTCTCTCAAGGCCCAGGCATCAGACCCAGAAGTTGCAAGGCAACCTGAACAAGGGAACAAGAAGAAGCAGGTGGGGAGAAAGAAGGCAACGCCGACTCTTCCCAAAGCATCCTCCATCTCAAAAGAAAAGAAATATATACCTCATTTGGGGAGTGACACAGATGAAAGTGATGCCACCCCTACAAAATCCAAGAGGATACGTCAGTTAACGATCAAAGGGAGTATGGAGGTCGAATATTCAAATGATGATTATGACTACGATTCTATCTACATGAACACAGTACAGGATGTGTTCTCCAGAAGAATAGACAGCCTGTCAATCTCAGATAGTATACTCGTAGTCACACGCGTTCCCCTGCAACACTTCAAAGAAGTCACTCCGCGAGAAGTGCATTGTGTTGAAGAGCTCGTGACATTCTACGTACCTCCCCTAAAAGAAAAAGGTGGACCAGCGAGTCTACTTTATTCAATCGGGAAACTCGAAGAGGAGATAAATCGAGATTGGTTTCGTACACTCGTTGATTCTGGGGAATTAGTACCTACGAGATTTCCCATGTACAATACTAGAAATATTCAAAGAATGTTGAGAAAGCGAGGTAAAACTCGTTCCTCTAAACAGCAAGTTCGTTTCTGCTTGAGCCTCTGGTATCGAAGAAATCCCCACTCAATAAAGAAGAAGGATATTTTTGCAAAGAATGGGCTAGGATATATTGTACGAAAGTACTCCAGAAATGAGATTTGCCAAGCAATTACATGTGGGGAAATAAAATCTGAGGATGATGGTGATGAGGAGGCGTACGAAGTTGATGATTATGATGATCAACCAGTTGGAGCCAAACCTGCACCAGAAGAGCTTGAAGATGGTGGACAGGCAGCTACTATGGATGAACTAAAAGAAGTCAACTTGGGGACTGAGGAAGATCCTCGCCCAACCATCATTAGTTCTCTTCTACCCGAAGAACAGATTAAAGAAATAAAAGAACTTCTCTGTGAATTCAGGGATTGCTTTGCCTGGACATATGCTGAGATGCCGGGCTTATCCCCTGACGTAGCAGTTCACAGATTAGCAATCAAACCGGATATAGCACCCGTCAAACAAGCTCCAAGGAGAATGAGATTGGAGATTGAGGAACAAGTGATTGCTGAAACAAAGAAATTAATAGAAGCAGGCTTCATCCGAGAAGAAAAGTATGCCGATTGGATTGCCAACATCGTCCCAGTGAAGAAGAAGAACGGGCAAATTCGTGTCTGTATTGACTTTAGGGACCTTAATAAAGCATGCCCAAAAGACGATTTTCCACTCCCTGTATCCGAACTCCTGGTAGACAATACGTCCAACTACGACATGTTCTCCTTCATGGATGGATCGTCAGGATACAATCAAATCAAGATGGCGCCAGAAGATGAGAAGCATACATCATTTAGGACACTCATCGGCATATTCTGTTACACGGTCATGCCCTTTGGCCTGAAGAACGCTGGTGCCACCTACCAACGGGCAATGACTCACATATTTGATGATTTGATACATCAAAAGGTCGAGTGCTATGTAGATGACCTTGTTGTCAAAAGTCTTGGCCGAAATGATCACTTAAAAGATCTCAGAATCGTATTAGAGAGAATCAGAAAATTTGATCTGAAGATGAATCCTCTCAAATGCGCTTTTGGGGTCTCCTCCGGCAAATTCTTGGGGTATGTTGTCCGTCATCGAGGTATAGAGATCGACCCCAACAAAATTAAGGCAATAACGGAGATGCCACCGCCAAGGAACCTTCGACAGCTTCGCTCGCTGCAAGGACAACTGGCTTTCATTCGGAGATTCATATCAAATCTATCGGGTAGATGTCAGCCTTTTTCAAAGCTAATGAAGAAAGATGTCCGTTTCAAATGGGATGCAGAATGTCAGGAGGCGTTTGATAGCATCAAGAGATACCTGTTGAATCCGCCCATTCTTGCAGCACCAATTCCGGGGAAGCCTCTTATACTGTATACAGCTGCACTAGAAGAGTCCCTCGGAGCATTATTGGCCCAGAATAATGAAGATGGAAAAGAAAATACGCTCTACTATATCAGTCGGAGGTTGATTGGAGCAGAAAGCCGTTATTCCCCAATTGAAAAGCATTGTCTGGCGCTGATTTTTGCAGTTCAGAAACTCCGCCACTATATGCTATCCCATAAAATCACACTGATATCAAAGATCGATCCGCTGAAGTTCTTGATGACAAGACCAGCGTTGACAGGTCGTCTAGCCAGGTGGGCAGTACTGTTATTGCAGTTTGAAATTATATACATGCCACAGAAGGCGGTGAAAGGACAGGCCTTAGCAGATTTCCTCGCTGCACATCCGATCCCGGCCGATTCTCCACTAAATGATGATTTGCCCGATGAACAAATAATGCAGGTCGATGAGGATGAAAAGCTACCGTTCTGGGAGATGTACTTTGATGGGGCATCATCTATCAGACCTGTCCGACCTCCAAATATTGCAAGAGCCCGAGCCGGAATTGGCCTCATTTTCGTAGCACCCGAGGGAGGCATAATGAGATTTTCTTTCAGTTTGACTGAACCTCGGACCAATAACGAAGCCGAATACGAAGCTCTATTAGCAGGGTTGGAGATTGCGATCGATGTCAGAATCCAACATCTCCAAATCTTCGGTGATTCTCAGCTCGTGATAAATCAGGTCCTCGGCATTTATAAGGTTGGCAAAGTCGAATTGGCCCACTATCACCGGCGAGCCCTCGAGCTTCTGAAGCAAGTACCAAATGTCAAAATGGCTCGAGTTCCTCGAGGACAAAATGCTAAAGCAGATTGTCTGGCCAAATTAGCCAAAGAAATGACGAACATCAACGAGGAGAGGCCTATATTCATCGGGGTTTACACTCGTAGGGTCTTGGAGCCCGCTCTGTTACAATTCCCGAGGGCAGAAGGAATTCCAGATTCAAGTCAGCAGGATGAAACTCCAGTTGACCCTCAACCCCTCCATCAAATTATTATGGAGAATTATCCTGAAGGATATCATACGGCCAAGAGACGTAAAGCTAGTCAAGCTTCAGAATCGTGGTGGCATTGTTTAGATATTGAAGTCGAAAATGATTGGAGACAGCCATTCATTGACTACTTCAAAGAAAACAAACTCCCGACAGAAAAGTCTATGGCCGCACAAATTCGAAAAAGGGCATTGCGATATGCATTTGTCAATAACATGTTGTACAGACGAGCCTTTGATCAAATGTGGCTAAGGTGCCTAGGGACCAAGGAAGCTGATAAAGTAGTAACAGAAGTCCATGAAGGGCTTTGTGGAGCACATCAGTCAGGTCCTAAGATGGCTGCTAAAATCAAGAGAATGGGTTACTATTGGCCGACCATGGTCAGAGAATGCATTGACCACGCTAAGAGGTGCCATGAGTGTCAAATCCACGGTGATGTTATACATCAGCCGCCAAATCCACTGCACCCAACAATAGCATCCTGGCCATTCGAATGCTGGGGCACTGATATAATCGGGCCAATAGATCCGCCATCATCAGCGGGACATCGATTTATTCTAGCAGCAACAGACTACTTTTCAAAGTGGGCAGAAGCAGCTCCATTCAGAGAGGTCACATCTGAGCATGTGATCAACTTTTTCACCCACAACGTTGTTTACAGATTTGGTGTACCACGCCGTATAATTTCAGACAACGGTACTGCATTTAAGAGTACAAAAATTTACAAGTTCGTTGATCGGCACAAAATCGATTGGCGGTATTCATCCATATATAATCCAAGGGCGAATGGATTGGCGGAAGCCTTCAACAAGACGCTGGTGAAATTGTTGAAGAAGATCCTCACAAAGAACAAAAGAGAATGGCATACGAAGATGGCAGAAGCTCTATGGGCCTATCGTACAACTTATAAAACACCAACTAAAGCCACTCCTTACTCTCTAGTGTTCGGTGTTGAAGCCGTATTACCATTAGAGATCGAACTACCGTCACTTCGGGTAGCAGTTCAGAATGATCTCACTCAAGAACAAAATGCCCGTCTCAGAATGGAAGAGCTCGACGCACTTGATGAACTCAGGTTACAAGCTCAACAGAACCTAGAAATCTATCGAGGAAGAATGGCGAGATCCTTTGATCGGATGGTGCGCCCTCGGACATTTCAAGAAGGGGAATTGGTCCTGGTGCTGAGAAGACCAATCATTCCACACCGCAAAATCGGTGGCAAATTCATATCCAATTGGGAAGGTCCCTTCGTCATCGAGAAGGTGTACCAAGGAGGAGCATATCAGTTGATCGATCTGAACGGTCAGAGGCCTATGCCGCCAATCAACGGTCGACACCTAAAGAAATATCACGCATGAAAATTTCATATCTGATGTATTTTGCGATAATCAAAATTTTATATGCATATTTATTAATGCATGTTTGCTCATATTTTGAAATTCTCTTGTGTAGTAAGAACGCATTTCAAAATCCTCCATCAGACTGGGGGCATTTTAAATATTTATTTGGGTCGACATCGCACTGCGTGCCGAGATCCCCAAATAAATATTTAAAATCTTAAAGACAAAAAGCCTACCCAAAATGTCCCTACGAGACATGGGGCATTTTAAATATTCATTTGGGTCGACATCGTACTATACGTCGAGATTCCCAAATGAATATTTAAAATTTTATATTCCAAATTTATTCCGTTCTAAAATGTCCCTGCGATACAGGGGGCATTTTAAATATTTATTCGGGTCGACATCGCGCTGCGTGCCGAGATCCCCGAATAAATATTTAAAATTATCAATCCAAATATTCTTTTGTGCTAAAGAATACAAAGATTTCTTTTTCAAAGTCTATGCAGGTGATCTTTCAAAAGTTAGAGACACCTCCAACAAATCAAGACTCAAAGGTCAAGAAAAAGACTTTTGTGGCTACACACTCCTACAAAATTGAGCCGAAGAAGCTTAAAGTCTTTCAACAGCCTGAAGCTTAAAGGTTCGAATGGGTGTAAAAGGTCGGATCCAACACGCCCAAATATGGTCGGATCGCTGGCAGCTCCGTTTACTCAACAAGCCATAAGAAAGGCCGTAGTAGCGGAACCCCCACTTCGTCAACCCGTCAGTAGGGACTGTGGGAAGCACGAAGGCAGATTTGACTCGACCAGTTCAAGTGATTGTAGTGTACAAAATTCTCCTAAATGACTGGAGAATCAAAGTTCCAGTGGAAGGATGAGTCTCTAACAACCACTGAATGTTCGTAGGCTCCAAAATCCAAAACCACGGAGTATAACTCCAAATCTACCAACTTCAACAAAATCGGTATTGGGAAGCAGAATTCCCATAACTCAAGTCTGAAGCCTGAATGGGTGTAAGAGGTCGGATCCAACAAGCCCAAATATGGCCGGATCGCTGGCAGCTCCATCTACTCAACAAGCCATAAGAAAGGCCGCAGTAGAGGAACCCCCATCTCAGCAACCGGAGGACAAAGAGCCATCAAATACCAGCTCTCCCGATCTGATAAACTCAAGTGATTCAGATTAAAGTCTTCTCAAGTGGTTAAGGATCAAGGTAATACCTATGTTCGGTACTATCATCTGAATCCGGAACCTGCAAATCCTTCAACAAATCCGTAAAGCATAAAGCGAGGATTGAAGGAATTTTTCTTCAACAAGTCCGCCAAAGCACAAAGCAGAGGACCGAAGAAAATTATCCCAAAGTGGATTCTGTCATCAACAAGTCTGTTATGCACAAAGCTCTGGACCGATGACTTTTCGCCATTGACCTAATACAAACCTAAGGGTTTAGGTCATCGGCATCTACTCCTTCAACAAGCCCGCCAAAACAAAAAAGCATAGGGCCGAAGGTACAAAAATCGCCTGACAAGTCAGTAAAGACAAATCAGGTAATCCTCCATCAATGTCCGCAACACAAAGTACAGGACAGAAGAACCTAAACCTTGTGACATCCAAACAAATTTTGGTGATCCACTAAAAAAGCTAGTGTGACATCCAAACAAGTTTTTGGAGATCCACTAAATGGAATCCTTGTGCGACATCTAGAATAAATATCTAGAGATCCATAGGGTCAATCAGCATACAACAAACGTGATTCGCTCTAGACGCATACCACATTTGTTGGGGGGCATTTGTTGACCTGTGAGCTAGAACCAAGGGAAAAACACAAAAAAAAAATATCGCTAAAATGATTACCTGTAGCCGCTCATCCCGTATCTCTGCCACATCTGCCGCAAATCCCGCTCAAATCGTCGACCCATCCCTCTGCAGCAGCGCCGAATTGAGTCGCTTCATACGCGCTCGCCTCGATCGAACGACCACAGGCGTCGTTAAATACCAAACCTGTTGAGGCCTTCGGGACACTTCTCCCCCACGCTCGCTTCCTCCACGCGAAAGCTCTGCTCCTGTCGCTGCTCTCCACGCTCGATTCCACAAACGACACCCGAAACCCCGCCTCCTTCCTTCTTTCTCTGCGAACCGACCTAGCCTCCTTCCTCCGATCAAAACCAAGCCGGCTCATCCCGTCGCCCTCTGCCGACGCCTCCAAACCGAGCTCCCAGCTCCTCTGCCCCCCCTCGATCCTTCCCCGATCATTCACAGAGAGAGAGAGAGGAAGTGGGTGAGAAGACATACCTTCATTCTTCCTCCCATAGCCGAACCCTACCTCATTGCCGATCTCCTTCCTCCATCCGATCCTTGAGCTCCACCGACCCCTCCCTCTGCCTGTGCCGACTCCAACCCGAGAGAAAGAGAGGGAGAGAGGGAGAGAGCCTTCTCTACCTAGCCAAACCCGAGCTCCCTGTCCGATCTTCCCTTCCTGTTTGGATCGGAAATAAGAACAGGAAGCCGCTGGCTGTGAAGGTAGAGTTCTCCCTTTCGCGCGTTTGTTCAGCCTCATCCCGTGAGCAAGCCGAGCCAAAAGAAAATGGATTTATTTTTATTATTATTATTTATAATTATTAATTATAATTAGGTATTACTAATTATAATTAATATCTTTTTTATAATTAATGGTTAATTATAATTAATTAATTATTATTAATTCATTATTAATTATAATTAATTATTAATTAATTATAATTGTTAATTATAATTAATTACTATTTCATTATAATTATAATTAATTAGTCATAATTCATTAATTAGTCTTAATTAATTATTAATTATAATTTGTTAATTAATAATAAGTAATTATTTATAGTTAATTATTTTTAATGATAATTAATTATAATTAATTAATTATGATTAATTAATTAATTATCTAGGATTAATTATTCTTAATTATAACTAATCGTTATTAATTATAATTAACTATAATTAATAATAGTTATTATGATTAATAATAATTAATTAAAAATAAATAATGATTCTTTTCTCGACGCTTGCAACGAACCGGTAAACCCCCGAGGCGCTCAAGTAGCGTTTAGGGCGGGAAACCGGTGCGGTGCTTGCGACGATTTAAGGATCCCTCTTCAAAGCTTGCAACGAGCCGGCAAACCCCCGAGGCGCTCAAGTAGCGTTTAGGGCGGGAAACCGGTGCGACGCTTGCGACGAAGGGGATAAAAAAAAAGTGTTCTTTATTTTTCATAAGTACCCCCGAACGCCCACGTGGTGCAGAGGGGGGAAATCTGTATTTTTCCTAACGACTGCTTTCTTCTTATAATCAACAAACCTAAAAACCCTTAAATGCTCACGTAGCAGGCGGGGATAAAAAAAAAATTTTTTTGCGACTGCGGTGTCATTTTTGACACCTACCTGAAGCGCTCACGTAGCGTCGAGGGGAAGGTTGCCTCTTGGTTTTTCCCCTAAACGGGGGAGACGCCGGGAGGCTGCCGAAATTTGGATCAAAAATCCAAGGACTTAAGACAAAGATGTGGACATTAACATATTAAGTGCAAACTTGAACAAAAGATTCAAAATCAAGCTTAACAAAAAAGAGTTTGAATTCAAAGCATTGAACATTTGGACTCATTTTGATCAAATGAGAACTTTGACTTGAAATTGTAGTTTGAGAAAACTACAAGGACCATTTGAACTTAGGCTCCTCTTTGAACGCGATGAACATTGAGCTTGAACACTATAATGAACTTGATTTGGACATTGCAAATGACTGAAACTTGCATTTGATTTGAAAATCAAGTGATAAGAACAAAGAACAAATGAATCAAGTATTGTGTGCATAAGCTCAAGTTGGACTCATATTTGAACTTTACAAGACAACCAAAGGATTGAATGGAATACATAAGCTTTGAACTTGTTTCATATATCATGAGGGCTTGATCTGAGCATAAGCAAAACAATTTATAAGTTTTGACTTATAAGCTTGGATTTGATCGGAATCAAATCCAAATGAGAAATGGACATGGAATTTTAAAGAATCTTCATTAGGAGATATCATTCAAACCCTATGCAAATGAATAAAGGTGCTAGCACTTTGAGCGATAACTTGAGTTGGTTGCTTGAACTCAAGAAAGAACTTGAATCATATGCATAGAACTTGATATTGAGCATTCAAACTCAAGTGACTTGAAGAATTTGGACCCAAATTCAAAGTTAAATCATAACTTTGAACTTGGACGAAATACAAAGATGAGCAATCAATAGAGATTTTGGTTTGAATCATCGTACCAAATTCCTAATTAAGGCTATAAAATGACTATTTCACTACAAAAGGATGATGATGTCAAATTAATCATAAACTATTTTCGAGAACAAAGAAATTGTAAAGGGGAGTCCATTTGCAAGCAAGTGAGAGCTCATCAAGTCTCAAAGCATTCAAATGAATACCGATGGATGGACACAATGCTTGAGATAAATAAAGCTTCAAGGGGAACTTGTAAGCAATCATCAACAATGAAGAAATTGACATATAACAACATGTTCATGGTTTTCTAATATAAGATTTCTTTAGCAAACATTAAAGATTTGTCACTTTGGTTGGAGAGGTAATTGTCATCAAGCAAATTTACCATACAATACTCCAAGCCATTTTCAAGTAACAAGCAAGTGGAAATTCATAAGTGGTGATGATTGAAGGGTTACATGGGTGACAATAATAAACACACGATGGAGTTGGTAGACTCATCAACGACTATATATAAGGAATGTAAAAGCTCCCCTACTACCTACATCAAACATCTCATATATGTAAACGACGAGCATCATGAGTTTTAAATAACGTATAGTCAAAGGTTGCAAATTATCAGTCAACATGCATGGGAAGATTGGTGATGAATGCAATCCATTTGGTAATCAGTGTTAGTATACAAAGTGGATGTGCTCGATCGTCCCTACAAACCACTATAAGAAATTTATTGGACACAAAGTACACTACCTGCAAGCAAATGCTAAAAAGACTACGATAAAGATGGACTCCTACAAGCTATTGCAGAGGATTTTAATGCATTGCATGTACCACTCATAAACAAAATATAGATATTACAAAATACCCCCGCACGTGCACAATAGTTTGTATACACATAGGCACACTAAAAGGGGAAAATATAATTCAAACCCGCATGGGCCCCGACGAGCGTATTATTGGTACACACGTGACGTCTAGGGATGCTGCGCGGGTTGACAAGTGAATTCAGGTTCGAAACCGATCCTTCTATACGGGTCAATAGAAGTCGACAGGGTTCGAACCATTAAGCAAATATAAAGTTGTGGTGACCAGTATATTTGCTTTAAAACATTCATATTAGACCTACAACATTGAGAATTCACTATCAAAGGGCATAAAGCCTACGAAACTCGATCCTCTGTCGACAGCCCGATAGAGTTGACAATGTTCAATCCATAAAAAGAAATGACCCCCGAACACCCCGATGATGGCCGTGTTGAATGCAGATCTCAACCGGAGGGGTTCCCAAATACTTTCAATCGTCTCCCAAATATCCATATTCCAAAGCTCCACCCAAATATTCCAAAAATCCAAATTCCATCCCAAATGTTCGGATATTTAAATCTGAAATCTAACCATCAATCGCTCAAAGCAAAATTCATCCACCCTCCGCAACAGTTTGCCGAGGTGGACAAATTCAAATTTACTTCAGCTCACAAAAGAGCTAAAATGCCTAGTCGAAAATATCACTAGGATCCATTCTCAAATAATATCTTGCCAGTAAGGGCGTGGTACGTGTCCTCTAACCGGCAGTTTCGCCGCCAAATGGCACTGCAGGTAAACGGTTATGACCCGGGGCCCTCTGAACCGAGTGGTTCTTGCTGCCAAATGGCACCACGGATAGCGGTTATGGCCAGAGCCAATACGCTCCTTAATGGCGTTAAATCCTTGAGATATGAATCAATAGGATATGATCGATAGGGCACAAAGCCCTCTGTTAGCTAAGGTGGATTCAAATTTGTCCCCTTAGACAAACATCCAACCCAGGTCTACAAGGTCCCCTTGGACGAAGCAACCCATGGCTGCCGACAAGGATCCTTCTGTCAGGTTGGGTCGACTACCTCCTCTGACTAAGTAGACCAGGGACCACGATGGCCCGGGACGATGGAACCATGGGATCTTGATCGGGCCTATCATCCATTCCCCCACCATCCGCTTTAAGTGCGCGATGGTGAAATTTCTATTTTAAATATCAAATCTTCTGAACCAAATTCCAAATCCAAAAACCCAATTCTCAAATTCTATACCCATTGCTGCTACTATATGCCAGATAACACGTATTCTCTACGTATCTGATCGACGACTAGCCTTAATCGAAAGTTCTCTCTCGTGATCGGGAGGGGTAATTAACTATAGGGGCTTGCGCCTATAGGAAACCAGAACTCAGATCATAAAGTCCTCGCAAAATGAGGGCGAAATCTCTGGGTAGTGTCTTATCTACAAACCCATCTGCCTTCCAAAATTTACCTCGGAACTTAGTTTGTTAAAACTCCCTCGCCGGAAAAGAAAAAGCGCGAGCGGAGGCCGAGGCCAAATTTTCGGAGCCCACAAGCAATCTCAAAAATACTGACATCCTTCAAATGTTCCAACAATAATATTGATATCTTGACATAAAACTGGCCATTAAATAAGATTGAACCAACGGCTTCTAAAACATATCAAATCTATTTAGAATATGCTAGGAAACACTTTAATCTCACAATGTGAGAACAAAATGGTAAACTAAAAATAGCGCATACTAGCATCCTAATCTACGGAGGGAAGCTTGCATAGCAAGCTAGGGCCTTCAACAGTCGTACAGCAGATTGATAGCAAGCCGAAGCTAACATCTTCTTGAAATTCTCTTTGTCAACACCTCCCGCATATTTATAAACTTCTCTCCATTCCTAAAATGTAATATGAGCACATATGTGTTCAGAAATTTGTTTTCTAACAATAGTCTCAAAGTAAGCTGGGCCATGTAAAGAAAGCAAATCCTTCCCAAGCTAATTACTTCATTTCCAAATGAAGCAAAACTATCTTATAACAATGTGGCAACAGGAAGCTAAACGGTTAAATATATGTTGATCTTTAAACTCCTGGCAAACACTATAACTCTCATCATATTATTATAGTCTTCATGAAATAAATAATCTAATCAAGCAAAAGTTGCAATGGCATATAGCTAAAAGACATATTAAAAACCATAATAAAGATTACAGGAAAAAACCCTCCATCATATGGAAATAGTTGAAATTCAAATATTATTCTATTTATGGGAGCGCCATGAACGAGAAATTTATGGATTTTCTTTGGTGGTTTGGGTGAGCTATCAAGAAAATTCATATTCTTTCCTCAATAAAGAATCCCTTGGTTATTCTATTTATCGCATAACAATGACCATTCTCAAGATCTTCTTTCTTCCTTCGGGATCATAATGTTAGACCGGTCCAAGGTGGATTGGTCCAGCAGGCCCTACGCAAAGGGCCGGCCCGGGTTTACTCCAGGCAGACTAAAGGTCAGCATTTGATGCAGCCCGCCCCATTGGGGGCCCCACTATTTGAATTGGATTTGGAAGGAGGGGGTGGTTAGGGCGGGAATTAAGTTATGCATGGGTTGTTTAGTAATTTTCCTTATTATTTTGTATTTTTTAAGTACAAGGGTTGGGATTAGGATTAGGGTTACCTTTGATTTGCTGAATTTTGTTGGTACTTTGGTGCTCTTAGGCTCTAGCGACGTCTAGAGAATTGGAGAGATAGATCCCACTCTCAAATTGAGGATCAATTGTATCTTGGTATTTTTCTTCCGATTTCATCAATTATTACATTATTTCTTGTTGTTTTTCTTGATTTGTACGAAGAATTGTGGTGGGAGATCACTGAATTTTCATTATTTATAAGTTTCACTTGAGTTATAAAAGTGTTGCCTATCAAATTTGTATCAGAGATGTATCCAGGGCTAGATTTGGGGCTGTTTTTAGCTGACTCCTGCAGCAGCTTAATTTCACCTTCAAATCGCTGTATTATTTTTTTTTTTTAGCTGTTTGGGGGGGCTGAAATACGTATTGTTGGGTCTAACGAAGATCCGGGTATCAATGGTGGCCAAGAATGTTGATGCTATGGAGGAACGACTTCATGGGGGATGAGTTAAATCAAAGTGACGGTGGAGGATAGAATTTCCTCCATGAAAGACAAATTCTCGGGCCTACAAGAAATGGTGAAGATATGGGATCTTCAAAACCAAACGCCAGCATAGAAGGCAAGAGTAATGGTAGGAAGAGATACAAATTCTGATAATCGTGGGGATGAAAATGACATGGAGATCATAGGAGAAGATGGAAGAAGACCCCAACTAGAACCAATTCAAAGGGATGAGAGAGGTGGGATGATGCACACTAATGGATCTACAAGGTAGAGAGATAATTTACCATCAATAGGTTGATGGAGGAGGAGAAACTGACGGCAGTTGACCTATGTTTGGAAGGTAAGGCATTGGCTTGGCACTACTAGAGAGACATGAGGCGGATTATACGGAGTTGGAGGGAGTTCAAAGAGTGCTTATTGGAATGTTTATGAATCAGCATAGGGGACTTCTATGAGTAATTCTTTGACCTGACACAGGAAGGCTCGATGAAAGAATACCACAAGAGGTTTGAGTACCTGGAGAGTCGTTTGATGCTGTCTGAGACTGTACTAGAGCAGAATTTCATGAAGGGGCTCAAGGCGGAGATCCACACAGCAGTTAGAGTGATGAAGTATTGTGACTTGGGAGAAGCTATGGAGCTAGCTAAACTGGTGGAGGATCAGAAGTGCTAGGAGATGGGAGCCAGAGGCGGCAGCTCAGGTGGCTTGTACAGGCTGACCATCACCTTCTTAGCACCCAAATGACCAACACCGAGCAACCTTCGAGAGACCCCAAGGCAGAAACCTATAAGAGGGGGAAGTGGGGGAACTTCAAAAGGCTTACTAAGAGAGAGTTGCATGAAAAGAGATCGAAGTGATTATACTTTAGATATGATGAGAAGTATACTCCAGGGCACAGACGTCGGGACCAAACTCTTCAGGTTCTCACTGTCTATGATGATGAAGAAGTTGAGGGAGGCGGGAGTGAGGCATGGGTAGAAGAGGAGGACAAGCTGCATCTAGACATGACAGAGGTCCCCTTGAACTCAGTGGTAGGATTCACCCCAAATCATAGCATAAATTAAAGGAGAAATAGCAGACAAGGAGGTAGTGGTGTTGATTGACAGTGGGACCACTCACAATTTCATCTCTAACCAGTTCGTGGACTAACTGGGGTGACATTGGTGGATACGGGATGTTTGGAGCGATAATGGGCATGGGGAAGGTGGAGATGGGTAAGGATATATGTAGGGGAGTATTGTTGGTCATATAGGGGGTTCAGGTGAGGGAGGATTTCCTCCCATTGGAGTTATGAAGCACTGATGTCATCTTAGTAATGAAGTGGCTGTAAACCTTGAGAAATACCAAGGTTAATTGGGGAGCTTTGACAATGGAGCAAGTGGTGGAGGGGAGAAGAGTAGTGATCAGAGGAGATGCGGGGTTATCCAAAGCCATGGTGTCCCTCATAACCATGATAAGGATGATACAAGAGGTAGGGGGAGTGATGTGAAACGTAATGCATGGAAACAAGAACTGCTTGGGGATTTTAATATAAGATTGTTAAAGCCTTACTAGTTCTAGAATTAATGCTTACCCGAATTAAGTTCTCAGAATTATCAAGTCGAAATTAAGTAAGGCATGTGGTTACAACTAGATTAATGGGACAATATCAAATTGACAACATATAATTAGATAGTAATGTTATGGAGAGAAACAATAATCCACAATTAACAAATAGAACTTTTCACCTTGGATCTCTCACTCACTCTCTTATTGGTGGCACTTTAATGGAGGAAGATTGAGATCAACCGAGCGATGCCACTAGGAGACAAATGGCGCACAAAGTGTAGTACGTTGGAGTGGTAGCCGATGGCGGGTAGTACATGGGATGAATAGAGAGCATCCAACGTCTTATCCTTTCTTCCTTGATCATCAAAGACAAAGCTGTGGTTGATGTCTGAGGGGGGGGGGGGGGGGAAGGTGGCGGTTTAGTGAGGGGAAGGGCTTGGCCGTGAGCAAGGGGAAGAGGGGAAAAATTAGAAAACTGAATTAAATTCAACTTCAAGGGGTTTTGGAGGAAGATTAATTTGAAATTTCAAATTAATCCATTAATGACTAGAGGTGTTAATTGAGGAGATAATTATGGGCTGATTTGGTGGGGCTTTGAATTTAAATTGGGAGAGAGAAAAGCCCATTAAGGGGCCGGCCACATGTAGAGGAGAGAGGGGCTTGAGTATTAATTACATGGGGACCACAAAGAATTAAACAAACATAATAAAAAATCTGAATTTAATTTCAGAATTGATTATCATAAGTAACTCCCAAATTCAAATGAAAATAAGAGGGAATTTGAATTTCAAATATGTGTAACTTCTCTTAATTAATTTCCCAAATTAATATGGCTTAATTAGGAAAGTCATTAAGAGAGGGGAATTCAAAATTCAAATGGGGGAGCTAGAGGGGGCCGGCGGCATGGGGGTCCAAGGGGTGGCCGTCGGGCTGTTGGCCGGCTGCTGGCCGGCGAGTTGCTGGTCGGCTGGAGGCCGGCGGCTGGCCGGCAGGAGGGTGGCCGGCAGCGGCTGAGCTGGCCGGCGGAGGATGGAGGCAGGGTGGCCGGCGGCTTGAGTTGCTTGGCGTGGACGGCGGCAAGAGGAAGGGGAAAAGGAAGAGATGGAGATTTCAAGGCTTCGACGGCTACGGATTTACTAACCTCGCTTGTCTCCACGTTGATTTTCCACAATATGAGATAATTCGAAAACTAGAACTCACTAAGAGATCTAGTTTTCTCCGACGAACTCACTAAGAGATCGTGGGGAAATGAACTCACAAAGAGAACAAGAGCTAAATTTTCATTTCATCAAAAAAACCTCTCATACATATGAAAATGGCCATATATATAGGCCTCCAAATGACAAGGAAAACCAAAGACTAAAATGCCCCTTGGGCTACAATAGCAACTAACTACCCATAAGGGTAAAAACGGAAAAACATAAAAATAAAATAAACTACTACATAAAAATGACTCAAAATAAAACTCATGATCGTGGTCGTCGATCTCCGGCGTTTCCTGATGGTACATGTGTCGAGATCTCTGACGATGTCCTCATCAGGGAGGATTCCTAGTGGAGCTGCAGAGATTAGAGGGGATCAGATTGGATGAGGGGGGAGACATTCCTCCTTCAATACAACCACTGATACGACAATTCAATAAGGTCTTTAAGCCATCTCAAAGATTGTTACCATCGAGGGAGCAAGGGTACGCTATTACCCTAAGAGAGGGAGTGTCACCCATCAGTGTCAGGCCTTACCGTTACCCTCAATTTCAACAAGATGAAATTGAGAAATTGATCCGAGAGATGCTAGAGGTATGGATTATCAGGCATGGTGTGAGTCATTTATCTAGCTCAATCTTACTGGTTAAAAAAAAGACGAAAGCTGGAGATTCTGCATGGACTACCAAGCCTTGAATAAGGAGACTGTGCGTCTATGCCAGACAAGTTTTCCATCCAAGTGATTAAATGAGATATTAGATAAGCTGTGTGGGGCAGCTATCTTCATAAAGAAATATATGAAATCCGAAAACCATCAGATATGGATGAGAGGGAGAATATTTCAAAGATTGCTTTCAGAACACATAAGGGACATTGAGTTCATGGTGATGTCGTTTGGCCTCACCAATGCCCCGACTATATTCCGGTCTCTCATGAACAGGGTGTATCTCAGAAGATTTGTGGTGGGTTTTTTTTATAATATCCTGGTGTACAGCAAGTCAGACGAGGAATGTTTGGAGCACTTAAGGATGGTCCGAGAGGTGTTATAGGAGTAGCAGCTGAGGGTCAATCTAAGAAGTGTTGTTTTGCACAGGCCTGTGTGGAGTACTTGGGACATGTAGTATCTTAGGAGGAGGTGGCCGCTGATCAGGCTAAGATTGAGGCAATGCTGAGATGGCTGCTTTCGAGGAATCTGAGGGAGCTGAGAGATTTCCTAAGGCTGATGGGATACTACAGGTGGTTCGTGAGGGACTATAACACCATCGCCTGGCCACTGATAGAACAGTTGAAGAATGGTAGTTTCTTATGAGGGGATGCAGCCACTGTGGTGTTTGAGATATTAAAGAAAGTCATGACCATTGTATCGATCATGGCCCTACAAAATTTCAATTAGGTTTTAGTGGTAGAGACTGACACATCAGGGTACGAATTGAGGGCAATCATCATGCAGAGCCATCAATACATAGCTTGCTTCAACTAAGTATTGACAGCTAGAGCTAAGCTAAAGTCAGTCTACAAGAGGGAGTTGATGGTTATTGTGCTAGCCATCTAGAAGTGGCAGTTTAACTTGTTGGGTTGACATTTCATTGTCAGGACAGACCAAAAAAGCTTGAAGTACTTGTTGGAGCAAATGATGGTGATAAAGGAGTACCAGAGATGGCTATTAAAGTTACTGGGATATGACTTTGAAATCCAGTATAGGCCTGAGATAGAAACAAGGCAGTAGATGCCTTGTCCAGATGTATGGGAGAGCTCTAGGAGTTGGCCATATCGATACCCCTGATGTTGGATTGGAGGGCGATTAAAGAGGAGAGTGTGTGAGATGAGGAGCTGAGAAGGATTATAACATATTTACTGAAGGATGAGAATAGTCACCCTGGCTATTCTCTAAGGGGGAAGAGACAGCTATATGAGGGGAGATTTTTTATGCCTCGAACATCAGTCCATATTCCACACCTGCTACAGGAGTTCCATGGGAGCGTTGTTGGGGGTCACTCTAGGGTGCGAAAGACATACAAAAGACTTGCAACAGAATTGTATTGGAAAGGGTTGCATAATGCTGTGCAGGAGATGACAGCTAATTGCGAAGTTTGTCATAAGAACAAGTACATGGTCATGGCTCTAGGGGGATTACTTCAACTCCTACCTCTACCAGATCGGGTGTGGGAGCAGGTCGCCATAGACTTTATAGATAAGTTACCCCGATCTAAAGGGCTTACAGTGATTCTAGTGGTAGTAGACAGATTGAGCAAGTATGCTCACTTCATTCCTCTATAACACCCCTATACAACAGTGATAATGGCAGCAGCTTTCATCAGAGAGGTGGCTAGACTACATGGATACCTAAATTTATAGTGTCTGACAGGGATAAGGTGTTTCTCAGTCACTTTTGGATGGAGTTGATCAGGTTGCAGTGAGCCATACTGAAGAGGATAACTGCTTACCACCATACAGATGGGCAGACGGATGTGGTAAACAGGAGCCTGGAGACCTGCCTACAATGTTTTATTTCGGAGACACCTAGGCTTTAGGAAAAGCGGCTAGCATGGGCAGAGTACTTGTACAACACTTTGTATCATTATGCTTCCCAGATGACCCCATTCAACGTGTTGTACGGACAAAACCTGCCTCACTTGGTGCATTTTAGGCGAAGTCGCACACTAGTCTTTTCAATAGAGCAGTACTTGGAGGAGAGATAAAGTGATGGAGGAACTGAAAGGCACCCATTGAGGGCACAACAGATTATTTCCTCAATATCAGTGATCTTCCTCTTCCCTAAATATTTTTGAACAATATCAAAATAAACAATACTGTAATACATTAATAAAAGTCTAAGCAATCTATATTATTTATATACCTTTTTTTATTTGTTCTTGAGTTGTGGATGTAGATGTTTTAAGACCATCAAAGAAATCAACATTTAAATCTTCATCTTGTAATTCAGACAGCATCACTTCAACTTCATCATCTACAAACCACTCATCATCAGATGCCACATCCTCGCAAAGCAAAGGATCTTCATCATTTATTAATTATTTTTTCTTCAAATTCCTATCTCTGAGTCTCTTATTGTACATAATGTACACCGGTGAATTCATTCTCAGTGTCGACAAGCGATTTCTCCTCTTTGTATGTACTTGATTATAGGTACTCTAATTTCTTTCACAGCCAGATGAAAAGCATGTCAAGCCCAAAACTTTCATAGCAAAACGCTGCAATTCTGGAGTCCCATCGTCAAATTGATTCCACCACTCAACTAATATTTATATAAAAGAGTTTAATTAGAGCGAAAAAATAACTCAAGGAATTTTATGCGGTCATCCAGTCTCTTAGGTACTGGAGACATTACTTGCTGCCCCAAGAATTTGTGATATTCTCTGATCACGAAGCCTTGAGATACATAAACTCGCAGAAGAAACTCAACGCCCACCATGGTCGTTGGGTCGAGTTCTTGCAGGAGTACACATACACGATTAGACACAAAGCGGGAAGTGAGAATAAAGCTGCGGATGCCCTTAGTAGGAGACTGATGACCACCCAAAAGATGAGGACTGAAGTTATCGGATTTGAACGCCTTAAGGAAGACTATAAGGACTGCCCGGACTTTAACGATACCTATTCCCTTTTGACCTCGGAATATGGGCACTCGACGGATGATTTTGTAGTAGAGAATGGGTACCTATTCAAGGCCCAGAAACTCTGCATTCCCCAAACCTCCCTCCGTGAATATCTTGTTTGGGAATTACATGCAGGAGGTTTAGCAGGCCACTTCGGGCAGGCGAAAACTATTGCTGCGCTAGAAAACCGTTTTTACTGGCCCAGTCTCAAGCGCGATGTCGGACGACTCTTAAGGCGATGTCACATTTGCCAATTAGCCAAGCAGCGAAAACAGAACACAGGACTCTACTCCCCACTCCCAGTACCGAGTCGCCCTTGGCAAGATGTGAGTATGGACTTTATCCTTGGATTACCCAAAACTGCAAGAAAGCATGATTCTGTCTTTGTGGTCGTTGATCGATTCTCTAAAATGGCTCACTTCCTCCCTTGTTCCAAAACCTTCGATGCTTCTAGAATCGCAAAGATTTACTTCGACGAAGTAGTTCGACTCCACGGCCTACCCAAGACCATCGTGTCCGATAGGGACGTTAAGTTCACAAGCTATTTCTGGAAGACCCTTTGGCACAAAATGGGGACAAAACTTCAATTCTCCACCGCTTTCCACCCCCAGACCGATGGTCAAACTGAGGTTGTTAATAGAAGTCTAGGAAATCTTCTAAAGACTTTGGTAGGAGAAAACCTTAGGGATTGGGACTCAAAGCTTCCCATAGCCAAGTTTGCTTACAACAACTCTATGAATCGAACTACTGGCCTCAGCCCTGCAGAGATTGTGTATGGATATCAGCCGAATCAGCCCATTGACCTAGTTCCCATGAGTCCTAGGACTAAAACATATGAGTCTGCATTTGCATTCGCATCTCATTTGCATGAGTTACACAATGAAATTAAAAGAAAAATTGAACAAAGCAATACGGATTATAAAATTCATGCTGATAAGAAGAGGAGATTTAAAGAATTCAAGGTGGGAGATTTTGTGATGGTACGGATCCGCCCGGAGCGTTTTCCTCCTGGGTCCGTAAAGAAATTACATGCGAGAAGTGCCGGGCTCTTTAAAATACTTGCGAAGGTTAACGATAATGCTTATGTGCTGGAACTCCCGGAAGGGTTTAATATGAATCCCACTTTTAATATTGAGGATATAGTAGCCTTTGAGGGTCCTGATTTTAACCCCAATAATCCACTTCATAATGAGCATTGTGTGACCCCACCTGGTGAGATCCCTAGCCTTCCCCCACTCCCCAATTTACCCCACTTACCTAGAGCGGAAAAGATTGAAACCATTCTAGATGATGAGATTATTTCCACGAAAGATGGAGGTCGCCAACGGTACTTGGTCCATTGGGAAGGAACTCCGGAGACAGAGGACACGTGGATCGATCGAGAGGAGCTACAGAGACTGGACCCAGACCTGCTGGAGTTATATGAGAGCTTTCGTAGTACACACTCGACGGGGTCGAGTTCTCTCCCACCCGGGGAGAATGATGAGGTCATCGATAGGAGATTTCGGCGCGTCTATCAGAGACGACCACGGAGATCGACGGCCATGACTACTAGCCTTTATTTTTGATTTTTTCTTGTACCATCAGTTTTCATATTATGCTTTTATTTTCGTAGTTTCTCATTTTACCCCTAAGGGTAGTAGTTGCTTTTGTAGCCCCAAGGGGCATTTTAGACTTTTGCACTTTATTTTCTTTGAGGCCTATTTATATGGTCATTGTATCTTGTTTGAGGATTATTGAATTATTGAATGAAAATTTCTTGCTCTTATGTTCTCTTTGTGAGTTCTTTGGATCTCTTAGTGAGTTCCTCTTTGCTTGAGATCTCTTTGTGAGTTCTCTAGGTAATTCATCAACAACTACAATCTGAGTTCTTCTCCTCCTCCATAAGCTACCACAAACCGAGCCCAAGAGTTGGAAGAAGTTGAACCTTCCATTGCCACCGCCACCTTCGGAGCCCCAACCCGCCGACCACCCTAGATCCGATGGCCGGCCACCTTGCCGCCGGCCTCTTCCCCTCCCCGTCATCCCACCACCCTTCTCTACCTCAACCTTCTTGAGATTTGAATTTCAAAATTCAAATTTCTCCAAATTAGGAAAGTCCAATTTAGGAAAGTTCTAAATTTTTTTTGAAATTCAATTTCAATTCAAATGGAATTGGATTCATGAAAATTTCTTTCCTAGTCATCATCCCAATTTGGAAACCACCTCCTCATTCCCCAAATCCTTCCCATCTCCTTGATGCCGTCGGCCCCCTCATTGGGCTCCACATTAATTGCCCAATTAACCCTCATCCCTATTTTGAAATTCAATTTTAATTTCAAGATAATTCCCTCCAATTTCACTAAAACTGAAATCCTACTCAGCTTTTCTTCTTATTCCACATCCTAACCCTAGTGAAACCGCCGGCCCCTCCTCCTTTGGCTCTCCCATTAATTGAGCAATTAATCCCCCCCTTAATTTAGGGATTTCAAAAGAGAAGCTTGAGTTTTTCCCTCCCAAATTCCCTAAAACTGAAACTAATTTCAGTTTTCTAACATCACACCCCTTCCTTTCCCCCTTCTCACCGCCGGCCTCCCCTTGGTTTCCCCAAGCCGCCGCCCACCTCCTCCACCATTTCAAGGTCTCTTTGCGGCAACCATCCCAACCCCTCTCAAGGATGAATGGAAGAACCAGAGTGGAATTTCGGGGTTGAATACGACAACAACGGAAGGGTCGACATCCTCCGATCACAGTTTTTCGACGTCGGATTTGACTTCGACGATACCGTCGAAGACTATTTGGCCCGCATCGTGCCGACGCTCATCGACTCTATCGACGAACACTTCTCCGTCTACACTTGGCTTATCAAGGGTCGACCTACCGTTCCTCCTCCGCCTCCGAGATCTTCTTCCACGGCAACGTTCCTTGGCGCTTCCATCTTAGTGGCAACCTCCATGCTAGCTTGGACAATCTTCCGTCGCTCAACTTAGCCTCCGTAGGAAGAGAGTGTTAAAGGACTCAAGGTGTGAACAACTTTGTATTAATTGTGGGAATTTTTATTTACTAGCCATTGTGTTATGTTTTCTTTCGCTTTTGCTTAAATGGTCTAGCCCTCTTGTCGTAGTTTCTTTGCCTAGCAAATTGAACATCGCGAATATTTTTTATTGACTTAACTTTGAGGCATAATTATATAATTCGTGGAGCTAAAATCGGATTTTCTTTAAAGATCTTGTGTAACTCCTTCATTGCATCACATCATCTAATCTCTTTCGTCTCTCCGCAAGTGCCACTCCATTTGTATCTTTCGTCTCTAAGTAAAGCAACTTTAGGGTGTCTTTGATTTCGAGTCAAAAGTTGTAATCCGTCGTCGTTTGTAATTTCTTCTTTTTAGTTTAATTTGAAATGTAAGAGTTTGTTCTTCCTCATCTTAGTCGCATCATTCGTGATTTAGTGGGTTGTCGTCGGTTTAAGGACACGAATCTCTCGTGTGGGCGAGGGGTATAGGCTCCCTATATTTCTTGCCCCCACCACAACTTATGTTGAGGTAGCTCCCCAAGCCTCTCAAGAATCAGATCTATTCAATGTGCAACACATGGAGTCCAATACAGATGTTTCCTCTTCTTCATAAGTTTGTTACCTACAGCCTTGTAAGCACTTGCATTATTTGTCATAACTTGTACAACCAAATGTTCTCCAACCTCCTCAACAATGCTATCTAATAATCAAAATATGAACTAAGCATTTTTGGCATGGTCAGATGCTTCAACTGACCTTAAAAACACAGTATGATAAGGATTATTAATGAGAATGTTAATCAGACTTCTGTGTTTGATATCAGACCACCATCTGACATAATTGTTACTCTTGTTTGAGCATAAGTCCTCTTAATTTCTTCAATGCTTTTATCAGTGCTTTCCAACTCCTCCTTCAGAATCTATGCTCCCAACTCCTCCTTCAGAATCATACATGGTTGAAGGTTTGAACCTTCTCTCAAATGCTCCAACTGAACGAATCATGTTGTAATAGGCAGGTGATGTTGCAACATTAAATGGAATTGCATTTTCGTAGAAGAATCTGTCTATATCCTTACACACTCTTCTCCGTGCCTCCCTTGCATTTTTTGGGGGCCATCTTCTATGTAGTAGGAGGCCTATCCTCTGATGTGTCCACCATATAATGATCAATAGGCCCTCTAACACCCCTAGATGAAATTGGCTTCATCGAAGAAAATGAATCCCTAACACTGCGCTCACTCTCGTAATAAGAGCCAACATCAACTCTGTCCTCAAATTTCTTATGTGCAAGATATTTTGATGTGGTAGACTTATTCATGTATGACTTTATCTCCTCCCTTACAGTATCAGGAACTTTGGAGCATGGAGCAACATTCTTGTGAAACCCTGAAAGGTGATCTTTCATCCTAGTCACACCACCCTTCATAAAATTGTCACAGTAATTGCATTTTAGATAAATATATATTTTATTACTTCCCCCTACATCCATCTAAGTGTTATGTTTCTATGCTGGATCTTTTTTATGACCTGATGCAGCTTTATCCTTACTTTTGACCATCCTTTATGAGAAGAATATATTAGTGCAACATATCAAACCCCTAAACATAATGCTTCACTTATTATACATTAAGAAAACTTATACAAAGCATAAGCACTCATGAAGAAGCAGATTAACACTAACAACTATTACTAAAGATGATGAATACAACAATATGCCGGTCAACTGGGGGTCCAAGGGGACGTTGCCCCCTGGCGGGGTTTGACCTATAAGAGTAATTTTAAAGTTATGTTTATTTTTAAATTTCGTAAGTCGTTTGTATGGAAAGATACCGAGCGGTACCGAGCATGTACCTTATAGTAATGAGCATGTACCTAGTGGTACCAACCATTATTGTATTGAGTGGTACCGAGTAGTACCGAGCATGTACCTAGCGATACCGAGAAGACAGACCGATTGTGGAATCTTACTTATCAGAATATGGAGGTCCTTATGGCAGAATGGACCGATCTTGTATTTCACAATAAGGTGATAGATGGAACCACGAAGAAGAAGAGCTTTCAATGGTCAGTCGAAGGAGACTCTAGCCCAACTCGCGGAAGACGAGAACTCCAAGCAATAGGAGAAGAGCAACTCACAGTGGAAGGAAGCCATCTTCCAAGCCGATTGCTGGTCGAATGGACAAAACTCAGGAAGAGGGGAAAATGTTACTCGAAGAAAAAGGGAGAATAAACCTAGTTTTGGTTCGGAAATGACCGAAGACGTACGGGGGTGGGGGGGCGAACCGAATAGATATATATTAGGTTAGGGGTTTTTTTAATTTAAAGAAGCGGATGCCTCTAAAACATAAGGCAAGGCGCGCCTCAGTGAACTTGAGGCGTACACCTCAATGACAGCTCTCATTGCATAGGTTTTGAGGCTTAAAAGTTCAAAATTGCGTTAAGGCACGCCTCTCTTATTGCGCAATTTTAAACCATGATTGAGCCAAGTTTCAGTGAGCCTTGACTCTGACTTGTCAGTTCGTAAGCCAACTCATTTAACATATGTTATTACAAAATACACTTAGAATAAATTAGAATTTAAAAGTTTAAGTATAAAATTATTATAATTATCTCTCACTTCCTTGTATTGAGTGATTTATTATAATTTCTTATCTAAATTCTCATTCATTTTACAATTTCATTAAAATAACTATTTGAATTAAAATTATTCTCTTTTTCATAATAAATGAGCCAATTTGAATTCGTAGAATTAAGTTCAAGCTCAAGCCGGGTGTGGCTCAAGTTAGATTGACTTGTTTAAACCCCTACAAATGATGATCAAAAGGTCCATTGGCTCTGCAGTGCCTTTAGATTTTCAAAAGAAAGAACGGATGAAAGTATTTAGTATCACTATTTATGTTTTTAAGGCCATCTTCATCCCTTCACAAAATTAGATGTCTGGGTAAAGTTAAATCAACAAAATTTTCTATGTTAAGTTCCAAACTAAATTTCCAATACTATTTATAAATGCTGAGGAGGAATACCTGCAACCGCTCATAAGCCTTCTGCACAGCAACAAATTTCTCTCTACCGTCAGGATTTTTGTCAGGGTGATATTTTATTGCCAATTTTTTATACTGACGTTTAAGCTTTTCCTCGTCAATGTTTTCAACCCGCTTGTTTGTGCTGCCTTCCTGCATCCCTGTAGATGGCTTATTACAGTCATCTTCATCAACAGTAATGTCATCCAGAGATATCTCCAGTATCTTGCATGCTTCTTCCTCAGAAAGATCCATAGGCCGTCGAGTTAATTCCTCACGCCACATTGCCAACAATGACTGCAAAAACTCTACATGTTCAACAATAGGCCAATTTGGAAACCTTATCTCATCGCATAAATTCCGGAGGTAATAACGATGACACCACATCTCATCCTTCAGCTCTGGATATGTTACTGGAGGCATGGGTGCATAGTCATACAGTGAATGGCAGTGCTGTGACAATTTCTGCGGGAAATCTCCAAGATGCTGCAAAACCTGTCACAGAAAATATTTGAACAGATAAGATACAGAGTATTGCAACATTCAACCTATTCAGAAACAAGACATACAAAAAATATCAACATCATGAACAAAGCAGCATGAGCCAAGAACCTAGGAAATACCTGACGAATAAGATGTTCTGCCCGCATCTTATGTGTCCAGATGATCTCAGGAGTATCAGAATCGGATACCATTGCTGCAGCAAAGGCGGCAGGTCCGCTACGCTCCAGAACATACAGTAATGACTCAGGAAGAAGTCCACCCAGTACACTTCTCTTTGCCAAGGGCAAGGATGAAGAGACAGCCGCCTCTTCACCACCATGGAATGCTTGATAGGCATGTGTTATGGAGAAGAGTTGTGCAATAGATAGAAGATTAGATCCAGGATATGCAAGAGCAAAGTAAAATGCCCCAGTACTGTATAGTCGAACCATTGCTTTGGGGTTTCTAGTTACAATAGCCTTTAGCAGAGAAGCAACACCATCGACAATGCTGGGTTCTCCAGTTAGCAAAGCCTAGAATATGTAGTCAGCATAAACAAAGTACATTCACATCATTGCATGCACATGAAAAGTTATAAAGTGCTAATGCATCTGCTTTCTAGGAGATTGCTTGCAAGGCAGGGGTGTGAGTCATGCCGCTTACTGAGCCTTCCTAAAAAATCATGGCCCCAAAAACAGTTTTTCATCCGATTTAAGCGGGCGGGAAGGGGGCGGTGAGGAGAATGCCACAGCCCTAAGTCCCCGTTATGCCCACACCCATTTCATAAACCTAAGTGGAATTTCCGAAAGTAACATAGCAAGCAACAATACTTCCATTTTAATTATCTTTCATGATTGGACAAAGAACAAGCACTAATTGGGTGCCTGCTAATATAAAAATAAAGAACAACGAACAATACAAAGATAAAAGTAATAAGCATACTGTAAAACCCGAAAACGTCGTTTTAGGCTTCGCACGCTTTTCAAAGCGTCGCGACGAGTTTTAAGTGAAAATTTCAATGTTGTCGGATTTTGACGGGAATAATTTTAGAAAATAGAGCGCAAAATTCTGATCGTTTTCATATATAGAACCTATATTTAATTATGAGTATTTCGAGAATTATGAATTTTGGAAGGTTAGAAATGCCAATCCTACCCCTAAGTCTTTCTTAAGCCAAATCTACTTAAATGAGGGCATGAGAGTCTTTTGGCATGTTCCATTTCTCCCTATTAGGCAAACCGAAGCCCTCACATTCTCCCTCATTCGCCCTTTTCACCCAAACCGAGCGGACAAGAGAGGAAGAGGCGGACGGGTAGGGGCGTCGGGCAAGAGTGACGGCCGGCTCCGGCGACTTTTTCCTGCGAGAAAACTTGAGGAAATCGTAGAGGAGCTTAAAGGAAGTTAAAAATATGTAATAGAACTAGATTTTTCCTTCTTATTCTCAAGATTTTTGGAAGAGAAGGTTTCTAGGGTTTTGAGAAAACTTGGTTTTTCTTTGAGAAAATTTAGAGAATGATTAAAGGATGTTTCTAAAACCTATTGTGCATCTTCTTTCTTAAAAATATGAGTTTTGAAAATTAGGGCTTTACTTAAAAGTGATTTTCTTTGTAATTGTCTTCACAAATGATATTTCTAATGGCTTGAGAAAGCTTTTATGTAAAGACATTGTGAGATTTAAGTTAAATGTTGGGTTCATGAATGTTAGGGT
Source organism: Dendrobium huoshanense (assembly GCA_016618105.1). Lineage (NCBI taxonomy): Eukaryota > Viridiplantae > Streptophyta > Magnoliopsida > Asparagales > Orchidaceae > Dendrobium > Dendrobium huoshanense. The sequence goes on from CM028356.1 coordinate 17,631,363, forward strand.
TTCTCACTTTGATGAAATGTTTTATAGCAATGACTAGGAGAGTTTAAGGGAAGCTTTTTATATAAAAATTATGATTTTTCTTTGAGTGAAATTGAATGGAAAAAAATTAGGGAAGTTTAGGTTCTTTTCCAAACCTAGTTTCTATAGGTTGCATGTTTCCTAGTTGGGTTCCTAAGAGCTTCAAGAGGCCTCTAATGTTACAATTGGAGAGAAAACTATTTTTCAATATTTTATTTTATTTAAATCCGAAAATTATTATTAAAAACATTAAGTTTAGTAAGAGGTTGATGATGTTGGTGATGTTATACCTTAAGAATAGGTGTAGGAGGTTTATAGGAAGCTTCTATTCGAATTAGAAATTTTATTTTTGGCAAAGTATAAGTTAAACTATTTTTCCTTAGGTGGTGGCAAGAAGAAGAAGCTTAATTAAAGAGGAAGGGAAGAGGAATTCAAGATTTTTGGAGGTAGTAATTCCTTTCCTTACATGTTCAATTGTTATTTCATGTTTATCTCATGTTATATTGTAAAGCCTCATGTTATATTGTAAAGCCTTTTATAGCATTTTGTTTCCTTTATGTTTCAAATTCATGAGTATCATTGTGTAAAGCTTTATGTCAAACATTGCAAGAAAAAATTATATGATCATGTGAAAGAAATATTGAATGGATTGTGTATGATTGAATACGGAGTACCAAAGACGGTGCCAAAGGCACAGATGGCCCTTGTGGCATTGAGGAAAAGAAATGGCCAAAAGATGTGTACCTGATCAGTACAAAACGGTACTCCGGGACGGTTGATTATGTTAAATAAGATGCATGAAGTATAGCTATAACATATGCATATGACATTTTCATATCTTTCATGAGAACATAATTGAGACATTAAACACTTGTTTCTTTTAAAGCATGTATTTGAGACATTAAAAACATTTTCCCCTTTCTTCTTAAAGCTGATTGTTATGTCGATTGAGCATGTTTAGGATTAGAATTTCTATTGAGCGTAGCTCACTCCCTAGTTTTGAGAAATTTTTCAGGAGAACCTAGTAGAAGAGATGGCTGAAAACCCAAGGTTCACTTACAGCCGTCGTACACCGGGTGACAGGTTCATTGATAGTAGTTTTACTTGTTGTACTTCCTATCTTTTGGGATGGCTTATCCTAGCATGTTTAAAATTTGAAGTTAGCCATCTTGTATATTTTGAAAACACTTTTTGGAATGAAAATATAAAAGGTTTAGAGGCGCTTTTTGTCTAGTCAAGATTTCATTGAATAGTTTTATTTATTTAGAAGAATGATTAGTTAATTTTATTACATGTCCGATCTTGTTCCCGCCTCGTATCTACGAGCTAACCGGGCCAGGTCGTGACACATACTAAGATCAGGAGATAGCATATTCATCCTTACCTTCAAACTTCACCAAACTGCGACGATTGGTTTCACGAACCATCCTTCACCAATATTTTTATGAGTTGCATTAATGCTTAGTTCTAATTTATTGTAAGCCTGTAAAGTACCAACACTTCTAAAAGGTTTTCAAGCAGTGTCATGTCATGTCATGTCATGTCAGACACTTGGACATTGACGCTTAACCCATGTAGAAAACATGCAAAAGGAAGCAAAAGGACATTGACGCTTAACCCATGTAGAACACACTAGATGGAATCTTAGAAAAAAAAAATTTAACACTTCTTGAGTACTTCGTGCAGAGGTATTAGAATAAAAAATACAAATTGTCACTCTAACTCAATAGGATATACCTACTTATTAACATCTTATACCTTGAACGTAACTGAATTGATTTGCCTAATCAATAGAATTCTAATTTCCTCTCTATCACTCTCTATTAACACTAACCTGCTTCAACTATTTTTAAGTTGTGCTTTATCATTTGAAAGAAAAATGATATTTTATTCATTATTCTTACCATATCTAATTTAGATGCCTAGCATATGTGTCTATGTCAGTGCATCATAACCTTTTACATTAATCCACCCCAACTTCCAATTGTTCCTTTTACACTCTTGATGAGGACATCGACAGACGTTTTCGATGAGTATATCAGCGCAGGAGTCACAAATCGATGACTATGATCCAAAGCCTTTATTTTGATGCTTAGTCTTTATTTTGATGTTTTATGTACTAATGGTTATTTACGATTGTATCCTTTCTTTTGAGTCTTCTTGAGTTGTAGCCCCAGGAGCATTTGAGTCATTGTATTTCTTTATTTCTTTAGGCTTATATATTGTGGCCTCCTTTATTGTATCGGATGATGAATTATGAATGAAATTTCAGATTTCTTACTTGATCTCTAAGTGAGTTCCTGAGAGGAGAGACCCTAGGTGGATGAGAGCAATACTCGTCAACCTTCGGAGGATTCCAAGGTTCGCGGCTCCAATCTTTTCTTTTCTTTTTTCCTCTACTTCAACCTCCCCTCCTAGCCCCCACCCGTCGGCCTCCCAAAGCTCCATCCCCTTCCCTCCTCCCAAAAACGAACCCCCACCAACCCGCCTCACCCTTGTGCCACCGGCCTACCCTCACCCATCCACCACCGACCCCAGCCAACCCCTCACAGGCCGGCCTCCCCAAGCTCCACAAGCCGCCGGCCCTCATTCCACTACCGAAGGATTTTGAATTTCAAATTTCAAAATTATCCTTAATTACTTTCCTAAATTACATCCCTATTAATTTGGAAAGTTGCCTCATTTAAATTCAAATTCAAATTTGAATTATAAAGCTTTCCATATTAATAATGCATATTAGGAAACCTCCTAAACACATAAAATCTGAAATCAATTTCATATTTAATGACAATCCCCCATTAAATTCTTCCTGAGCCCACTTATTAAACATAAATACCTCCAATCCCCCCTTATTTGGCCGACCCCCCTCTCTAGCCCTTTCTCTCTCCAATTCGTCACCTAGACCCTCATTATTACAATGCCCAAGGAGAGATAGATATCTTCATATCTACTTTCTACGAACCAGACTAGGAGTACGACAAATCATTGGAACACCACGTTAACCGCATCGTTCATTGCCTCGCCGAAACGATCGAGCTCCAACCACCCAGAATACATTGGCTCCTCGTCGGGAGATCCGTGCATCCTCCACCGCCGGTTACCTTCCCAACAACAAAGCTCCTCGGTTCTTTCTTCCTAGTGGTGATTTCAAGTCTAGTTTAGAAAATCTTCATCCGCTAAGCCCTAAAACCATAGAGTGAGAGAACCTTAAAGGTGAACATCTCATTATTAAACTTCGGATTTATGTTACAAGCTATTAGTGTTTCTATTGCCTTTGTATTTGACTAAGAGTGACTTGGTTAATCTACATGTGTTTCTTTGCCTAAGCAAATGGAAAACTACGAATTCTTAAAACTTCCTTTTGTCTTGAAGCATAATTTTATAGTGGTAAACTTTTAACAACTTTCTTATTAATTTTCTAGATAACTCTTTGTAGTTTCACATCAACTCCATTTTGTATGAACATGCCACTTTTGTTTCATTTCTATCGCCTTTATCGTATAATCCTATATGCCAATCTAGTAACATTTATAATATATTTGTATTATATTTCGTAACTAATGGCATGACCGATATTTCATGAGCATGCATATTTTGGAAAAGTAAATGTCAAAATAACATAGTAAATATTGGAAAACTACAGTAAAGGGTGAAATAGGATTTTTAAGAAGACATGTTCATATTTTTGTTAGTATGGGTGATTGTCAAAAATCAATCAAAAAATAATAATTGAGAAAAGAGCCAAATGGCTCCTCAACTCTTTGAGGGAGCAAAATGATCTCCAACTCTTTTGAGGGACCAATTTGATCCCTCAACTATTTAAAATGGGATATTTTTTATCCTAACATCCAATGTTGGAGTTAATGGTATTAAATGTAAGGGTATTTTGGTCATTTTTTAATTAAACATTTATTAAATATAATTTTCAAGTAATTATAATTTTTCTATAAAAATTATTAAATATTTCTTTAATAAAAAATAATAATAATAATTTTAGTTTTAATTTCAAAAAATTTAATCATATTTTATAAAATTTTAGAACCAAAAAGATCTCATTTTAAAGAGTTCTGGTCCCTCAAAAAAAGTTGAGGGACCAATTTGATCCTTTTCTCAATAATAATTATTAAAGCTCATTTCATGCCACACCCTCCCTCTTGTCATCATTTCTAACGGCATGGCAAAGACATTTTGAAAGCTGTTGAAGAACACGGGGCTGTAGCCAAGGAAGCAAAAGGAAGCTGTAACTGTAGAAACAATTTCAGGGAGAAATTATGTACTTGCATGCTATATGATTGGCAGTCAAGCTGGTTGTAATTGGCGGACCGCAAAATATCAAGGAGGCCCTTGAATCCATGATTGAAGGGGGGAAAGGCACCTGAATCCATGGCAACAAGCGAAAATGGATTTGTTTTTTTTTTATTGTAATTATTAATCTTTCTAAAGATGTATATGCAGCTCCATGTATAAATATCTTTTGAATGTATGATAAAACAAACAAGTTTTGCCATTCTTCTATTTTTCCAATAGTGTTGTATGTAATAGCAGAAGCATGCCATGCACGTTAGAAACACGTACTTTTCTTTTTTACCAGTATATCTTCTATTGGCTTTTTAAAACCCAAAATTGCAACTTTTCTATTTAACCTTTTTGTAACTTCACCTAAAATATTTGAAGGGGTTGCAAGTACGGAACAATAATTAAATGAAATAATAATTGTGAATTTCAGAATTGAATATGGAGTCTGCATTAATGCATAATTTATGCATGTATCTACGCAGCACAGAACAAGGGCTCCTACTTTTGGTAGTAAATGTCATTGGAACCACCAAAGCAATTTAGTTTGATTAAAATAGTATGCATATTTTGAAGCACTCATTCCTAATGACTGTGATTCAATAACTAATAGATTCACTAAAAATCCATTGAGTATCGGAAAAAAAGTTATGCACCTGAGCAACATGCGGAAGGCATCGAGGGCTTGAGAGAATGCGTTTGACTCTTGGTGTTGGCGTCACAATCTCTCCAGCATCATCAAGATCAGAATGCGCAGAAACCATGCTATGTAATATGGATAATGCAATCTCCCCCACCTGAGTGAGCAAATGTTCAGTTAGCTCTATACTAATTGAATATTTGGGAGGATAACAAACACAAGATGGTATCATACAAATGCACAAAAAGGACCACCAATGAAGAAGAAAAAAGAAAAAAATGAGATGGCTGAAGGAAACCAAATATTCAACCAAGAAAGGTCTCTCTGACACTCAACAAATATTAAGGTGCGGAAGACAATCTCAAATAGGGGTTACTCTAAGTCTCTAACAGTGATAACAAATCGAAATTGTTTTAAAAATATGTAACAAAAAAATTAATTAGCTCTTCTCAATTTAACAAATTAGTTTGAGATTAAAAAAAGGATAAAAGCAATAGAAGTGAAAGCATAAACATAGATGAAGAGGAAGTTAGGAAGCCTGCTTTTCCTTCAAAAAACCTTCAAACAAAGTTCTAAGATTACATCCATGTGATCAGGCTCAAAACTTCATGAAGTGATTGTTTGCTCTACTTGCATCCAGAAACAGAATGTTCACGATCAAATTGAAGGATCATAAAAACACAGACATTTTTATTTTTAAACGCCAGAAAAAAAATATAAAATGTAGGAAAGCGCCATGAAACAGAAAAAAAATGAAGCTTCTCATATAATTAAGATCAAACTTCACGATATGCAAATTCAAAGACAACCATAGCATGCTGCATGCTTAATATTCTCTAAACTTGATGAAATTAAATAACTTAGTTATCAAGATAAAGCTCAATTATAAAACTTTAAATCTCAAAGATGATTGACAGAATAAATTGAAGTACACAATTCAATACCCTGTTCTAGATGATCAAAAGATTTGATGCGGGCAATACATGCATAGCTTGTAATATTTATAGCATTCAATGATGAAAGTAAAAAAGCTTCACAGTGGAACTGCATGGATTACAGTCCATCTCATGGTGAAGAGGGTGAGCATGAATGCAGCCACATGCACGAGCATGGGTGCAGTGATTAAGTTTCCTGTGCTGTGAGTTGTAGGGCAGGAATTTAAATAAAAATTGCAAACTATTTGCTAATGCAAGAGTAAGGACAAAAATCCATTCACAAACGCAATGTTTTATGCACTTTGTTCCTCATTCTCAGTTCATCTAAAACACTAAAATGATTTTCAATAAGAAAACTGTAGAAAAAAACTATGATCTGAAGGTAAATAAGCAACCAAATTAAAAAATTCAACACTTCTACATCAAAGATGTGTAAAGTAAAATATAAAGAGAGTTCCTAAATAAATATTGATACTTATGTTCTATAATTGAAACGGTATAGAATATGGCAAGTTAACCACATTGCTGGAGAAATTTTGATAGCAGCAAACCACCTGAACATGAGTTAAAACTGGAACACGCAGAGCTAGTGCCCAACGTAGTTCACGAATGTCACGCAGTTTCTTCCAGTCAAGCATACCAGAAGACCAGAATCTAGTACTCCAATCAATGGCTTTCTTTGACCAAAGCCTTCTAATTGCATCTTTCTCAAGGGGTCCAATTTCTGCACCATCATTGTCCGTGTACATCCATTCCTTTAATGGTTCCATGAATGCAGTTGCTGCAATCAAATTAGACTGCAGGGGTATGGAAGTTCTTTCAGATGCTTCATGGGCTACAGTCAGAAGATCGACAGCTAAAACGCACCCTCCAACTAAAACGCAAGCTTCAACATTCGGAAGAACTTTCATTAAGACCTGCACTACCAAATAACAAGGACAGGACACCAGCTGTCAGAAAAAGATATGGTAGACAGTAGGAAGAGTGGATCAAAAATGGAGTTAGTCGTGTTTAATACAGTAAATAAATGAAATAAGAGGCAGCCTAGAAATAAAATGCTACAAGCATCAAGCTACTGAAAGTCCTTGCCTATATCAAATTAGATTATGCAAATGCTTCAGGGAGAAGAAAATGAAACAGGTAAACAACATACAAACTTATAGATGACAAACTTAGTAATGGAGCAATCATGATAGCTAATCACGCTATTAAGAAATCAATAACAGCCCTACTTGTTAAAATATGATAAGTTGATAGATGAACATAAGAAAAAACATTAAAAATAACTAAAATAGTCCCTTGACTATTTAAGAAAGACCAAAATAGTCCCTAACTATATTAAATGATCATTTTGATCAGGAGTAGATCCAGCTTCTTTTTTCAGGGTGGGCAAAAAAAAAAATTTTTTGGGGATGGGCAAAGATGCCTATGATTGATAAAATGAGGGCAAAAAAACTTTTAAAAAGGGGACAAAATACCCAAATTACCCAAAATATACCAAATTATTCCCTCTAAAATTTAAAAAAAAAAAATTGAGGGGGGCAAATAGACAATGGGGATCTGCCCATGATTTTGGTACCTCAACTTATTAAAGAGGAGCCAAAATAGTCCTATCATGAGACTTTTTGATTTTTTTTAAAGACTAGAGATATCAAAATGGTCCTTTAATACAGTTGTGGACCATTTTGGTCCTTCACAAGTCCTTAATAAAGAGTCAAATGACTATTTTGATCCTTTTTCTCAATAAAAAGACATCAAAATACAATTCAAATAGTATTATATAGGCAAACAACAGCCGGGCTCTGTTTATATGAAATAACACCCATCATGATCAGCAGTTCCCAAAGATTACTAGGATGAAATGTATTAAACTAAGGTCAAAAAGCGCATGAACAACAATGTTTTTTGATGTATTAATAAATAATTTGGTGAATCTTCAGTGATTAAAATGCCAATATATCGATTCAGGTTTTTAGTCATTAGTTATAAATAAATAATAAAACAGCCAGAACCAAAATACCAGAGAAGACATTAAAAGCCTGGTTTTTAAATGCCAAACATTGTAGTTCGTGCTGGGTTGCAATGTGCCCATAAGATATAATTCAAGCACAAAATTACTATAAAAAAGTATGACATGCTATGAAGCACGGATTTTTCCAAATGGCTTTCATGTCTGTGTCAACAAGGCTTGAACATGGACACTGCTCCGACATGCCTCGATATCAGTCCGACACTTCAAATATTGTGTTGAAATTTTCTTCCTGTGAAATTAAACTTGGACACTTACAAGACATGGGTGGGACACTGCTATGGCACGAGCGGGACACCCAGAACTCAAAATAGTAGAATTTAAAACCGATGCAAAGGAAATAAACCCGTAATATTTGTGTTTTCCCTAGCCATATGCAATACACTCATGTATACGCAACTTCTTCTCCCATCTCTACCTCTTCTTTTTCGAAGTTGAAGATAACCGAGACCATCCTACGAAGCTGGAGCCAAAGCTAAAACGTGCCCTTTGAAGTCATTCCTTGGAAGCCGTAGTCGAAGCCTTGTGCCCTTTGAAGTCAGTAGTCTTTTTAGACAAAGTCATACTATGCTATTATATTCGAGGCCATCTTCAAACCCAAAGCCATGCCCTTTAAAGCTGAAGCCAAAGCTATGCCATCATGCCTTAATCAACCATTGAAACTAGGTTCGTGTCAATTTTACTAAAACAATAAATAAAAAAGTTAACATAAATCTTCCCAAACAATATTTATTTTTATTTTAATATTCAAATAAGCAATTTTGTTTATATGAAAAATATCTAGACTTTCATTCATAGAGATAGTTATTAAATAGCTAGCATTTTTTATTGTAAGAGTAGAATTAATTTGTAAATTATTAAATTTCTTTTATTGTTTTTGTTTAATAGAATAATGATTTTTGTGGACACTATCATGGTTAGTAATAACCTTGCAGAGGATAAGACAAAAAATTTATGGCTATAGTTATCCAGTTATACAAAATAGGAAAGATTAGAGTGGGAGGCAATGTAGAATTTCAATTTCATATTAATAATTTATAAAAAAAAATATTGCATTGTGTTGATGGCATTTCAGGTCATACGTTTTTTAGTTATATCAAATCATTGCGTCTGTGTCATGTACTTGTCTTTTGTCCTTGGGACCGTGTCCATGGATCATAAATCATAGATCATAAGTATCAATTTAAGTGCCAACCATGTAAAAAATAAGTTACCCCCAAAAGACACCATGGAAAAGAGCACATTATGTCATTGATCACCTATCCAGCATATAAAAAACATCTTCATTAGCCTTATCATGCCTATTTCATGTCTGCTATCCTGGTAATCAAGTTCAATGACGTAGAAAAAACTTCCAAGAAAAAAATATTTCTAAGTGAACAGAATCCACCAAGTTTAGTATCATGCATTGGCAAGTTTCAAATTATATTAACCTCAAAGTTCAAATTCCAAGGAAAAAGCCTCGTCTAACTAGGCTTATGTAGCTATGAACAACAAGTTCCCAGCAAATATATCTCTTAAACTACAAGCGGATCCTTTTGAACAAATAAAGAAAGCAAATTTACATAGTAGCAAATAAAAAAATAATTATTTGAGAAATGTTTTTAAAGATTCACCTTTAAAAGAAGAAGTAGCCGATGCCTCAATACTCGATCATCCGTTCTGTCCAACAAAACTGTAATATGAGCAGTGCCATCAAAAGATCCGATGGCATTATAGTGTTGCTCATACACAATAGCCATTGCCCTTGCACAAAGTTCTCGAACTGAAGAACCACCTCCACCGCCAAAACCATCTAATCTACCCATATCGCACCAATCGTCTGAGGAACCTAGTTCATCAGGAATAGCACCATCCACAGTAAGCCCAATGTCTGCATCACATAAAAAACGATGATACAATGCTCTGAAGAAAGCAACTGGGTCACGTAAGGGAAAATCTTGTGCCTGACAACTGCTGCTGCTTTCAAGTAACAACCTAAGATAATATTGACCCACACAGACCTCTTTTGACAAACTGGGATAGCTAATTGAAAACTCAGCATAATTCCACGATAATTTAGGTAAATTTTCATGTTCTGTGGTATTTTTTGTTAGCGTGCTTCCAGGCACAATGTCATCAGTTCGCTCCTTCTCAACATCTAATTTGTGAACTTCAAGTTGTAAAGCTTCTCTTAGTTCCTGCCTGGTACGTTCATTCCATATTAAATCTGCCCGGTTGTGATCTAAACCAAATGCCCTCCAAAACTGCAACCAGTTACACAATAACCTACCAGATCCAACAGGAGTGCTTTCAGCGACAACTTGAGCAGGAGCAGGTAGGTCAGAATTCAAGGAGCCGACTGGATTGGTTTCAGAATCAGTTAAAACTGTAGGATTTGGATTTAATAACTGTGTGTTCTGCAGAAACTTGTCAGCAGAAGCAGTTGCCATGCAAGTATTTTGCGGGCTTCCTACATAGGAATATTCACTAGCCATGTTACGACCAGGAACAGAGGTATAAGTAGGAAACTGAACAGAAATTGACTCCTGGGTAGTTCTTTCATGGTTTTCTGTCCCCTCAAAGGCGCTGATCTCCGTTTGTTTTCCCAAATCACCATTTTCACCATTACAAGGAAATAAATCATTTTCATGATTAGGTACACACCTCATAAAACGACCTTTCCTTTGTTGTAGTATGCGTCTCTGCCTCTTTCTGGTCAAAGGAGCATCATCATTAAATTGATTCTGTAAATCCTCAGAGGTTTCATCAAAACGTGTATGTAAGTATGCAACAAGCCCAGGAGGAAGGACTCTTGACAGTAAATCTAAAGCAGGTTGATATGAGTCTGCCCATAAAGCTACAAGTTGTCGGCTCACGTCACGTCTCTCACCAGTTGGAAGGAAAAATGCATTAAGCAAGTGTCTTAGGAGAGCGCCATCCCTCAAAGCAGCATCTCGCATGGACTCTGCAGCAATTGCATCTTCCTCAGCAATTGTCCGCATAATAACAGCAACTGTCTCCCTTACACTTTCAGCAGGATGCCCAAACAATGCGAATAAGCGGCGCCTCAACCCAGCAACTTGCCTTAACAGCTCCACAAAAATAGCATGTTGAGTTGTTTCACCATGAGGTTCACAAAGCAAGGCTTCAAGAACTTCAACAATTTCCATTGAAAGCAATGGTGAAACGGTGGTTGGTTTCAACCTATTGACAAGTATAATAACATAATGTTGATGTGCAAATAACACAGACTTAGCATGCATGAAAGTTGCATGCCGTTCTCCTTTTGAGTCCATTAGTAAACTAGGATCACCAGGACCACCACCAATAAGCATAGAAATAAGTCCTGCAGCCTCAGCTGCTACCCCATCGGATCCATTTCTGAGTAATCCCATTATCCTCCCAACAGCAGCAGGAAATGACATTACATGAGATGCAGCATTTCTTGAAGCAAGTAATCTGCGCAAGCATGCAATGAAGCCCATCACAGTTGCAGCTGCTTTTGGTGATGGAGGTGGAGGGGGAGGAGCATCTGCAGGGAGATTTGGAGTTGCTGGAAGCATTGTGATCAAAGCCATAAGAACTACCTCAGGCACCTCAATGCTGTGAGGCACTCCACTGTAGGCAATGCATGCATTGAACTCCCTTATTCGACGCCACAACTTTGCTCTTGACCCAGGAACCGAACCTCCTTCAGCTACAGCATCCTTGGCAGCAGCAGCTAGATGCTTTAAATGCATAGAAGCACTTTCCATATCAGCAATAGGGCGCTGTGCAGCAACATGAAGTTGCATCTGCAAATAGACCCTTCCACAAGGAGGATCTATGCGGTGACCAGGCATTGTCAACCTCGGCAACAAGGGAACGGGGTATTGTCCCTATGAGAAGTAAAAAAGGGAAAGAGATTGGTGAATAAGACCTCGCAAGAAGGAAGAAGACATGAAGAGTTAATAAAACATTGGAAGAATAAATGAAGGGGGTAAATTTGACCAAAGTTTAAAAAAAAAAAAAGAACATGCATTTTAAGCAGCAGATGTATTCCTACCTCAGCCTGAATCACATCTCGTATAGCTGCAAGTAAGCTATCTCGCGATGTGCTTGCATAAACCTGAAATGAAGAAATAAGAAAACTAAGAAGTATCCAAGAGAAGAAGAAAAAAATTGGGGCCATTTAAGTCGTACATGAATAGGGCAACCATCACTAAATTCCACAGCAAACATCTGTGGTTCTTCAGCGAACCTAACAAGAGAACTAACGGTGGACAGTGGTCGAATAATAACAGCCTGCACATAATCACAAAATATTCCATTAGTATCATGGAAACGAAGCAAAACCATGTGTACACGCACAGACTGTCAAATTGTGCCCAAGTTAGCAGTACGCATGGAGTTTTGGTAGTGCCAAAAATGTTTATTCACAAGAAGTTTATGACAACAAAATTCAAAACAAGTAGCCTTAACTAAATATCAGATAGCATATGAAATAAATATGGACTTTCCAGTTACATCTAAAAGCAAATAAATGTGTAAACAATAGTATATTCATTATTCTAACATTAGAAAGCATACGCCCTTATACCTAGAAAAGTTAAGAGACCAAAGGGCGTGGAGATGAAGCATGCAAAAGAAAAACATATTGCACAAATAAATAGTCACCGCAAAAAAAATATCATCCTTAGGGATTATGACTTATACCTGACACTAACCAATCTGAACTACGGTTCTCATTTCTTACTTGTGACATCATTAAAAGGTAGAATCAGGCACTATGGTGATATCAAGCATCACAATAACGCCAGAAAACAGCCCAGGCAAAAAATAGGTCGAGGCAATGGCGATTTCAAGAACCACACACATGCCAGAAAACTACACAGGAATCACCAAAGTCGAAAAACTGCACAAGCAACATGTTTCAACAGACCTTGTTCTCATCATGTGTCTGCTATTCACAGTTTAGTGTTAAAACTGGGAAAATTTAAACCTATAGTCCACTAACTGATAACTCATTTGGTGCTATAAAATATTATGAAATAAAAATATAACAAGCCAGCTAAAGAATCTGAAACTGACAAGCCAATGAGTTCTCGTATTCTGCAATGCAACACATTTAAAAGGAAACTATTTTCTTGAAGTAAAGTGCATAATCCAATAATTGCAACATTGAGATGCCTCCAATGGGAAGAATTATAGATAATTAATGAGCATTGCTTGAAGAGATTAAGAATAAAGATTGGCAGCAAACAATACTAAAGATGAACCAATGTATGAATCAGAAATAAAATAATTGTATGACGGAATCAATACTTCATAATTATTAGGGCGCCTTTCGATCAGTGAAACCCTTGTAAGAACAAGTTGACGAGATACAGAATCCCCTTGCTGACCAAGACCTCCCTTGGGTCCAATACCGATACTTAAGCCCATGACATTAGCTGTACCATGTGCACCAGACCGCAATCTTGTAACAGACCATTCCCCATGGGGAGTTTGATCTCCTCCAACTGCTTGCATGGCTGAAAACAACATGAACTATTGAAGATATAAGCATGTTATTGCCATAAACATTTCAAATTATCATGATGTGACTCACTAACACTGAATCCAAGAAACTAATTCACTTGAAGGCATGACCACCAAAAATACACAAACCAATTCAAGAAAGTCCATGGCGCTAACAATATTGATGAAATATTTTAAAATTTTATTTCTCAATGCAATAGTCATCTTAAATATAGGGTCTCAGATGCTGCATTAAAAAAACGTGAAGCTGCACGAAGATTCTATAAGATCATAAACTTTTGGTGAGGATATAACTAAATGATTGAAAAAGGCAGGGGACTTACAAAGCCCAAATAAATTTATAATAATCATTTTTAATAGATAATTTAAATGGAAATGGAAATAGCTTAAGGGTACAAATTCAGTGTAGCTTTTACTTAAGATCAATAGAAACCTGTTTTAACAAAAGTTTTAAATGTTCTAAATGCCATCTTGCTTGTCAATTGAAATACTTTCCCAAAAATAAAGCAAAATTTCTAATTAAATCATGGTTTACCTAGCGAGAATATATAAAAGTTATTATGACCTCAAATCCGAACCATTCTAAAAAATACCATAAGCCTAACCAGAAATCTGAAAAATCTCATTGCACCATCATTAATATACAATGGTTTTATACTTGAGATATTCAAATGGACAACTGCAGAATTTGATCCCAGAAAACATGAAACTTACATGAAAAACAGCTGGACTAACATAGAACACATGATAGATGTCTTCGAAATTTAACTAAGAGCATGAAAGAGAAAACAGAAAGAATTACATCACAAAGCTCACATTCATAACTTACCCCTTTGTTTAATAAAATCTGCTGTAGTCAGTGATTGAGAACTTTCAACAGAAAGTAACAACCCAACTGACGATCTTGCAGCTTTGGTCTGCACAAAACACAAGATCATAAAAGTGGATATTAGAAACAGGACCGGGCATGCCAATTGGACTAGTTAGATGACGAATTGGTCATATGGTGGCCTGAAACAACAGCAAATAACGGATTGCTTAAAAAAAAAAGATTAAAACAACAGAAAATCCAATGGTTGAACATAGGACAATTGAACCGATATCAATTTTAGAGAAATCAGGCAATTTGCTTCAATGGTTCAAAATTTTCCGAAAAAAATTAAAATAAAATCACAAATCCCTCCTTAGAGGTTGAAATTAATCCTCTCGACTACAAAAGACAAGATTAGTGATATCATTTATTATACATTTGATGTAATTAAACTTTTATTTTACCCTAACTTCTTAGTCTATTGGTTATTTGATTAGAAATTAAAATAGAGAAATGGTGTGTGGAAATTAGTTCGCTGCTTGATAAAATTGTATGGCTTATTTCACTTGGATGTTTTCTATTTCATAAATTTTTTTTTTATTTTCTATCACTTAATTGAATCATTATTAAAATATTATATCATACAAGTCATTAGTAAATAATTTTAATATTTATGATGTCATCATAATTCAATTCACAATTGAGGCAATGAATCTTGAATACTTTGATCTTTGAGCTCATACATTATTAAAAATATTATACCATACAAGCCATTATTAAATAATTTTAATACTTATTATGTCATCATAATTCAATTCACAATTGAGTCAATGAATCTTGAATACTTGGATCTTTGAGCTCATACTCCGCTTATGTTTTCAGAATCTTTCTCTAATGTGTACTTATGACGCAATCAAAACTTTAAAACATTAATTGGCTTCTAAATCAACAAAAAAATTTAAAAAAGGGGAAAGCAAACATACCAGATATGAAATAATTGTGGAGCTGGTGCTACCAGAGGCCGCAGTGAAGGCTTTACTCTTTCTCCCATATAAGGGGCAAAGTAAAAACCCTTCTTGCTCACTACTTTTCTTTCCATATTTGTCTGTCAAAAGTGTAATGGCAGGTGAATCCATGTCTCTAAAGTCCAAGCACCAGCGTATAACTCCAGACTGTGTTTCTATTAATTCAACTCCCACAGCTGTAACTTTTAGTTTCTAAGAAGTATAAAATTTGTCATTAAACCTCCAAAAAAGAAAAAAAATTTGCATCAAGCAAGCACTAAAAGAAACACAAATCTTGGAAATACTGCAGTCTCAAGTGATACTGTGATAGAAGGAAAATTTTAAATTTTGATTTGGTCTAATTTTGCATCAAGGCATCAACGTACAATCAGAGTTTAAAATGCAACAAATGAATGCCAGATAAGATGCCCATAAAGTTTAGTGACACCAACTAAATCATAAAGAAACTCTGGCAGCTTACTCGGATTTGGAATGTGGGGCCACATAACACCACACTATATTTCAAACAAGATGAACAACTAAAGGTAAGGTCTGTGAACTCTTCATCAGCCATGGTTATGCAGCGAATAACATTTCTAGTAATGAGGCCAAATCTTTACAATTGAAAAGTACTACCAAATATTTGCATCCTTACAAAATTAGTTCAATCAAAATAGGGATCGCGGTTCTCATCAACAATATGTTCAAGATAACATTCTCTATTGGTAAAAATTTCATCTGTGAAGTTCTTTGTGACCTTTTAGAAATTAATGTTAGTCACATAATATTGGGCCAACCTTGATAATTTGAGATGGAAGCGTCATGTGACTGTCACACCAATGCTTTACTATATATTCAAGTGGAAAGGCAGCCTTCAGAACCATCGAACAAGCTATCTCCTATTCACAGCATTCAACATCACATTGATCTCATAACTGGATCCAATATCCCTAATTTACCACATTATAAAATGAGCCTAAAAGAGCACATGATACTGCAAGATATTGTCGACAATCTTTTGCGCAAACAACTTGTTCAGCTTAGCCTCAGCCTATGCATAGTTCTTGCACTAGTTGTCCCCAAAAAAGATGGAAAATAGCAGATGTGTATTGCAAGTCAGGCAATAAACAAAATCATCATTAAGTGCCGCTTTCTCATGCTACAACAATAAGATCTACTCAATAAGCTGAATACAACAACAAGCCTTTATCATGCTATGTAGTGCCAGCTACATGAACCATTTTTCTGCATTGTGCTCTATTACGAGTCAAATTCTCATTTAAATCTAATAAAAATATCATTTTTAATATTTTACAACCAAGTTTATTTAGGTCTACCTCTACCTTTCTTAACATAAGATTGATGTAATACATCTACTCTCCTAACAAGATCATCTGAAGGATGACGTTTTATGTGACCAAACCATTTAAGGCAACTCTCACAAATTTTATCTGCCACTGAACTCCAACATTTTCACTTATATGCTTGTTTCGTATTTTGTCTCTAAGTGCAAAGCCACCCATCACTTAACTTAATTTTATGCTTTACTTTTAATAGCCAACATTCTATGTCATAAAACATTGCAGGTGATGTGAAACAACATGCGATGGAAACAAGAACTGCTTGGGGATTTTAATATAAAATTTTAAAGCTTTGCTAGTTATATAACTAATGCTTACCCAAGTTAGGTTTTCAGAATTATCAATTCAAAATTAAGTAAGGCATGCAATTATAACTAGATTAACGGGACAATATCAAATTGACAACATAGAATTAAAGAGTAATGCTATGGGGAGAAACAATAATCCACAATTAACAAGTAGAACTTTTCACCTTGGGTCTCTCACTCACTCTCTTGTTGGTGGCACTTTAATGGAGGAAGATGATAGGAAATACTTGATTTCAAGTATTTCCTAATCGCTTTAGCAACAAATAACGAAGCAAACTGCTGTCCACAGCAGGAAATCAGCCAAAAACAGTGGAAAAAGAGGGAAAAACTGTAGAAGATGAGGAGAAAATACTTGTATTTCACTAGAAGACAATGAAAATAGCAAAGATACAATTTGTTCTTCAATTCGAGAGGAAGAACGTACTCTCCAAAGTCTCCGGCGAAGCCAAGAGCCAAAAGCAAAACCTAGATCTCAAAGAGAAAACTCAAATTCAAGATCCCCCCTAATTTTCCCCCCAACTCCTAATTATACAGAATTAATCATAAAAGACAATAAAGGACAATCATAAACTTCCTAAAACAGCCTCACACGTTCAAAATTTCCCTCCTAACTTTCCCCCTCAAGCCCCACGCGGATCGCGCCTTCCGCCCGCCCCTTCCGTCTCCGCCTCGAATAGAATTGGACCGGACCCTGTTGGACCGGTCCAACCGGCCCAGGATGGGCCGGTCTAACATTACCGCCCTCCCAAAGAATCACCTTGTCCTCAAGGTGAAAATCTGGAAACTGCTGTTTCGCCATCTCATATGGCTCCCACGTGGCCTCGTAGTCAGGAAGGTTCTTCCACTGGATCAACACTTCCTTAGTTCCCTCTTCTTTCTGGCGAACACCCCTCAGCTCCAAAGGTTCCAGGATCACCTCTAACTCCTCTGTAAGTGTCGGCGGTAGCTCGAGAATGGCGATGTGATCACCAATGACCCTTCTCAGCTGTGAGACGTGAAAGACCGGGTGTATAGTTGCCGATGGGGGTAATTTTAGTCGATATGCTACTGCTCTGATCTTTTCTATCACTTCATAAGGACCAAAGTACCTTGGAGCTAGCTTTTCATTTCTCCTGTTGGCGACTGTCTTCTACCTGTATGGGCGGAGCTTCAAAAACACCTTATCCCCTGCCTCAAAATGGATATCTTTTCTATGCCCATCCGCTTGCTTCTTCATGATTTGTTGCGCCCTCAGTAAGTGCCTTTTTAACTCCTCTAACACTCGGTCCCTCTCCTCCAAGTACTCCTCTACTGATGAAACAGGAGTACTACTGCTCCCAAAGTGTACCAAGTGAGGGGGATCCCGTCCGTACAACACTTTGAATGGGGTCATTTGTGAAGCCGAGTGAAATGATGTGTTGTACCAGTATTCAGCCCAGGATAGCCACTTCGCCCATAGCTTTGGTGTCTCTGAAACAAAGCATCTGAGGTACGTCTCCAAGCTCCTGTTGACTACTTCCGTCTGGTCATCCGTCTGTGGGTGGTAGGCTGTACTTCTCTTGATCACTGTTCCCTGCAATCAGAATAGCTCCTTCCAGAAATGACTGAGGAACACCTTGTCCCTATCTGATACAATCGCCTCTGGCATCCCATGTAATCTGATCACTTCTCTGATAAAGGCTGATGCTACTGTTACTGCGGTGTAGGGATGTCGGAGGGGAATGAAATGGGCATACTTGCTCAACCTGTCCACCACTACTAAGATCACTGTGAATCCCTCTGAACGAGGCAGCCCATCTATGAAATCCATAGAGATCTCCTCCCATACTCTACCCGGCAAAGCTAAAGGCTGTAGTAATCCTCCTGGTGACATGGCTAAGTACTTACTCCTTTGACAGACCTCACATCTGGCTACCATCTCCTCTACATCTTTATGCATCCCCTTCCAGTACAACTCCCCAGCTAGCCTCCTGTATGTCTTTTGTACGCCTGAATGACCCCCTATTGCACTCCCATGAAACTCCTGGAGTAGGTTTGGGATGTGGATAGACGTCCGAGGCATCACAAACCTCCCCTGATACAGCAGCTTGTCTCCCTCCATGGAGTATCCCGGGTGGCTATCTGGTTCCTTCAGTAACTCTGTCCTGATCTTTCCCAAACTCTCATCTCTAGCGCTTTCTTCTCTGATGGCCTCCCAGTCAAGCATCCAGGGCACGGATAGAGCAACTGTCTGCAATTCCTCCATACATCTGGATAGAGCATCGGCCGCCTTGTTCTCCACCCCCGGCCTGTACTGGATCTCAAAATCATACCCCAGTAACTTGGACAACCACCTCTGATGCTCTTCCGTTACCATCCGCTGTTCTAAGAGAAATTTCATGCTCCGCTGATCAGTCCTGACAACGAAGTGTCTTCCCAGTAGGTAAGGCCGCCACTTCTGAATGGACAACACGATGACCATCAATTCCCTCTCATATACTGATTTCATCCTTGCTCGAGCAATCAATACCTGGCTGAAATAAGCGACGGGTCTCCGATTTTGCATAAGTACTGCACCCAATCCGTATCCCGATGCATCGGTCTCCACGATGAAAGTCTGAGCAAAATCCGGCAAAGCTAGGACCGGCACTGTAGTCATTGCCTTCTTCAGGCTCTCGAACGCGGATGTGGCTGCTTCTCCCCACAGGAAGCCATCCTTCTTCAATTGCTCCGTAAGTGGCCATGCTATGGTGCTATATCCCTTTACAAATCTTCTGTAATACCCTGTCAATCCCAGAAATCCTCTCAGCGCCTTCAGATTCTTTAGTAGTGGCCACTTTAGCATTGCCTCAATTTTGGAGTGATCAGCTGCCACCCCTTCCTTGGACACCACATGACCCAAGTACTCTACACTGGCTTGTGCAAAGCAACATTTTTTTTAAATTTGCCCTCAACTGGTGCTCCTGCAATACCTCTAACACTTTCTTCAAGTGTTCCCAATGTTCGACCTCTGATTTGATGTATATCAGGATGTCATCAAAAAATACTAACACAAACCGTCTGAGATAAGGTTTGAAGACCTTATTCATCAGGGCCTGGAAAGTAGCAGGTGCATTGGTGAGGCCAAAGGGCATCACCAAGAACTCATAATGTCCTTCATGAGTTCTAAAAGCTATTTTAGAAACATCTTCCTTCTTCATTCGAATCTGGTGGTAGCCCGATTTCAAATCTATCTTGCTGAAAATCACGGTCCCACTTAATTCATCAAAGAGCTCATCGATGACTGGTATAGGAAACTTATCAGCTACAGTCTCCTTGTTGAGTGCTCTGTAATCTACACAAAAACGCCAGCTGCCGTCCTTTTTTTTCACCAACAGAACGGGACTAGAGAAAGGGCTGATGCTGGGTCTAATGATCTCTGCCTCCAGCATCTCTCTGATCAACCGTTCAATTTCATCCTTCTAGAACTGAGGGTAGCGGTAAGGACGTACACTGATGGGTGATACTCCCTCCCTCAACACAATAGCATGCTCATGCTCCCTCTGCGGTGGTAATCCCTGAGGCGGCTGAAACACCTCTTGGAACTGTTGAATCAACGGCTGAACGGAGAGGGGTATAGCTCCTTCCTCCTCCACTCCTGCCCCCTCCAAACTATGCAATTCCACCAGGTAGCCTCCTCCCTCCTGCTGAATGGTTCGGATTAGGAATTTGAGAGAAACCCCAGCCTTGGTCAACCCAGCGTCTCCTTGAATCGTTCTCCTTCTCTCCCCTATCACAAGTTCCATCCTCAAAGTCCCCCAATTAATCTTCGTCTCCCCCAATGTACGCAGCCACTTCATCCCTAGGATGACGTCAGTACTCCCCAATTCCAAAGGAAGGAAATCTTCCTTCACCTGGATTTCCTGAATCTTCAGCACCACCTCTCTACAAACTCCCCTACCCATTTCCACCTTTCCCGTGCCCATCATCACCCCATAGCCACCTGTGTCCACTAGCTCCATCCCTAGCGACTCCACTATCTGGGTGGAAATGAAATTATGGGTTGCCCCACTATCGATCAACACCACCACCTCCCGGTCAGCTATCTCTCCTCTCACCTTCATAGTGTGACTCGGAGTGAATCCCACTATAGAGTTCAGAGAGACTTCTGCTACATCCAGATGCAGCTTCTCATCCTCCTCCACCTCGGGGTCATTTCCACCTCTCTCTTCGTCTTCCTCATCTTCACAAACGAGGAGAACCTGAAGAGATCGATCCTTGCACTTGTGCCCCGGCATGTACTTCTCATCGCATCTGAAGCACAACCCTTTTGCTCTTTTGTCCTGCATTTCTTTGTTGGTCAACCTTTTGAACTGTCCCCCATTTCCTCCTCCACCAGATTTCTCCTTGGGCACCTCCCTCTGGTTCCCTGGGGCTACCCCTTTTGAGGGTAATACAGCAGTAGTCATTTTGTATGATCCTCCTGAGTAGTTGCCTCTAGCTCCTCTTTCTGATCTCTTCTGATCTTCCACCAGTTGTGCAAGTTCCATGGCCTTGCCCAAGTTCCTTGGCTCCAGCACTCTGACAGCTGTTCTTATCTCCGGTTTGAGCCCCTTCATGAAATTCCCCTCCAGGGTCGATTCAGATATGTGATCCAGACGGCTAGCCAAGTACTCGAATCTGTCCCGGTAGTCGGCCACGGTCCCCTCCTGAGTCAGAGCAAAGAACTGTTCATAGAAGTCTCCTCCCCCATCGGCTCGGAAACGTTCTAATAAACAATCCTTAAACTCTCTCCAGTTCCTGATAGGCTCTCTCCTGTCTCGCCATTGATACCATGCCAACGTCTTCCCTTCCAGACACAATCCTGCCGTCATCAGCTTCTCATCATCTGTCAACCCGTTGACAGCAAAGTAACGCTCCACCTTGTAGATCCAGCCATGGCCATCTTCCCCCTCAAAGATGGGCATCTTCAACTTCCTCACCTTCGGATCCCTTCCGTTACCCCGGTAATCTCCATAACCTCCCATTCCTCGAAGATGAGGAGCTCCCCAAGTGTCCCGGTCCTCCCTCCGACGTTGGTATTCGAGTCCATCGTCATAATCCCCTCTTCCCCTTTCAAAATCAGCACCTCGACGCTGAAATTCAGCACCTCGACGCTGATATTCTTCTCTTCTTTCGCCAAAATCTGCACTTCCTTCATATTCTCCCCTCCGGCCTTCAAAATCCACACCTTGACGCTGAAAATCAGCACCTCGACGCTGAAAATCAGCACCTCGATGCTGAAAATCAGCACCTCGACGGTCGTTTCCCAGGCTCATCTCCTCTCTAGACAGTGGCTCTAGAGGTGGCATGTCGTCGTCTCCCTCAAGGATCTCCACAGCCGGATTCCTCCTCCCCCGAAGCGGGTTCGGATTTCCTCCTACGCCATGGTCGCTGACAGTCTCTCTTGCTTCCGACGCCGTCGGATTAGTCTTCATCTCAAGTAATTTCTTCATCATCTCTTCCATAGCCGCGAACCTCCCTTCCAACCTGTCATTGTTGGTGGAGATCTCCAGGAACTTTCCTTCCAGATCTGTCTTCAGTTGTCCGAACTCGCCTTCTAATACTTCCACCTTCTTTCCGGCCATCTTTCTTCTAACGGATCCCACAAAATCTTCTTCCGGAAAGGAAAAACTTGCTGAAATTTCAGAATTTCAGCCGCCGGTGGTCCCGAATCGATGCTCTGATACCAATTTGATAGGAAATACTTGATTTCAAGTATTCCCTAATCGCTTTAGCAACAAATCACGAAGCAAACTACTGTCCACAGCAGGAAATCAGCCAAAAACAGTGGAAAAAGAGGGAAAAATTGTAGAAGATGAGGAGAAAAGACTTGTATTTCACTAGAAGACAATGAAAATAGCAAAGATACAATTTGTTCTTCAATTCGAGAGGAAGAACGTACTCTCCAAAGTCTCCGGCGAAGCCAAGAGCCAAAAGCAAAACCTAGATCTCAAAAGAGAAAACTCAAATTCAAGATCCCCCCTAATTTTCCCCCCAACTCCTAATTATACAGAATTAATCATAAAAGACAATAAAGGACAATCATAAACTTCCTAAAACAGCCTCACACGTTCAAAATTTTCCTCCTAACTTTCCCCCTCAAGCCCCACGCGGATCGCGCCTTCCGCCCGCCCCTTCCGTCTCCGCCTCGAATAGAATTGGACCGGTCCCTGTTGGACCGGTCTAACCGGCCCAGGATGGGCCGGTCTAACAGAAGATTGAGATCAACCGAGCGATGCCACTAGGAGACAAATGGCGCACAAAAGCGTAGTCCGTTGGAGCGATAGCCGGTGGCAGGTAGTCCATGGGATGACCAGTGAGCATCTAACGTCTTATCCTTTCTTCCTTGACGGCTATGGTGGGGGCTAAGAGGCAAATGTAGGAAATCTGAAATAAAGTTCAGATTTTAGTGGTTTAGGAGAGGGATTTAATTGGAATTTCAAATTAATCCAAGGAGGGAGAGAGGGGCGGCAATGGGGAGAAGCTTTGGGCTGAATTTGTGGTGTTCATATGTCATTTGGAAGGAGAAAGAGGCCCACTAAGAGTGGCCGGCCCAATAAGGAGGAGAGAGAGAGAGATTTAGGAGTTATGAGAGTGGGGCCCAAGTTTAAGTAAGAAATTCAATTAAATCTGAATTTTAATCTCAGATTTAATTGGGCTTAAAT
This sequence comes from Dendrobium huoshanense, assembly GCA_016618105.1. NCBI lineage: Eukaryota > Viridiplantae > Streptophyta > Magnoliopsida > Asparagales > Orchidaceae > Dendrobium > Dendrobium huoshanense. Next base: position 17,654,908 of record CM028356.1, read on the forward strand.
AACTTCCCACAATTTAAAATAAGAGGGAATTTGAATTTCAAAATTGTAACTCCTCTTAATTAATTCCCTAATTTAAGTGACTCAATTAGGAAGGTCATTAAGGGAGGGAAATTCAAATTGCAAGGAGGGCTAAAGGGAGGCCGGCGGCAAGGGCTCATGGTGGCCGGCGGCAAGGGGAGCTCGCGGGCTGGAGGGCTGGCCGGCGGCTGCTGGCAGGCGGGTTGGGCTGGCCGGTGGCTGCTGGCCGGCGGCTGGGTAATCCAGAGGAAGGGGGGGCGGCAAGAGCAAGGGAGGGGAAGAGGAAGGAAAATTTAGGGATCCAGGGAGTGAATTCCAATCTCCGACAAATGCTTCAACCGGATCTCCACGACGACGAATCGATCACAAGAAATAAAGAAAAAAAATGGTAGAACAAGAAGATCTAGAACTCACAAAGAGATCTAGATTCTCCTACGAACTCACTAAGAGATCGAGGAGGGTGAACTCACAAAGAGATCATAAGTGGCAAATAATTTTCATTCATCAAAAACTAAAAAAAACTATTACAAGAGAATGGCCATATAAATAGGCCTCACAATGACAAAGAAAAACGAAAGACTAAAATGCCCCTTGGGCTACAATAGCAACTAACCACCTATAAGGGCAAAAAAATGGAAAAAACACAAAATCAAATAAACAACTACATAAAATGACTCGAAATAAACTCATGATCGTAGCCGTCGATCTCCTGATGACACACGTGTCGAAAATGCTGACGATGTCCTCATCAGCATGTCTCATCAACATCTTATAATAAAATTTCTTAAATTTGAGGGGTACTTTTTTCTCACACAACCGGCCGATGCATTCCTCCACTTCAACCATCCAACTTGAATTCTACTAATAATATCTCAATCTATTTCAATATCGCTTTGAATAATAGACACAATATATCTAAAACGTACACTCTTGTTAATGAGTTGATCACCCAATATCACAATCCCACCACTAGATCTATTACTAATAAAATTACACTCTACGTATTCGATTTTAGATCTACTCAAATGAAAACCTTTAGACTCTAATCTTGACCTCCATATTTCAAATTTTTCATCAACTCCCTCTCTAGTCTCAACAAAAAGCATACACCAAGGTGTTGCAAATCTGGACCCAAGTCTTGTGGTTTTGATGATAACAAATATTATTGAATTTTTCACTATGCTATTTCAATCTATTGCATATTTGTTTTGCCCTGCTCACTAATATTTCAGGATCACAGCTCATCTGCAACCTCGATCAGCTCAAGATTGGGTAGACTAGGAATAAAATTTGTATTTCTCAGTCTTTTTTTACTTTTTACCTTTCTTGAGTCAAAAATATATTGTGGTGAATCCTACAGCTAAGTAACATTGCTCACACACACTCAAGGGAGTGAGTTGGTGAGTTAAAATAATTTCTGTTGTTGAACTAATCATACAATACGATTTATATCGTACTTGACGATCAATTAAATAGAAAACCAAATTAGGGCATGGGCACCTCAATTAATTAAGAGTGATTAAACTAATCGTATTGTACAATATGTATCGTACAGGTCGATCAGTTATAATCATCAAAATAGACGTCAATCACAATTTAGGTAATATTTTAAAATTCAAATTTTGTTATAATTGTGTTGTATAATATGCATCGTAATGTACGATATATGACAATCATGTCTAAATTAATCATGTGATTAGGTATTTAATTATGGTTAAATTGCTCAATTAGATCGTACAGGACGATCGGAGACGATCGTACTGTACGACCCAATTCATACATGGGACGATAGTTAAACGCCGCCCCTCATACAAGACGATTAGCTATGTGTTTGTACTGATCGTACAGGACGATCGAAGACGATCGTACTGTACTACCTGATTCCTGCATGGGACGATAATTAAACACCGCCCCTCATATTGGACGATTAGCTATGTGTTTGTACTAATCGTACAGGACGATATTTCCAATTGTACGGAACGATCAATATAAACACTTGAACTGATCGTAAACACTTTAACTAATCGTAAAGTGGGTTGCAGTTCATACTGGATGAAAATGTTGTTTTGAAATATTCGTACAGTACGATCTTGGCTCGTATTGGACGATCATAAGCGTCAGATTGAAATTTAAGTTCTTTTTTAGGCTCTCTATTTAAACTCTCATAATGTCTTAATTGAGAAACTTTTAGCTACTAAGTGTTTTTGGAAGGGAGCAAAGAGGCGCATAGGAGAGCTTTGGGAGAGAGAAGAGAGGGAGAGATTTTTGTAAGGGAGATTTGTGAGAGATTCACAAGATTACTCCAAGCAAGGTTCTTCCTCATCTTCTTAAAGCTTCTGCCTTTATCCTTTGGAGGCTCCAGGAAGACATTCTGCAACAACAATCCCCGGTTCTCTGCCTTCACCAGGAGGGTGAAAAAGGATTATAGTTTCTCTGCCTTCACCAGGATGGTGAAAAATGCCTTCGGCGGTTTGGTGAAAAAGATTTTGTAAGGGCTTCTTCGCCTTGCTGTGGAGGCAAAAGGAAAGACACTACTTTTAGTGTAATACCTGGAAATAAGGTTTCCAGGGAGTGGACGTATGTTAGGTTGGATCGAACCACTATAAATTTTTGTGTGTTTTGTTTTTATTATCCCGAACTTTTATTTTTTTGTGGTTTACTGTGTGGTTGACAAACTTTGAATCTTTGTTATCCTAGTTTTAATTTGCTTCCGCAATAAGGGGATTAAGGTGTTTCCTTTTTATTTAAAAATTTTAAATAATCAATTCATCCCCTCCCCCCTCTTGGTTAGCCTCGGGCTGGTTCCTTTAAGTTTAACAACCTACACAAACTTTCACAAGTTGCATCCTCTTACAAATGTCTAGTAAGAGCAACTTGATAAAATGAATGGTGCAATTTTTTTTCCAAATTAGATCTTCACATCGGCTATCATCAAATCTGAACAAGAAGCGATAATGATAGGAAAATGACATTTAAAACAACGAAATGCTATACGAGTGTTGCATCATGACTTTTGGAAAACACACCGAGCACGTTTATGAGATTAATGAATGATATTAAAACATTCCTTGAACATTTTTACATTTTTTTTTTTTGTTGTTGTTGTTGATATCTGAGTGTTCAACATTTCTATAACGGAACATTTATATCACCTCAATTTATTCTTAGCTGTATTGAGAGAAAATAGGCTTTGCATCTTCGTAAGTGAGAATTTGTTACTTCCATTGTGCACTTTTTGCATTTATATAATTGTCCCAAATGGCCTACATGCAAACCTTTGAAAGATTGAAACAATTCGTTCTTGGCCAATTCCACCATCACTAACTGATATTCTCAATTTTCACGAACTAGAAAAAAATTTTCATCAATCTATTAAAAGGCTTAGCATTATAATGGCACAAATAACTGATTATTTGAAACAAAAATATTTTACTTAGGACTACGCACAACAAAGCATTGCTGAGATCAAAGACCTTTGTTCTACTCCCATGCTTCCATTCCTGATTTTGAAAAGACAGTGCAAGTTAAAACTAATGCCTTGGCTATTGTATTGGTGCAATCCTCATACAAGAGGAAGAACCAATTGAATTCTTCAACAAAAACTTAGCTTACCTACAAGCAACAACTAAATGCAACTGTCTGAGCTCACAAGCAAAGGGAATACTACCTATTACACCAAGAGTTCATGTTATTCAGTGACCATCAATCATTCCAATTTTTGCTTTAGAAAAAAAAAATTAAGTCGCAGGCATGTTGAGTTGGCTATGTTCATTAGGGCTACAAATGAACTGAACGTTCAAGAAGCTACTCGTGGCTCGAATCAATAAGAAATCGGTCATGTTCAGTTGATTAACTAATCAAACAAGCTTGAACACCTTTATAAATGCTCAGTTGTCAAATGAACAAAACTAAATAGCTTGTTGCTTGATTCATTTATGACGATAAACTATACCATTTAATACTAGTGAAGAAGCTCGTTAAAAAGCTCAATTAAAATTTGATATCATACTCGATATTAAACTCAATTTGTAATTGAGTTAAAAAAAAAATTAAAAAATCAATTAAACGTATGTATACATTTTTGTTCTCATCACCGCTCGCATTCACATTCACGTCACCATTCTTTCACATGAAATCACAATTTGAACCAAAAAATATATATTAAAAAAACTAATGGTAAGCCAGAGATACCATATGCATTTATACTTCGTGTGAACTATCCCAACTGTTATATGCCTTTTTAGTCCCCGTCTTTGAAGGTTTAGTATAATATTATTTAAATAGAAAAAGAGCTATGTTGCATGAGCTACTTACCACATGAGGCCCTTGGTTCAGAAGATGGTGAGATGTTTTGGGTGGCATGATGTGAATGAGTATTTTAAAAATTTGTTGTGTCAAAACTTTTATTTTTTTAGTTTAATGATCCACTCGATAATAAGCTCATTTACTTGGCTCTAAAGAATCACTTATGGTCCAAATGAGCTACTTGTTTAAAGCTCAATAACTACAAAATGAGCCAAACTCAAGATGAGCTCAAATCAAATTCAAGCAAGCATGAATTTAAACGAACCAAGCTCGAATATTGGCACAAAAGCTTGAATTAAGCTAGAGCAAGTTTTGGTAAATGAGCATGAACAGCCTTTGGCTCACTCGGTTCATTTGCAACCTAATATTTACGTAAAAATTTATGTTCATTCTCAAGCATAAAGATGAAAATAGCAATCGAATGGCTAATCTAGTAAGCTAGTGAACTAGCATGTTTGCAACTCTATAAACAAAGATAATCGAATCGGGAGAACTTTGATATCTTTATTCCACAGACCTATAATTCACATACCAATGGGTAATATACTTGGCACATGTTCCAATTGGCAATTTCTCCATCCAACATGGATAGCTCCTCAAAGGTAATCAACTTTGGATATAGAATACTTTCTCAAACAACTATAGAATATGGTTTGGATTAATGCAATAAAGCTTTTGACATCCAGTTGCTAAGGCTTTCTTCTGTGAGATAGAGTCTAAAAAATCTCCCTCATAGCCTAACCTCCGATCACAATGTTAAATTTAAGATATATTTTTTACATTAACTCTGAAATCACCTATAAATTGAATTTCATTTAAGATTCACTTATCATCCTCAATTTGTTGGTCAAACAAAGATCGAAAACCGCACATTAAGAAAAATCTTGAGCTGCCTTGAAAACGAGCATCCAACGCAATGGGATTACATGCTCGAATAGGCTAAATTCACCTATAACTCTATGCTTAATCGAACAACTAGGAAAAGCACATCCCACATAGTCCACACAAAGTTACCTAATCATATAGATGACCTTAAAATTCTTCCAAAGCCAAGAAGTAATCCTATCGTTGATTTAAGCACTTTTTTACCACCAACTTAAGTACTTCAACATGGGAAATTTGGTTATGGTGTATCTTCAAAAGGAGTGATCTCCCTCATGCTAATAATCCAAATTAAAACACATGAAGCACAAGCCATTTCCAATAACTAACCAGATCAATGATAATGATTTTGTTGTTTCTATCCCATCTAATTTAAATATTTCTTCCAATTTCAACATGGTTGACCTCAACGACTATCACCTACCAAATGACGAACATAACCAGCTCATTGAACTCAAGTCAATTTTTTGAAGAGACAGGGAATTGATGCAGCCCTCCAAGCTCCACTATTAATCAATTACTATTCCCTACTTATGTGCTATTTCGTTTGCAGTAAAATAAGTGTAAAGTATTCCAAATGCATAGATTTTGAGAATATTGATGTTTGGTTTGAAGTAAATTATGCAGTGTAAATTTTTGGTGCATTTGAAATTCACTCTCTAGTTCAATTTGGTGCATTTAGAATTCCTAAGATTTTGGTGATTTTTAAATACACCATAAATTTATCACCATTGCCTCTGACCGCTGCCACTATCACCACCGCTGACCACCAACTATTAGCGCCAACATCTACCATTGCCAGCCGACCATCACCCACTACTGGCTATCGTCGCTATCATCTACTACCACCAGCCATCGCCCCACCTTTGGCCTCCGCTGCCGCCACCACTGTCGACCACTACCAGCCGCCCACCCCCACCCCGCCACTAGCCACTAACCACCACCATCTTTGGAGTTTATATTGCATTCATTATACTTCAAGAAAAAAAAAATTATCTTTATTTATTTTACACTCATCCAAACAATTTCAAACCATTTCAAATACATTGTATTTCTTTTTCAGGCAACCAAATAGCCCCTTAATTTTATTGTTTTCATGATTAGCTATTAATAGTTAATAGTAGCTGTTTTCTTTAATTGTTATTTGATTGTGAGCTTCATATATAACAGAAACCACAGAGTATTGTGATTCTTATTCTCTGAATACACCATTTAACTGGAAAAATGCAAAACTTTATGTCGCAATCATCATCTTCTCCTTTGGTGTATCTTCTACTACGCTAAAAATCAATCATAGTGACTCACATGTACAATTTCAACTGTTCAGAAGAACAATGTCAAGGCATTTAGCCGAAAGGCAGCGCTACACCGTGGCCAAGTTATTATCGGCAATAGTTGGGGAGAGCTAAGCAATTTAAACCGAGAAGAAAAACGATGCAACTTACATATGGAACCCATTGCAAGGTCCGCCGCTGCAGATGAAGCACATGGAATTCAGCTATTTGCCCGAGTTTGCCCGGCCTGAGCAAGTGCATCTCCGTGAGGATTCTCGCCCGGTACCTTGAAGAGAACTTGATTGCTTTGAATTTTCCGCGCCCGTCCGTCCGCACACTCACTGTGAACTCCTGTGCGCCACCGTCGCCATCGTCTCCCCTGCCCAGCGCAGGCGCAGCCCCCTCGAAGTCATTGGAGACGTCATAAGAATTCGTTACTGAAAGCGTCGAAGGGTCCAGCGTGATGATCGCAGAGTTCGAGATGCATAGGATACGCTTATAGCGACCACGCCACGAGTGTTTGACAACCATGTAGCGAGACAGGTACTCCGGTTCCTCGGGGACTACAGGGCCGGCGACAGCGGGAGCAGAACGATTAGTAGAGGTTGCGGCCGAAGGAGGCGTCGACTCCATCGTCGATGGAGGGGGGTGAGTCTGGTCGGCGTCGGAGTTGGCGTGGCGGCTGACGAAATCCATGGGGGACAACTGGTCTAGGTATCCGATTCGGCGAGCATTAGGATTACGAAGGAAGGGGAAGAACCAAAAGCCCGGGTTTGCCGCAAACGGGCCCTGACGAGACTGATTCGCCCCCAGCGCTCCAGATCTCTTCGAGATACCCTATCGATTTATTGCCCACAACCTGCTCAATGGAGAGATGGTTCCGAGTAGCCGCCTTCTCTTCTTCGGATAGGGGTTTTCTAAGCCATCGGCATCGAATTAGAAAATCAAAATCTTCCGTTCGTTTCTGTCTCTGATCGGAGAGGCGAGGGCTCGCCACAGTGGTTTCTCCGACGTCGCTGGGATTTAGCAAAGGGCAACTGTGGCTGTGGCTTCAGCGAAACGGACGGCCCTGATCTCAACGATGGTTCATGGACCGAACTCGTCGCGATGAATTTTAGCAAGTTCAGCCGGCAAAGTTGGTTCGATGAAATTTCAAAATTATGGGGTTGTATAGGGGTCTCAAAATCGGTTTCAGATTGAACTCGGGTTGAATTCGATATTGATCTACTACTTTTTGACATGATCTGAATCCGACCTATTTTTATGAATGAGTTAGTAATTTCAACCCGTACCCAACCCTTCGGGTTTTTCGGGTTGCCCCAGCCTAACAAGAAGGATTGTGCCGGATCGATAGGAGTTTGTGAACGGTTGCTTCAACAGGGGAGAGAAGAGGACGCTCTACAATATTCAAAGGATTGAATGGAGAAAGATTAGCTCACTAGTGGTGTTCGCGGTGGTGGCTTCGACATCAGCGCCGGAGATGCTAGTGAATCGAGCGGGAACGTCGATGAACTCGGTGGAGAAGTAAGGGGAGCATATGCTTTCAGCGAACTCATTGCCACCGCCTCCTAGTAGTACGACGAAGTTGGTGGAGGAGAACGATACGCTGAGGAAGGAGAACCGGAAGCTTGCTAACGAGGTATCCAAGATGAAGAATTTGTGTAACAACATCTTCTTCATGATGTATGAGTACGCCAACACTGCGCCGCAGGCACTAGAGCTGATGCCAGCGAGGCAGGTATCTGAGGAGGAGGAGGAGGAGATCGGAGTCAAGGCTGAGTCATCATTCACCGTGGGGGACGATGCGGTTATGCCTGCACAAGTGTAGGCATCAGGCGGAGACGCGGCCTCAGGTCATATCGTGTCAACTTTAGGTTAGCGGGTTATCCCGGATCCAACCCGATTTTTTATACTTGTCAAAATTTGGAACCCGAACCCGACCCATTTGCCAAACAGGATGACCCTAACCCAGATTTTTTGGATTGGGTTCGAGTCGCATTTTCAGGTTGTGTCAAATATTGATGCCCCTAGTTCTATAAGTTGTTATATTAACTTAATTAATAAAAGAAAAATATTTATGAAGAATTATTTTGTATATCTGAAAGATATTTGAACGAATGACTCAACGTTATTTGTGGAATAAATCTGCATATAAGCTGACTTTGAGAATTATATTGAGAAGAATTTTTAATTAAATAAATCAAGTTTTACATTTCACATACCTCATAGTCATCATTACAAATAAGATATAGAGTAATTATTAGAATATATTGATGGTGGAATCAAAATGTGAAAGAAAATATCATAAATAAGAAGCTTTGTTATAAAATTGATTTAGATGTTAAAACTCAAAAAGTTGAGAAAGATATAAAGAGACCCGTAAGAAGTCTAAGAAAATAATATGTGATGTGAAGAATTTAGCTTTGAACGATTTATAGAATATATTATATACTAAGGAGGGCAAAAGATATATGTATAAGTTAGTCAAACAAAGAGATAATAAAAATAAGGATTTAGTTTAAGTGAAGTACATTAAGGATGAAAAACAAAAGTTAATTATTAGAAGATGATATTCAACAAAGATGGATGAGATAATTTGATAAGATTTTCAATAAAAATTATGAGTACGATTGACTTTAGTGACCTTAGCATCATAAATGAAAATTGAAAATTTTACTTTTATCAGCTTATTAATAAAACAAAAGTTAAAGATGCATTAAAGAAAATAAAGTATGAAAAAGTTCTTGGACCTGATGATATTTCAATAGAGATGTGAAAATGCTAAAGGAATTTCTTGGCTTACAAAACTTTTCAATATTACTTTGAAGACTAAAAAGATGCCACGTGAGTGGAGGAGTGTGTTGATTCATATTTTTAAGAATAAAGGTGATGCATAAGAGTGTGTGAATTATAGATAAATTAAATTAATGTATCATACTTTAATATCTTTTGAGACATGAGTTTCACAAGAGGGTGCTCCAGAATCATAATATTTTGCATAGTATTACTCTCTTTATAATTTGTGTAGAGACAACTGTCCCTGAATCTTATCAATGTTATCGTGCTGGGTAATCTGATTGTATTTAATAAAGAGAAGATGAAAATAATGGAGGGAACTTAGAAGATTTCGAGGCTATTGATGATGCAAACTTAAATAAGGTGATCGACCAAATTCTAAATCAATTGCAAGATCCACCAGTACTGATTCTATTGTGATTCCCAAGAATAGAGTCAATGTGGATGCTTTGACTGCTGCCGGAAATAAGGAAGGTCCCTTACATATGATTCGGAGACAAACATTCTTTTCATTGGTTGTTAAATGTTGAGAAAATTTTCTTGGAGAAGTTTCGTTGAATTAAATCACAATTTCTCCCAAGCTCCAATAGACAGTTGGTTTTTAATTTTGTTGCGTGCTAGAAAATACGCGGCGGTAGAGTTTGTAAATTCACGTCCGAGCGTTGCACGTATATTTAACACACAAACAGGAAAATGAAAGAACACCGGGATTTATACGTGGAAAACCCAAAAAGGAGAAAAATCATGGGGCCTCGCCCAGTTGAAAAAATTCACTAGTGTTTTGCAAATTACAAATAACTAATTCGTCCCGCAAATCGGGGCAATCAGATTACAATTCATTTCTTCAAGCAAGTTTACAAAGTTCTGCAAATTCCCGGTGTTTCCCGGAAATCCGGCAGAGTTCCGGCGTCTTCAGGCGGCGGGAAGAGCTCCGACGGTGGTCGAGGAGGAGCTTTTTCCTTTTCTTCCTTTTTCTCTTCTTCTTCTCTCTCTTTACTTGAGTTCCCCTTGTGAAAAATGATGGCTCTATTTATAATTTTTCTGGAGTGACATGGCTTGTAAATATGTGCGAGATCATGGGCGAATTGGGAGTGGTTGGATGGACGGCCGATATTAAACCCTTCGATTGTGCACCGTTCGTTGGACATTTGGAGGCCTTAATGATGTCAGAATTTGGCAATCTTGGGCTCGTTGGATTCCTCACGTCGAGCCGTTTGATTTGAGTATAAGCTTGTTAAAACCGGAGACTGCTTGGTAACTCAAATTGTGGTTTGAATATTCTAACAGTGCTTCGGGTCCTTGATTTGGACCCATTTGGGCTCGGATTGGGTTGAATTTGGTGTCGTTGGGTTCGTATTTCCAAGACGCTCAGTTTGACTGTAAGCTCGCTGAAATCGGAGTTTGGGTGCTTCCGGATTTAATCTTTGAAATTTTGAACTAGCTTTTTGCCTCGAGATTCGTGCCCAATCAAGATAAATCTGTGATGACGTATCAATTTTAATTTTCATATTTTTTTTGGGCCTTCATCTGGAGTCATCACTGTTATATCAAATATTATTTAAGTACTGTTTAGATGTTTAAGAACCTGCTTTATAGAGGTATCAATATTGTACACGACCCGAAAATTTGACTCGAATTCAACTGAAAATTTCGGGTTCATATTAGAGATTTCGACCGGTTTGCAAAAATGGGTCGGGCTCGGATTGCCCTAGAAACCCAAAATCTACCCGGCTTGACTAGGACAGATCGTTTCCCATTCTTTGTCTATCTCGTCGCGTCAGTCGTGATAGAAGAGAAGCCTTGTTAGCCTTCGCGTCCGCCAGCCATCCGCGTCAAGCTGTCGCGTTCGCCAGGCGTCGCCTGAGCCAGCTGTCGCGTCTGCCAGCAGTCTCGCATCCGTTTCCCACTCAAAGGGTCATCAATCCACCCAGTCGCATACTTGTCAGTCTCAGCATATCACGCCCGCCATCCTCACCATCCCACTCCCATGCATAGCGACACGTCGGCACCGGTCCACTGTCACTGCCTCGCACAAGTTAAACTGTCCCGAGATCGTAATCATGTAGCCCTTATGCGAACCGCACGAACCCTTCCAAACAGACTCCCTGTCGCCGATCTCCTCCCCTGTGAGTGAAATCCGTGTTGAATCCGAAGCGGATCGGGTTCAGGTCCCAAAAACCGACCCGTTTACAAAAAAACGGGTTGTGTTCGAGTTGACCCGAATAGTGTCGGGTCAATTCTGGATTCAACCTGAACCTGACCCATGACCCAAAATTAAAACCCCTATTTCTTTGTTTTATTTTCAGTTGACGAGAAATAAATCGCTGCTTCTTATTTCTTATTTAAACCTGGGAAAGTGCTTCACCAACTTCATTGCTGCTTTTGCTGAAATTTGCTGCTCCATGCCTCCATCTGAAGTAAATCATGCTAATTCATGAAGGGTTACAGTTTTGATTGCTGGATTAAATCCTGTTTTACTTACATAAAAGTGTTTCAGTCTTCTGATTTCGGCAATATATTGCAGTAAGGTTTTGCTGACTACCTCCTATATCCTGCTTGTTTAAATTCCTCCAGATTCAGTATCAGGATGTTGCTTTGGGGTTTGTTGCAAATAAATGCTGAGGCGAATTGATTGGTTTAGATTTTACTTTCTAGTTGTCTCTTGCGCTGCTATAGATTTTTGTTATTTGGATTCACTGTGCTGGGATCAACCTCCCTCCCAATCCCCTGTGAAAAATCTCTGCTACATACACATGGAACTTGACCTCATAATTATTTTATTTTTTATTCGCCATTAAGTGTAGAACCTCTTTAGCTGTGCTCCCTCTCGTAATTGGCTGCATATGATTTGATCCACTAAATTAGGGTACATGTAAATCTAAAATAATCTATTCACAAGTGCTGAAGATGAAACTATTTTGGTTTTTTTTTTTTTTTTTCTCTGAACGAGTCAATTATATATTTAATTAAAAATATTAATTATAAATCATGAGCATCCAAAAAGTTTATTTACCCCAAAAAATAAACAAAATTTTCAATATCTCCTTACTATATATTAAAAATTATTTGAGCATAAAACTTCATAAAAATCAAATTTTCGCTACATAAATATAATTTATGGGGTAAAAAATTATTGAACAATTGCTTTGACATGCAGCATGTACACTCATTGAAAAAACTTCGAGAATTTTAGTAGACCGAGTGTGAGTGCTTACTCTGCTCAAAAGGATATTGAAAGGTAGATGTAACATTATGTATCCCGTCCATACACAAAAGCGGGTCTAGAATAGGAGCCCTCGGCTGTGAATCTATGATGAGGATCTTGGCCGCATGATCCCCACTGACCCATTAATGAAAGCCCACAACAATTTATTTTAAAATTTGAATTTCACTTTTAAAAATATAATTAAAAAAAAAAAAAAAAAAAAAACAACTCTGATTGGATCAAAGCTAGAATCTATGGTTACATATAAACTAACGTTTTATCCATTTGGGCCATACATAATAGTAAATAGTTTTTCAACAAACCCCTGTAATGAGCATATAAAAAATGAGTTAATTAAGAGATATTATTCTATGCATATGTCAAACGGAGTTTATCGTCCGGATATCAACCCACGTCAACAGTATTGAGCCGGGTACTTAGCGGTACCGAGTAGTATCGAGCCGGATACTGAATAGGAGGCGACGCGACACATTCTGATTGATATCTGGAAGATATTATGCATCCGCACAGAATAATTTGATGTTAATTAAAGTGAAAGTTTACTACTATCTTGTCTTGTCTCCCCAGCAACTCCCTCCTCCCCTTCTCACTGAGTGACTAACAGTGACGAATGCACCGATTAATATCATCATTTATCACAAAATATTCAAATACATGGCCAGAAACAACTTGTATTAATTTTAAGGATTCGAATCATATGTGCTCACCTTACACTTTAGAAATCAATCATAAAAATATATATATTTCATACAATGAAAATATATTGGTTTTTTTATGATGAAGATGCATTAACGGAACTGTTCCATTATATAATTCTTGAAGAAAACTTTGGAAATACGTCTTTACAAACTTACACGTTCAACTCATTCACCAACATCGACCATTTAATTACTCCAAAGACTATGCATTAATACACTCAAGGTCAACCAATTTTGTAAGAGAGGCTGAGGAGGAGGAGGAGGAGGAGGAGGAGGAAGAGGAGGGGCGTTTGTGAAAGTAACTCCCCATCAAATTACCTTCCTGCAAGCTAATCAACTCCTCCCTCTCCTTATCTTCGGCTTCATCGAAAAGCCCGAGCTCCTCCTCCAAATAGGCAAGCCATTTCTTGCTGTCGTCGGCCAACTTGCCACCATCGCTGGTGTTACTCCAAAGGTCTGGATCAATTGGAATATCGCTGAAAATATCGTCATTCTCGACGGCCGCCGCCAGCGGCGGCAGCGGTAAAGATGACGGATTAGGAGACAACGAGGAGTCGAGTATGTCCCACATGTCAAGCTGGGGCTCAATGGGGATCTCAATTTTTTCCAAGGAGAGCTCCTCGCCTTCTGTGAAGGACGTTATACCAGAGGATGAGGAGCTTGGGTGGTTGACCTCGGACCAGCTTTTGTTGGTCATTGATGATTGTGCTGTGTAATCCTGATGCTTGATACGCTTCTTGAGATGCGTGTTCCACACATTCTTGATTTCGTTATCCGTCCTCCCAGGTAGGCACGCGGCAATCTTCGACCATCTATGATTACAACACAATTTTTAATATTAAAATTCACCTCCAAAAATCAGGCTTTTTCAGCACTTTTTAAGATCTACCGCAGCGATTTAAACACATGTTAATTTATTTAAAGCAGTTTAAAAATCGCTGTATTTGCTTTCGCTGGAAAGATTTTAGCAACGTTTTTATGAGTGCTACTGTAAGAAGGCTTTAACAACGCTTTTAGCGGGTGAAATATGATTAGAGCAGCAAGTGCGAAGAAATAAGTAAGATTTTTGCAGCTGTTATAACTTTTGTTTAAAGCTCGCTACAGCTGTTATTATTCGTTGTTGAAATATCAGATTTTTGGTAGTGTTAGTATGTTACGAAACTAAATTCTATACTCATATACAAAAAAAATTATAATCATGACGAATTGATTACTTGTTGCCGAGCAATTCATGGAGATTGATGATGGTGTCCTCTTCCTCCTTGGTGAAATTACCTCGCTTGATGTCAGGGCGGAGATAGTTGATCCATCGAAGGCGGCAGCTCTTCCCGCACCGCAACAAGCCTGAAAAAAAGAAGCATATTTTGATTAATTTGCACCTCAAATCTTTCACTGCTCCATTGGTGGAAGAAGAAGAAGTAAGAGATAATCGAAGGGCTAGCTAGAATGACCTGCTTGTTTAGGAAGAGCTCGCCAGTTGCCATGGCCATGCTTGCGGATGTAGGAAATGAGGCGTATATCTTCTTGCGGAGTCCAGGAGCCCTTGTGGAGCCCAATTTTTTGACAACAAGGAGCTCTGCCTCGTCCCATCACTCCTGCTCTTTCTTGCTTAGTTTCTTTTCATCCAAGTTTTGAAGGTAACTAACAATATGTTATGTTAATATCTGTATCTCTATATATATATATATATATGGTAGCTAGCTTGACAAAGCAGAAAGGAGATATGAAGAAATTGAGGGGAGGTTTGATGATGGAGATTGTGATAGAGTAAGTCTCACCAAAGAGTCGGGATCTCTAAGCTCAGAGATTCGCTCTCCCTATACCAAACCACTAAAAAAAAGCTAGAAAGATATGCTTGAAAGACAGCAATATAGTCCTTGTTGCTGCTCTCATCCGATTAAGGAATTCCTAATTTTTTATAAGTAATTTGTCCCTCCTCATATGTTGGTTAATTTGTGTTTTTTTTTTTTTTTTCCTATCATTTTTTCCACCATAAAATACAATTATTCAAATACAGACTTTGATTGGTAGGTATAAGAAATATATAATATGATTCAAATATTATAAAATAAATGTAAGCTCCCTAAGGACAAATAATTTGGGTAAATTAATTTAAGACGGTTGATCAGTCCTTTGACTTTTAACAAATATTTTAAAATTTTGTTACACTTTATTTTACTTTATAAATATTGATATATCATCAAAAAATTATCTTGATCGGGCACGCTTCTCGAAGCAAAATCAAGTTGGAAATTTTAAAATTAAATCAGGACCATTTTAACTTTGATTTCATCAAATTTATAGTCGAACTAAACGTCTTGAAAAGACGAATCCAACCACACAAAATTTGATGGTAAGTTTGCTGAAATCAGAGTTCAAATGGTCCCAGGTTTAATTTTTTAAATTTCTAACTTAATTTTACGTCGAGATTCATGCCAGATCAAGATAAATTTTTTTATGATATATCAATAATTAATCAATTAAATTGGAGAAGATAAAGAGAAAGTGAGACTAAAAATGGTTAGAAAATAATAATAATAAAAAAAACAATATTAATACAATTCAATTCCAGGGATAATTAGCAATTCATCCATATATAATTTTACGAGAGACCCATGAAAATTATCCTGCAGTGAAAGCTACCGAGTACTGAGCACCTTGATGTGGGCAGATTTTTTTCCCAGCTTCATATTTGATTAAGACGTCAAGCTATTTTCATTCCAGCACTCTCCATTTAATTAAATAAGTCATTAATCAAACAAACACTTGTCATTAACCTACTACAAATGTAGAGCTTTATTAAGAGATTCTCTTACCGACTTAATGACAATTACTTGAAGGCCAAAAGATTTGGCTTTAAGCTCGTACCGACTTGGTCATCATTTGGTAGGGTTATAAGCTAACAACTCAATGCAAACTCTTTTGTATAAAATTCTCTTATTGAATAAATTTAATTAAATTGTTAACTTTCATGTATAGATGAATATATTTGAAGACTTAGGCTTCGTTTGGGACGGCTTTCTTTTTGCTTCTTAAAGTAGTTTTTTAGTACAAAAGTTTTAATTTTTGCACTAGAAAGCTGCTTTAAGAAGCAGCAAGAAAGCCGTCCCAAACGAAGCCTTAGTCTTAGTCCATTGTGGAGTCAATTAATTAAGTTGTACTGTTGACTTAGATCTCAACATATATAGTTGGTCAAGCTTGCAGTTGCAGGGGATAGCACTTACTTTGGGTGCAAAGCCCCCGAAATTTTTTATTTTGTGCATAACCAAGGGGGTTTGGACCTATTTAGTCTGTTTTTTTGTTTTTGTTTTTTTGGAGTTTTTTCATACATTTTTTTTAATTTCGTAGGTTATAACTGTATGGAAGTTATGCTCAGATGTATAAGAGAGTATAAAACTACAAGAGAGACAGAGAGAGTAGATCGAGTGAAAGATCTATACAATTTTCCTCTATATTTTTTTATAGTGAATTTCTTGGTGTGAGATCGGGTCTGCGGCGTGACGGTTGATGGCAGACATTCCTCCCAATCTCACTCAGTCTCGAATTCCCTAATTTGCAAAAAAAAAAAAATTTGATGTGATGTGACTCCGCGATATTTTCAATTTTCAGGTTTTTCATTTAAATTTTGATGTTCCGCTGTTTTCATCTTATTTGTTTAGATTTATTCACTCATAACAACTTGCCCATTAGCTTCTTCATTTTTGTACATTGGTAATTAAATAAGATAATTAATTTTTACTAAATAATTTCCTTAAAAATGGATAATACGATCATTTAATAATTATTTTATTGTTTTTAAAACTTATATTATGTTATTATTACGTCAATTTTTTATATTTTATACATTTAAAAATTATTCATATTACATAAATATGCTGAAAAATTATTAAATAAATACCTAGATTGATAGGTTTATAATTTATTTATTTTTTTCATTAACATTGAATAATTAAAAATATTATAAATAAATCCTGCATTGATAGATCAAGAATCTGATTTTTTTATAAATGATCATTTGATAACGAAAATACTGAATAAATAAACAGATGAATTTATTAAAAATCTTATTTTATTATTTATTGAATATCAGAAATAACACTAAATTAATTATGATCAAATTTGATAAGTAATTTGAAAAAATTTATAATTAGTAATAAGACTAATTATTTACCTCATTGACACCGGTGCATCTTATTAATATATACTTAGTTAGAATCAATTATTGACTTGGGCTTCTTTTGTGATAGTTTTTTTTTCCTGTTTTTTAAAGTAACTTGAATTTTTTAATACAAAAAATTCTAATTTAAATAAAATAAAATAAAATCAGCTTTAAAAAACAATAAAAAAACTATCGCAAACAAAACCATATACTTGATAAGAAATCTAATAAATAAGCATGAACAATTTGGGGTGGATTTGTTGAAGCTCAATAAGAGCTTGATAAAATAACACTAAATAAGCTCATATAATATAATGCTTAGCTCAACTTGATTCACTTACAGGCTTTCGATTGATTGAGCAAAAAAAAGTCAGTTGGTCCTTAGCATGTGTGGCTTTTGAGATATTTTATATGACATCTGTCATTCTTTAAAGGGTGGGTGGCAACTGGCATGAAGAATATATATTCAAATCATATAAAACACAATATATTAAGCAATGCTACATTAATCAGCCTATAACTTAAAATATATACATACATTAATAAATTAATGATGAGTGTCATAATTTGTCATGTGAGTTTATTAAAATTTGCTCTCTCTCTCTCTCTCACTCTTAGGATTGATTATTTTGTGCAAACGCCGAACTTATGTCATCCGGAGATAAACCAGAATACATCATGTCACCCCTTCGCTATGTATCACTAGGTACCACGGCTAGGTACTATTGATGTGGTGCATTCTGGTTGGTCTCATGACATCATTCTACGTCCGACCTCCGCACATAATAATTTCTTCACTCTTAAGCTTCATTTGAGATAGATTTCTTATTACTTTCAAAAGAAACTTTTTAATACAAATTTTATAGTTCAAGATATTTTTAAACTAAAAATCAGTAAAAATATGTTTCAAATGAAATTTTAATACAATTTTTTTTATTGCTTCTTAAAAATAAGTTTTTGTACAAATTTTTTAATTTTTGTACTAAAACTCTGTTTTAAAAAACAATAACAAAGTCTTCCCAGACGAAGTCTAAGGCTTCGTTTGGGACGGCTTTCTTACTGCTTCTTAAAGCGGCTTTTTAGTACAAACATTTTAATTTTTATATTGGTTGTCAAAAGTTTTTGAAGTTTTGTGATGGACCTCATAATATTTTTTCGAAAATCATCAATTAAATAATTATAAGAAAAATATCGCATTTCTCTAACAAATTTGACAACCAATTAGGAGATAGAATGAAAAGAAAGATAATTATGCAGGAATCAGGATGTGTTGGTTGCTTCTTTCATTCTCCGTATTTTATTATCTTTGATTCCATTTGCCTCACTTGTTGTTTATTAACACATGCTTTAATTAATATTTTGTGCTTGTTGAGTAATATATGATATAAGAGTAGTAGTATATAATAAATTTAGCAGAATAGTCCATAAATTTAAATAGTTTATTGACTAATTTATTGTTATTATTATTGTTGTTGTTGTTTAAAATGTAGGATGAATATCAAACAAATGTTGATACATATGCGGATTATGCATGTTTGATTTTAGAATTCGATTAAAATTACAAAATACAATTAAATTAAAAATATATAGTTTTTTTCTATCAATATTCATTTTGTATATGTAGTGTTAGTTCATGTGGCTTCATGTTTGCGATTTGTGAGGTGCCGCTCTGCTAGGGCTTTTTCCCTAGCCGTCTCCGCCTCTTTCGCTCTTCTCCGTCATCCTGATGGCAATTAAACGACTTGATCCTGGTTTTCTTGAGGGTAAGCGATCCAAATCCTTCAAGGAGGTTTTATCTGGTGCGGTTGTTTCTAAGGCTTTTCCGGATCTTCAAGTTTCTACGATTCGGGGTATGCCGGCTTTGTAGATCTCAGAGGATGAAGTCCTGCATCTCGCTATACCCTTCGATTTCACTTTAGTGGGAAAATTTCCGTTGAGGCAGCCGTCTTTGGATTCGATCCGAAGGTTTTTTTCAACATCAAATTATCCGGTGAGTTCTCTGTTACTCTTCTGGACCAGGCTAATGTCTTGATCAAGCTATCTAATGACATCGATTATGGTAGGGTTTTTTTGCATTGATCATATTTCGTTTTTGGTTGTTTTATGAAAGTAATAAAATGGTCGCCGATCCTTGATATATCGGAGGAATCTCCGATAGCCCCTGTTTGGATTTCCTTTACGGGGCTTCGTCCTCACGTTTTCTCTCTTCGCATTCTTTTTGGCTTGGGTTCCCTATTTGGCCGTCCGATTCATACCAATAATGCCACGGCTGTTGGTTCGCGACCTTCAATTGCTCATATTATTGTCGAAATTGACATTTCCAAAAACCATCCTGATTCTGTTTGGCGTGGGCCAGAGAATTTAGGTTACATTTAGTGGGTGGTTTTTGAAGGTGTTCCTAGTTTATGTCCTCATTGCAAAGCTGTGGGTCATAAGAAATATGAATGTATTAAGTTATTCCCTCATTTGAGGCAGGTTGTGGATTCGGCTCAGTCACAGGTGGCTTCTGTTTCTGCTCCCATTGTTAATTCTGATGCTTTGGCTTTACCCGAACCCTATTTTCCTGTAGTCTGTGATAATACGTCCCTATCGATGGGGGTGTTAATCCTGTTTTGTGTGTCTTCGGATGGTCAGGAGTCTGTTATTGTTCTAAATTCGAGTTATATTGATCTTGTTATTGGGGGTGTTGATGATGGTTTGGGGGTTAATGCTGTGATCTTGGACTCGGGTTTAGCCGGTGATGTTTCAGTTCCTTTGGAATCTGAAGTTGTTCATTCTGACGTGGTCTTACCTAAGTATGTGCCTGTTATTTCGTTGGGTGAAATGGCTTTGGTTAACGCTGATGCCCCTTGGGTGCCATTTCTTTTGCACCCTGTATCCCTGCCTTTGTGGGGGGAGGGGATCCTATGCCCGTGAATAATGGTTGTGGGAATTTTAATGATGCTATTTGTGGTGTGAATTCTGTTGTTTCTCCTAATCGTAACGGGGGTGTGGAAAATTATGAGGCTATGCTGGAGGTGCTGTTGTTACAAGTGATGTTATTTCTGGTGAATGTTTGGTTACTTTTAATTCCTTTTTGGATGTGCCTGTGAACATAAACGAACCACAAGCTTTGATGTACCATGTGGGTGAAAATTCTGGGATGGATGTTAGGGTCAATCTTGATTGGCTTCACTGTTCGTCTGAATTTGAATATGATTCCTCTACAAAGTATTGTGGTGGTTATGATCCTGGACATGATTTTAAATTGGTTCGGGACCGACCGATTGCCTCTGTTAGTTCTCGTGGGTGGTCTCGTGGGAGAGGCCGTCGGGGCAGGTAGTTTTCAGTATTTGTTGCTTTCTTCATGCTATGGTTCATTTTTTTGGTGGTGCATCGAATTTTCTGTTGGTCGTGCATGTGCTGGCGATGATGTGGCTGGGGCTCGTTTCCTCATCGTCTTGGCTCATGGCAACCTTTGGTGTTGGTCTCTTGCTCGGCTGTTTTTGCTTGATCGGTTGGTTTGATTTCTTCGTGTTTACCTTCACCAAATTGGAGGGTCGATGCTCGGCTTCAGGGAAGCTGGGAGCCTCAGCCAATTACTGAGCCAATCAGATTAGTTATTTTTGTGTTTTCTTTTATTTTTGTCTTAAGCTACGTACATTGCTTCTTGTACTTCTTTTTGAGTTTAATATAATTATGTTTTAATAAAAAAAAAATGTGTTCACATTCCTATAGAAAGCACGTGTGGAATTTTAAAGGCCCGTTTGGGACATTTTTTCGTTACTTTGTATTTGAGATAGCAACCTCATTTTTGTTTGGCTATTATTTTTGTGAGATCTTTTCACTTGAGGAAGAAGCACTTTCTCAAGGATCTTGAAAGAGGAGGAGGAGGGAGAGAGGAGAGGGAGGAGACGTGAGCCAAACTATGCAAAACTTTATTTCTCTTGGCTGAATTCCTATAATACAAGCTAAAGCCTATTAATAGGCACAAAAGCAACACCTACAGCTATACAAATAGCTACACAAAAGCAAACCTAAATCTAGGACTAATACCTAACAATTTTCTTGCAATTTTAAAACTTTTTTTTTTTATTTATGTGGCGAAAAGTTACTTTTTGCACCATAGCTTAACTAAGGCTTCGTTTGGAACATCTTTCTTACTGTTTTGTAAAGCGGCTTTTTAGTATAAAATTTTTTAAACTAAAAATTTTTGTACAAAAAACTGCTTTAAAACGTAAAAATAAAGTTGTCCTAAATGAAGTCTTCGTTTGTGGCAGCTTATTTGCTGCTTTCTAAATGACTTACTAGTACAAAAATTTCTTACTAAAAAACAGTTTTATAAAATAGTAAAAAAGTTATCCCAAACGAACCCAAAGTCTAAATTACTTTCTCCAAAAATAACTTTATAACTCTATATAACATACTGCAATCACCATACCAGACTCTAAATCTCTAAAGCTTATTTATATACTCACTTTTGTTTTTTTGAAATTAGGGGCGAAATCACAATGGCTCTGGTTTGCATTTACCCATCTGCAAAGTTTTTTCTCTATAAGAATAAGTTAATTTTTAGAAATTTGTGCATCGTAATTTTACAATTTTGTCCAAACCTTACTTAAAAATACATTACTCAACTTTTAACTATCAAAGGACTGATTAATTAATTAATAATACAACATTGGCAATTCAACTCTTTACATAAAATGTTAAACTACAATATTCATAGATATCTAGTCTTTGAGTTGAAATCAAATTCAATGGCCTTCTACCATACCTTACCTAACTCTAAGAAATGAAGGGGTGAATTGGCCTATGAGATCCTTCATGCAAACATTGCTTAAGACTTTGGCTTCCCATGCAAAACCACTCTTACTTTTATGAATTGACTTGAATATCACTATATTGAAACAATATACATAGAGGGTTCTATTATAATAAAGCTATGGCATTTATCTTACCATTAATGTCCTTCATGAGTGATTTTTCATTAATTATTCAACAAAAAAAATGAGTGTAATTCATTTGGGTGTTTGATTTAATTAGTGTAATTCATAGTTAATTTGATTTGTGAGTAAAAGATAATATATGCATTTTTCATTGATAATTCATTAAAAAATGATTTAATTGTTAGATATATAAACATATAAATATTTTATGATATGGAACTAATGATCCGTTTGGAATATCCACAGTTTTTTTATAAAAATGTTTATACAACTGTTGTGGAGAATACAACTTATTTTAAAGCTATTATAGAAAGCAATTTCCTAGCACAATTTAAAACAAGTGTAAAATAAAAGACATGCATTAAATAAGTTTTAGTTGTTCAACTTAACATAGCTAAATCATTTATTTTATCTTAACATCATTATCATATTATGATAATATTGTGAGGCATGACTCACTGCAAAATATTGATATGATGTCAAAAAATAATCTTCAATAATTTTTCATTGTTCGAGTCTTCGAGATAAAACTTCATGATTAATATTAGACTAACTTTCATGCAAGATTCGACAACATAACATCTCTCCAACTATGATATCACATATATAATCTACTCTAGATTTGTGTTGAATTGACAATTAGCCTTCATAAAATAAACTTCAAGATTAGGGTAAATCTTAGGTTTTGTTTGGGACAGTTTTCTTACTGCTTCTTAAAATAAATTTTTAATACAAGAATTAAATTTATGTACTAAAAAACTGCTTTAAAAAGTAGTAAGAAAGCCGTCCAAAATAAAGCCTTAAATTCTTATGATACTTTTTATTTTTATTTTATGCATTAGGAGTTAAAAGCAGAATGAATGTACATGTTATGAGTTTTTAAGTGATATCATGAAAATATTAATTTTATTTTAAATAAATTAATATTAGTGATATATATATATATATATATATATATATATATATATATATATATATATATATATATATATATATATATATATATATATATATATATAAGAAATATGTTACAAGGGATTTTGAGATATCTAATTGTGAGTTACATCTCCCTATATCAAGCGATATGTCAAAGAATAAAATAGTATGAAAACTTGGCTAGTTAGTCCAAAAGTTGGTAGGCATTCATGTCAAAATAATATAATAGGTGTAAATCAAAGCACATATAATATTAGCACAGAGAGAATTTTCAAACTTTAAAGGTAAATATTCCTTTTATTTATGAGTATTTAACTATTTTTCCCCCACAAAAACCATAAGTAGGGTTCAATCAGAAGCACAATTAGCATCCTAATTAGAATAATCATAATAGCAAAAATCTTGAGCTAAAGATCAAATGATTCGAAAAATTTCCTCATAAATTTTATCATGATTCTGACCTTTAGTATTATTTTGTCTTTAATTTTAGGGTCCGGACTCCAATCAAAGTTGGTCACGTCGCTTGCATACAGGGTTTGTATTATACACATGCATCATATATACAAGATTTTACAAAGGCTACGTACAAACGACCTAGCCTATTTTAATCGGAGTCCAAATGCAAACTATTTTCGGACTCTGAACAAAATAATTTCTCCTTCAATTGGTGTCGGCAAAACCATACATTTATTGTATCTTATACTTTAAATTTTTCCCTTTTTTGTTATTGAATAGCATATATATACATATAATGATGAATTCCTAAGCGTAATATGAGGACTTAAAATATAAATCGGTGTTCATATTGGGTGTCCAAGAGGGAGAAATTATTTTGTACGGAGTCTGGACGGGAAGTACCGTCCAGACATATAAGTGTACACACTATGTACATATTTGCATATAATGTGTATCAAATCAGTGTACACTCACAGTCAGGAAGATTATTCCTATTCGGACTCCGCACAAAATAATTTCTCCCAAAGAGGAGCCAAAGCTTTAATTTTCTAGGAGTTGGTTTACATTTGTTTATGTAACATATATTATTATTTTTAAATCCTTGGATTAACAAATATGTCGCAGTAATTAAGCTCTTGTATTTAATATTAATAATATTTTTAAAACCCAAAGAGTTTACACTCTTTGACCACAACTCATATTTTTTTATTATATTTACTATTTTAAATTTTGCTTAATTGCTTAAGATCTATGTGGGACGGCTATAATATTTTATAAAGTTACTATAGAGAAAGTAATTTAACTACTTTGGTTGTAAGAAAACACTTTATGCTATGAGACTAACAAAAAATAATGACCAAACAAATTTATGATTTTTATTTAAAAAGCGAATCAGCAAGAAATTTGTCGCAAACAAATAGTCAGATTCATCCCTTTTCATTTCTTTGAGTCTCGTAAACTAATTATAAGTTTATTGGAACCAGATTAGTCAAACAGATGGCATAATTGAAGTCAAAATTACGTCATTTTTAGAGTATTTGGTGGAAGGGTTAGTTATCTCCCAAAGAATGGTTCATCAATCCATATCTAACTTTGATAATACAACTTATGCGCATTTAATAGGGCTTATATATTCCATTAAATGGCCTTTAAATGTTTGATTATTAGATTTGAGAATTTGATAGAAAATTTAAATTAATCAGATAAGAAGAACTTATTTAATAATATTATTATTTTTTAAAGAATCACACCAATTTCAAAATGTTTTCTTTATTAATTATCAACAAATAATTAAACCCACCCGATAGGGATATATATATTAAAACAAAATGATTATATTAAAATTCCAAAATCAAAGGATACAACCAGAGCAAATGCAAGCAAAAGAAAAAACCACAAAAACCAAACTGACAAAAACTACAAGCTAAGACAATGGCTCAGAAAACAGCCAAGGCTCCCAGCGTCCCAGCATCCCGCACAGACCATCTAGCCAGTGAAGATCAAAACCCAAAAAGCCATCCCGAATTCCACACCAACGGTTGCCACCAGCAAAGACGACCGGGTCGCGAGCCCCGACCACATCATTGTCCATAGCCTCAAAAACCTGCCAAACAAACAATAAAACCAAAAAAACCTGAGCAACAGCCAGAAGATCAACAAGACAAAAAGAAAGCTCATCGTCTACGACGACCCCTCCCCCAAAATTTCCCCCGAGTGGCAACATTTTTATTACACACAAGCGAAAAATCATTATCAGTCTCATGAAAATCAGATTCTGATTCATTATCCGACGAATCAATCAGCCAATCTCCCTGTTTTCTAATCAGCAAACCAGAGGAGTTACCCATACAGGTAGCCATCACTTGAACATCAAACTCATTGGCTGGCACCACAACTAAACTGTTGGTAGAAGGAAGCCCTTCCACACTACCCATAGGCGTAGACTCATCTACATTCTCGATAGAAGCAACAGGTACCCAACCATCAGTACCACCTTCCAAATTCTTTGACACCTGAACACCGTCGTTAGAATTCACAACACCCATAATAGGTGAACCCTCAGAAATCTCAACAGGCACCAAGTCATCACCCACCTCCGGCACCCCAACAACCGCCGGAGGAACCAAATTAACAGCTGTGAGATCAGAAGCATTCATCAAACCCGATGGAAAAAAAGGAATAGCCTTATGCGACAAAACACATTCAACATCATCGACCGGCATATTACCACCCTCACCAACCACCAATGGGCAAATACTAACACCCACCGTATTACCCAAAGTAACCGAGACATTCCCAGCAGCCTGAGAAACGCCCGAAGGCTCAACAGTGCGTAAATCAAAACCGTCATTCACCACACTGAAATTCGGTAAATTATCAACTTGAACATTCGCAATAGCAGGTTACCAGACATAGCAACAGATTTACACTTACCAGACAAATGCCCTAAACATTTACAAACACTACAAAAAAATGAGGAAAATAATCAAAAACCACTTCTTGAACATACCCTAAAGACTCAGATCCTAACCAAACTTGCTTCGTATAAGTTTTAGTAATATCAATTTCAACTAAAACACGGGCATTCGACGAACGTGAGCCAACCGAGGTAGCTTCATCGATTTTCAAAGGTTTGCCAAATAACTCACCAAGGCCAAACAGAATCCTTGGCGCAAAGAAATGAGGGCGAAGATGAGGAAAGGAAATCCAGATCGGGATGATCGGCGACTCAACACCAATATCTAAAGTAGGAGACCATTTAGTAAGTTTCATAAAACAATTGAAAATCAGATAAGATCGGTGGCAAAAAACCTTACAATAGTCTAAATTATTGGATAACTTAATCAAAATGTGGGAAGAGTCCAAAACAGTAACATAAACTTCTCCGTTCAGCTTCAAATTAGAGAAAAATTTGCGAATCGCCTCAAGAGGGGGACGCTTCGACGGGAAGAAACCAACTAACGAAAAGCGAAAAGGTACGGCCAGATCCCTGATTTCCTCATCAGAAACCCACAGGGACGGAAGACCACGAAAGGTAGAAGACCTCAAATCTGGAAAAGAGGAAGAAGATCTAGCTAGAGCTTGAAGAAATGACTTAGAGTGAGAGATCCCAAAAAAAAAAAACCAGGATCTTTCAATTTAATCGGTGGCATGCCAGAAAAATCGGAAGAAAATAAAAACAAAACACCACCAGAAACACAGGAAAGAGAGCAGAGCACTTTCCTGAGGCAGATGAGCGGAACCCCCCGCCAGCGGGGGCCAAAAAGCCCAAGCAGCGGGAAACCCTAGTCGACAGAGGAGAAGCTCACGGAGCGCACCTACGATGTATATATATATATATATATATATATATATATATATATATATATATATATATATATATATATATTAAGGAAAAAAAATTTAGGGTGGTCTGAGCTCTTTCTGGTTCCACGTTTGGTTATTGAAAAGGATGATCATCGATGTTGAAGACAATTTCTTTAAAAAAGAAAAAAATAGTAATTATTGCCTCTCTATTAAGTTATGATTTGCGGTAAATATAATTGAGTTATAGATTTGGGTTAAAAGGACAATAAATGCTTGGCTTAAGATCGGTTTGAGATGGCTGCAATTTTTTATAAAATTGATTATGAAATTATTATGAGAAAAAAATGGAACTACTCTGGTTATAAAAACATCATGCTGTCCTATAAATTTCAAAAAATGAATAAAAAAGCTGCAAGTGAGCAGTAGTCAAATAAAATTTTGATGGCTATTTATAAAACAAAGAGCAATAAAAAAGCTATTCCAAATAAGCTTTTAGGCTTCGTTTGGAACGGCTTTTTTCTCAAGGGGCCAGCACCCCTGGCAGGGTTAGGTCGCGGGGTCTAAGGGCAGCGCCCCCCGGAACAAATTTTAGTTTGAAGGTTATTTTTGGAATTCAATAATGAATTTTCTTTACTATTTGTTGGGGACAATTACCTAAAGAATGTAGTATTTTAAAATTTTAAGGGGGGATAATTGCCTAAAAATCATTGTAATAAAAAGTAAAAAATTAATGAAGAGGAATAAAATAGTTTTTTTCTTTTTAGCACAAAAATTTTAATTTTTATAATAGAAAATTGTTTTAAGAAGCAACAAAAAGTTGTCCCAAACCAAGCCTTATGACTCATTTGGAACATCTTTTTTACTGCATTTTAAAATATATTTTCGATACAAAAGTTTCTTGAATTAGAAATTTTTGAATTAAAAAAATATTTAAAAATAATAATAAGAAAGACTTCTCAAATGAAACCTTAGACAACTTTTTCTTGAAGCAATGGGGGTAAATCCTACACTAATAATTAAGCTTTCACCATCATTGGTAGAGAAAGAAAACAGGTTGCCTGCGCAATGCATATCGTACTAAGACTACATTAATATATTTCACTTGAATCCAAATGTTAAAGCAACCCTCTTACGGATTCATTTAATTATGATACGTTGTTGTCGTGATTTGTTGTATAAAATAAATTAGTTGTTACTCTCATAAATACAGACGAGTTGCTTAGATAACACATTGCTTATAATCTTCAATCTAATGAAGAGGTGCACATTTAATACAAAGCTTTCATCCACAAATTTTTTTCATAAATTAAAATTATAATATTTTAGTTTTCTCAAAAAATAAAAAACAGGGGAAAAAAAAATGTTCAATATAATTTTTTATGCTATTTAATCATGGCTTTTAAAATGGTTCAAAATATTAGCCTTATAATTATGATTGTTTTTCTATCATTTAACCACTATAGGAAAATTGATGATTACCGACATCAATTTCCAGCTGTTTAAATATGATTTCCGGCGGTTTGTAAATTTTTTGGCGGTTTACAAATCGCTGTAATAAACCGCATAGGAAAGGAAAACCGACGGCCATTTTTCGGCAGCCAACGTTTCTGGCGGCTAAAACAGCTGGTAAATTCTGGTGCGAAAACCGTTATTCTAATAAACATATATAAAATATATTCTAACAGAAAATATTTATGACGGTCTTTAATGTTCTTGAATCTATTTTATGATTAGTGTAATATATAAATAATATGTATTGTACTCATCTCAAAAGAGTACTTTGTAAGGATTTTAATGCTTGTCTAAATAAAAATTTTGATTTGAGCATTTCGATCAAATTTTTTTTTAGTAAATATTTTTTGTTAAAAATATGATGGACGTCAAGAAAATTAGGTTGGAGAGAACAAAAGCACCAAGTCTTATTGCATAGTTATATACTAAAAATTCAACAGGTGGCAACAAAATTTGTAGCCTTGTGTAGAACTGATCGAATTGGCAAGCATACATGAATGAAAGTGACATATAGGCTTGAAAATATTTCATTTGATGAAAGTAATCAATTAAGTCTAAGGTTGGTGCTCCACACTCTATCGAAGCATACAAATTTCAACTAAATATAGTCCCCATATATAAATTATTCTAATTTACTTTTAGGTCTATATTTTCAATTAAGGAAGTGCTTAATCAGCTCTTTTAACTTTACTAATCACTTTCAAAATATGGGTAATTAACATCTTTTCAATTTCACTTTCATTTTATTCTTGATGCATTGTTTCTCTTGTTAGGTAAGGCTTGGTGAGATCACTTACTACTCATCATTTGATAAGAAATTTTGTTTTCAGTTCTAATGGTGACTTTTCTTGCTGGAAAATGTAAAATAAGTCTTATTTACTACTATTGATATAAGAATTGGAGTTGAACAAGAAGGTTTCCTTTACATTTTAGCCTTTAGTTGGTGGGGAACAACATCAATCTCTTTAATTAAAAGCAAATCTAATTGGAAATACTAATTAATTACTCTGTAATTATTTCATGATATTGGCTCTGATAAGGAATTTGAAAATGATATATATATATATATGAAAGAATTATATTGTATCAATTCTTTGAGTAATTTAATGATTTTTTTTTTTAACAAAATTTTGTTAGGAGAAACCAAGATAAAAATTTTAAAACTAAAATGCAATCTTTAGCTACGTCGTTTACCATAATTTTATATAACAAAATGATTATTAATTTTGTGACCAAAAGTTTTAGTCACACATGAAATAATAACAGTTCAACAAAAAACATGATAAGGTTAAAAACGTGTAGATAGAGAATAAAACTTCATTTAGGAAAGTTTTCTTTCTGTTTCTTAAAGTAGTTTTTTCATACAAAAATTAAAATTTTTATTCAAAAAAGCGGATTTAAGAAGCAGAACAAAAACCGTGGGACGATTTTCTTATTGTTTCTTAAAATTGATTTTTAGTATAAAAATTTTAAGTAGCACTAAGAGAAAGTCATCGATCTCAAATGAAGATTGAAAGTGTTATTTATCCATATAATTTGAATGTTATATCTATTCCAAAAGTTTAAGCAACGGTCACCAGGATAAGGTATTAATTGCAATGGGATTTGCTAGAAAAATGGTGTTTAATTATTCTTAGAAGTATATGTAATGGTGCCAAAATTTGGTTTTAGTGGCATGTCCTTTTTTATTAGTGTACTTATTGGTGGGTTTAGGTATTGCTAGCTGGAGTAGTTAATGCTTAATTGAAACCATCATGACTTTAAGGTTTGGATGCATTCACACTATGCTTTTGAACTTTGATATGCGATGACATAAGAGTGAGGTAAGCTAGGTGTAATGATCCTTAGGTTAATTTTATGTCTTTTATTTATTACCCTAAAGTTAATTATCTTAGTGTTTATGATCAAAACATTGAATGGTATATATATATAAAGAAAAAACAATCAAGAAGTTCATCAAAGGATGATTAAATTTATGGTTGACTAAGCTGTCAATATGAGACACCAAATACCTATCTATAGAGTAAGCCAAATTCATATTTATGAATTTTACACAAATCTGTCCCCATAACCTCATTAGAAATCCACTATTTATTGCTCTTCTATGATGAATCTAGCTTCTAGGAGATTTTGAATTTTACCATGAATTAGCTCATTTGTCACAAATAGGCCGAATTTTCTACTTAATTGACATTGCCTTCTTATCATTGTTAAGTGTGTGATATATCATTTTGGTACAATACCTCATTGGCTCACCAGAAAAATACGTCGACATTCTCCTTTAGAGTTGTGATCAACATGGCTCTCCTTTCTTCATCAAACATAATGTTAATTCGAAAGGTTAAATTTTGATTTTCTTTATAGATCGACACTTTCTTAATGATTTTAGTAGTTTCTTGCGTGAATCCCCTTTGAAACATTAAGTTGGAGAATTTTTGCTTATATATTCTCCACTGCTTTTAGACATCACAACCTGTATTGTAGCAAGTCACCTCTCACTCTCTTTAAGACCTCCTACTAAGAATTTCATGGTGATGTAGTATGTAAAGATGACAACTCAAAAAGTATTTAATTATTGTCGACCAAAGATGATAATATAAATAGTCTGTGTATCAACTAAAAGAAAGTCTATAATGGTAGTAAATTTAAGTGATTGATAAAGCAATCAGTCTCTCTCTCCCCACCACCCATAAAAAACTAAAGAGATGACCAAAAGTTGGTGTTAGGCAAGAAGCGCCAAGGTTCATCTTCTCTTAGATAGTTTCAAAAATGATGTTCATAGAGCTCTCAATATCAGTGAAGATGTTTTTTTAGATTGTTTGCAATCAACACTATGAAGACCACCACATCATAATATGGATTGTCATTCGATAGCCGACCTGCTTCAATACAAATGATGGGCAACACCTCAACAATAGGCACCCTCAAGGTACTTGCTAAGTTCACCTCTCCTATGTGAAGTCATTTAACGCTAGCTCAATTAGAAGCCATTTCACAAACTCTTCCATGAATGACTAGAATCACAACAGCAATAAATCACCTACATGAAGACTGGTTCGCTGTACGTTTCCTCCATGTGCACTTTTTATAACATTCTTTCATCATGAACAAGCTCTTTTAAGTTTACTTGTTTTTATCGATCCCTTCATGAAGCTCCAGAGATGTCGACGTTCTTTAGTGTCATGGCTATGTTCATAATGATCCATGCAATACTTCGATTGGTCACATATGTGACCTCCTGCCCTCATGGGCCCCGACTCTTAAATAAATCTTTGTTTTGGATGTCTTTAATGGGCTCAACCATAAAGACTCTCAGTTGAGTCATAGTTTACATCAGAGAAAATGGAGGTGGCAGCATTCTCTAGCATGACAATCATATCATTGCTCTTCATTTTGCATTTGTCCCTCAAAAGGATAAGTACATTGATGGTGTACATATATTCTTCTATCATTTTAACATCTCATCTAAGCCTCTAGCTCTTAGGACCACTTCTCTTCCTCTAAAAAATTGTTAAAATTTCTCTCATATAACTTTTTTTCTTTCTCCTTGTGACCCTCTAAAGTAGTTGTTGGGGTCAACTTTATAAATCGTACTCTTTAGGGCCGAGTCGATATGTAAGTCTCCTATTTAAGATAAATTCATAAGTAGATTCATGTGTCCCTCTTAAGCTAAGTCAAAGAATATCAAGTTGAATTGTCTTGAAATAAGCCTACTAATTTGAACTAAGATTTTCGGATATTTAGTTATATATTATTATTTTTAAATTCTGTAAATAAATAAGTGAAGATAATAATAAAAAATATAATAATAAAAGTATATTCTATAATAATAAAATATTATAAAAATAAATTGTAAAGTTTTTTATCATAATAAAATTGGCAAATGAGATAATTTCGATATAGTGACACTATATTTTTTTCAATTAAAAGAAATTTCCACCACTTATAATGCGATGATAGTTGTGGCATCATTTACAAATCTTGGTGTTTTGCATGCATGATAGGGTTTGTTAGACAAGATGAGATGGTTTTATCCCATCTATCTACTATTTCGTTAAAGGAGATTGAAATAGAGATCAACCTCTTTTGCCTTCTCACAGAGGTTTTATTTGGGTAAAATTATTTTGTGCGGATATGTATGTCGTTCGGAGATCAATCAAAATACGTCACATAGCCCGTTTGTTGTATATCGCGACTGTGTATCGCTATGTATCGGTGATGTGACATACTCTGATTCGCCTCCAAACTGTTCGGTGTCCGCACAGAATAATTTCTCATTATTCGGAGGTATCTATCACACAAAATGTTGGTAAGTTCTGTCATAGCCAATGGTGAGATGAGAGGAAATGGAGGGATTATTGAAACTTCATTGAATATTATTAACTAGAAAATTAACTTATAAGCTGGAATCTCTCATCAACATTTGTAGTGCATGATTAATTAAGAGGGTAAATGGGTAGAGTCAAGCTCCAGTTGTGACTTATTTGAACTTGTCTTGTTTAACAATGGCAAGTTGGAACAAGGCTTGAGTTCAAGTTAAGCTCATAAAATAAGCTTGAACTTGAGTCCAGCTTGCCAGAATAATAAGCTCTTTGGTTGGATGAGAGTTCTTTGAAGATGGAATCTACATGAGCTTGCTAGAGAAGGCAATAACGGGACCAATTGCATTCTAGAAACTCCCGATGAGAGCTCACCGGAGAAGGTAGTGATGGACTAATGGCATTAGGGAAAGTTGCGGGAGCACCCTACATAAAGCATTGGCAAACAAGCGGCATTTAAAAAAAAAACGAAAGGAGCTCGTTTGAAAAGGTACCGACGGGACCAATAATGGTTGGCATTTGAATAAGAAGTAGAGCTCGAGTAATTGAGCCAAGCAACATGTGGATTGAATTTGAGCTTGATAATCCAATAAGCTCTAAATTTTGCTCTAGCTCGAGCTCGAAATTTTTTAAGATCGGCTCGCTAGCTTTTTAATTAGTCGAGCTCAAGCCGGCTCGACTTACTTTCATACCTTTTCGAGGCAGCTCAAATGGAACATAACTACTTTCTTCCCCTAGCTAAAATGGCCAATTTGCCCTTCTAAGAGAATTGACGAAGTCGCGGTGGCAATGCTTGGATGTTATTCGGTTTGGCCGCTTACATTGCGCTGGAGGTGATGGGCCTGATGGTATTAGCTGTGTTTTCTCCACATTGGGAAGAAGATTATCGAATAACTAAAAGTGTTTGGTGCTTTTGTAAAAGCCTAGCTACTTCTGCATGGCCGGAACTTTCCTAGTAGGCTTGTCTGTTTACTGCTTTTGTAAAGCGCTTTTAGTTCGCCGGCAACTTGAAAAATTGGATGGAGGCGGAGAAAGATGGTGGTGGTCGGCGGTGGTGGTGGCTGGCGGCGTGTGGTGATGGCAGGCAACTGGTGGCCACTGCGGCGGGCGCTAATGGTGGGCAGCGGGGATGTGGTGGTGGTTGCCGGCACTTGGTGGGGGTCAAGCAAGTTTGCTTGTGGTATAAACGGTTCTCGCTCAAAGCTGAACGAGTTTAGTTTATATTAAAAATGAACTAAAATGATTTAAAACACATTGACTTCTTATTCCCTTTTCATCCAACCAAAAATCAAAAATTTTGAAACTATTGCATTTGGAATATTTTAAACTCCTAAAACTTCCAACCAAACAGCCCCTTGGTAAAACCCAGTAATTGTTTCAGGGTGATCCGTTTTGTTGTGAAACAAATTAAAAAGGAAAACGAAAAAAAGAAAGAAAGAAAGAAAGAAAGAAATTTGATCACCATTTTATCTGGAAAAATTGAAATAAAAGGTGAACACGTTATTGTATATGGGACATGAGCAGAAGAAAATTAAGATTGCCCAATCTGGGCTTCTTTAACTTGCTTGATTTATTTCAAAGTTGGCCAGATTTATTTCTAGGTTGCCGTCCATCTATCAGCTTTATTGTAACCATGGACTTCATCCATAAAAGTCCAAGTTTTAAATGATAAGAGTAATTACTTTTTTTTCTTTGAGATATTTGTTTAACCAGCAGCAAAGATCCGTTGGGATCATTAATCAACACAGTGAAGAAAAACTCAAGGAAGAAGATGAGTTGATTTGGGATAGAAACGCTTGCACATTTTACTGTAGTGGAGTAGAGGTATAAATACACAAATAGTGTAATGCAGCACAATTGTCTAAACTATCCTAGACAGTTACATAAAGCGAAAGAGTGTAAGCTGCTTGATCAGAGTTGAGGCGCACCAGGAGTTAGTTGATGCTTAGAGAAGTGGCGGATAATAACTCCTTGTCACCGTCCCTCAA
Organism: Dendrobium huoshanense; assembly: GCA_016618105.1. Classification (NCBI taxonomy): domain Eukaryota; kingdom Viridiplantae; phylum Streptophyta; class Magnoliopsida; order Asparagales; family Orchidaceae; genus Dendrobium; species Dendrobium huoshanense. The sequence continues at coordinate 17,689,711 of CM028356.1, forward strand.
GTTGATGGGTGGAACAACCATCAACTTGGTAAGAAGTGATTGAAACTTGGAAACATTTAGAGACTATGTAAACATATATGCTATTTGGTCCTCAGTTGCTATGTGTTGGACGGCGATTTGCTTAGCTTGAATAATGTCCCGGACAAAATGATGATCGATTTCAATGTGTTTAGTCATCATATGAAAAATTGGATTGCAGGCTATGGACATTGCCGAGATATTATCGCAAAAGATGGGAGCATGCTGTAATGGTATGTTGAAATCATGGCAAGGACGGCAAATCCATATGAGATCAGCGACAGCTGTAGTGAGGGATTGGTATTCAGCTTCGGTAGATGACCGAGCAACTGTAGTCTGTTTCTTAACAAACCAGGCTATGAGAGCTTTGCCGAGAAAAATACAGTATCCAGTCGTCGATTTGCGATCGGCGGTATCACCGGCCCAATCTGAGTTGGAGAAGGCAGTCAGTTCAAAATCAGTTTTTGGAATAAAGAAACTATAGTCGAGTGTTTCGCGTAGGTATCGGAGTACCCGTTTGAGAAGTTGGTAGTGTAGGAGAAGCGGTTTATGCATTTGTTGACAAAGTTTGTTGACGACAAAAGAAATATATGGCCTGACTGAGGACAAGTATTATAGAGAACCTACAATCTGGTGGAAGAGTGCTGGTTGAGAAAATGGTTGTTGGAGGGATGGGTCAGTAGGGAGTTTATTTGGGAGTGGTGTTTGGATTGATTTGCAGGTTGTCATGGATGCCGTGTGAAGGAGCTCTTGGATGTAGGAATTTTGTGTGAGGCAAAAACTGGTGGAGGTACAAATAAAGTCGATGCCGAGGAAACGAGAAAGAAGACCAAGATTTCTTATTTGAAATTTATTGTGGAGTTTTGTGATAAGAGAGGAAATGAAAGACGAGTTGTTGCAGTGATAAGGATGTCATCGACATAGATAAGTATGTATACAATGATATTGTTTTTAGATAGGAGAAGGAATAATGGGTCGGCGCTGCTAACTTGGAAGTTTTGAGTGCTAAGATAGATTGTTAGTGTAACAAACCAAAGGCGCGGAGATTGTTTAAGGCCATAGATTGCCTTGCGAAGAAGACATACATGATTTGAAAACTGAGGGTCAGTGAAACTGGGTGGTTGAGCCATATAAATGGTTTTGTCAATGTTACCGTGGAGGAAAGCATTGACAACATTAAGTTGAAACACTTGCCAATTGTAATGAAGAACGACGGTAAGAAATACACAAATAGTAGGAAATTTGACGATAGGGCTGAAGGTTTCATGACAGTCTATGTCGTATTCTTGTTTATATCCCTGGGCAACGAGGCAAGCTTTGTGACGGGCTATGGAGCCATCGACAAGGCGTTTAATTTTGAAGATCCATTTGCAGCTGATGATTTGATGATTAGATGGTGGTGGAACTAGGGAGCAAGTCCCTTGAGCTTGCAGTGCATTGAACTCGGTAGACATAGCATTTCTCCAATGGGAGGATTTATAGGCGATGTTGTAGGAGGTAGGAGTAGTTTCTGTGCACTACAAGAAATTCTTCAAATACCAGCGGCCTGTACCGGTGGTTGTTTAGCTGCCGGTACTAATGACAGTTTACCCGGCGGTTAGGCCGCCGGTATTGAAATTTGGCAAGTTTATTGTGTCACGACCCGACCCGACCCGAGACGGATCCCGTTCGCACCGGGCCGCGACGGAGAAGCTAACCAGGATCTAGCTTTGGAATTTGGTTCGGAACTGAATCTTCCAAATAATTAATTCACACAGACTAACAAACGCAGAGCTACTATGTATCATCAAATGCAGCGGAACAAAACATCTATCTGATTTCATTTCCTCAAACAATCATCTACAGAACAGTACATGGCTTTCGACAGAAAGAAAGACAGAACAGGAAAGCCATGACTGTACAAAAATCAAAAGGTACAAAACAATACCTAAACTGATCAGACTCTGAACTAATCCTGGACTTCCTTGCCTTTCCCAGAACCTGAAAACCACCAGAAAGCAAGGGTGAGCTCAACAGCTCAGTAAAGCAACAAACCTCCAATCAAAATCCTCAGAATTTCAAAACCAATACATCAAACAAATCCGTACAGAAATCAGAACGGAATCGGACAGATATCAAATCAAATAGAATAGTACGGAAACAGAAGTCGTATCAAATCAGAAACAGAACAGTTCAGACATATCAGGTCAACAGAATCAGAATCGTACAGATCATATCGGAATAGAACAAATCATATCAGAATCATATAGCAGATATCAGATATTTAATTAATAGCTAAATTCTCTGACACTGACTGAATCTCATAGGATCCAGGCCCCTTATGCCTCCCTTTGTGCTCACGGCACCAGAACAGATCAGATCAGATGTGCTTATAGCACCAGAATACATATATAGTGCATATAGCACCTAAACAGATTGTTTCCTCGGATCCGGAACAGAACAGATATCAGATTTCATATTGAGCTCATTTCAGAATTCCCATTTCACTAACTGAATCTCATAGGATCCAGACCCCTTATAACTCCCTTTTTATAGCATATACAGATAGCATATCAAATCAGAAGATTTCCGGACAAAAACAGAAATTACTCAAAAATCGGGCAGCACAACGGCAGTATATAGAATTTACACAATTTTTTCTGAAAATCAAAATTCACCAAATTCGCACAGAATATAGATATCAACATTTCAGAACATTTATTCTACTGCACAGAGAATTTTCAAGTTCACAGAAAAATCCAGTCGACTAAAAACACAGTCGAATCAAAAATACCCGGACAAAAATCTTCAGAAAATAACCAAAATGTGCACACTCGGCACTTCAACAAAATACAGAAAGTTACGCGGTAAAAATTAAACCAGTCGGAAATTACGGACGAAAATCACGAACAAAACTTAATTCGGGACAGATAATACCGCCAAAAGCGACGGTTCTGAAAATTGAGAAAGTCGGATTGTGCCTTACCTTGCGTACAGCAATTTCCTCAACTGTCACAACGGACGAAAACAGCTCGGCGTCGCCCAAAAATCCACTTTTCCACTTTTTCCTTCATTTTTCTCTCTCCTCAGCTTTTTCTCTCTCTTCAAAATATCTCATTTCTATATATATCCAGACTGATCGTCCTGGACGATCGAGCTTCGTACCGGACGATCCATGAAGAGGAGAATTTCGTCCAGACGAAAATCAAATATCGTCCCCGGCGAAGGGCTCTCTGACTTATTTTCGTCCAGACGATCCTGATTTCGTCCAGACGAACCATACAGCCAAACATGATTTTTCTGCACAACCTGTACCGATCGTCCCGGACGATCCGACTTCGTCCGGACGAACCTGGAGCAAAAACTGATATTAAATTTCATATTGAGCTCATTTCAGAATTCCCAGACACTAACTGAATCTCATAGGATCCAGGCCCCTTATAACTCCCTTTGTATAGCATATACAGATAGCATATCAAATCAGAAGAATTTTGGACAAATCAGAAATTACCCAAAAATCGGGCAGCACAACGGCAGTATATAGAATTTACATAATTTTCCTGAAAATCAAAATTCACCAAATTCGCACAGAATATAGATATCAACATTTCAGAACATTTATTCTATTGCACAGAAAATTTCCAAGTTCACAGAAAAATCCAGTCGACTAAAAACACAGTCGAATCAAAAAATACCCGGACGAAAATCTTCAGAAAATAACCAAAATGTGCACACTCGGCACGTCAACAACATACAGAAACTTACGCGGTAAAAACTGAACCAATAAAAAGATACGGACAAAAATCGGTAACGAAAACAAAATCCGGACAGAGAATACCGTCAAACTCGACGGTTCTGAAAATTGAGAAAGGTGGAATGTGCCTTACCTCGTGCACAGCAATATCCTCAACAGTCACTTCGAACGAAAACGGCTCCGCGTCTTCCTGAAATCAACTTTTCCAATTTTCTCTTTTTCTCTCTCCTCAGATCGAAAATCAGATATTTTTATTTTTTTATAAAATTCTCTCTCTTCAAATGACTGATTTCAGCTTTATTGAACTCAGATCGGCCCGGCCGATCGCCATATCGTCCCGGGACGATCCGACCAAAAGGATCGTCCTGGAATCCTCCCAGGGCTGTTGTCTGGCCGATATTTTCTACAGTACCAATCGGCCTGGCCGATGTCTCCAATCGGCCTGGACGATTCCTACAGAAAAACACCTGGAGCAAATCTGGGCAAATTCTGGAGCTGTTTCTCAACTGATCGTCCCAGGACGATCCCAGATCGTACTGGACGATACTGGAGCAGTTCATGCTATTACAATCTCTCCAACTCAGAAAAATGTCGTCCTCGACATTATCCAGTCCAAACTCAGTCAAAACAAGTACGGGTACGACTGTCTCATGTCAGACTCCTTCTCCCAAGTCGCTTCCCGTGCAGTCCGGTGCTTCCACTGGACTTTAACCCTCGGAATCTGTTTATTTCTTAACTTCCGGACGTCGTACGCCAAAATCAACTCTGGCTCTTCCTTGTACGCCAGATTCTCCTGAATCTCAACCTCATCAGCAGATACCTTCTTCCCAGAGTCGGATACCCACTTCCTCAGAGTGGATACGTGAAACACATTATGCACATCAGGCATAGAATCAGAAAGCAATAATCTGTAAGCAGCTTTTCCAATCCTTTCCAGGATTTCAAAAGGCCCAACATACCTTGGACTAAGCTTGCTTACCTGACCAAATATGCTCACACCTTTCATCGGGCTGACTTTGACATACACAAAGTCACCAACCTGAAACTCAACAAACCTGTGCTTCTGATTGTAATACTTCTGCTGACGGTCTTGAGCAGCTTTCAATCTTTCTCTTATCAAACTGATCTTCTGAGCAGTTTCATCAGCAAAAGTGGCCCCCAAAGCCTGTCTATCTCCAACCTCCGTCAGAGTCAAAGGAGTACGGCACTTCCTGCCATACAGAGCCTCATACGGTGCCATACCGATACTGGACTGAAAACTGTTGTTATAGGCAAACTCAATCAGCGGGATATGGTCTTCCCAGCTTCCGCCAAAGTCCAGAACACAAAGTCTCAACAGGTCTTCCAGCACCTGAATAGTCCTCTCAGACTGTCCGTCGGTCTGAGGATGAAAGGCTGTACTGAAATGCAGTTTCGTACCCAAACCTTGCTGAATGCCTTTCCAAAGTCTGGAAGTAAAACGTCCATCTCAATCAGAAACAATCACACGAGGCACACCATGCAATCTGACTATCTCCTTCACATATATCTGTGCCAAGCGATCAACTGAATCCGTCTGTTTGATCGGAAGAAAATGGGCGGATTTCGTCAGTCGATCTACAACCACCCAAATGGCATCGTGCCCTTGTCTAGATCGAGGAAAACCCATCGCAAAGTCCATCGTTACCTCCTCCCATTTCCACTCAGGGATAGGCAACGACTGCAACAGTCCACCGGGTCGCTGATGCTCTGCCTTCACCAACTGACAGGCTTCGCATCTCGACACAAACTCTGCCATATCTTTCTTCATTCCAGGCCACCAAAACAAAAGCTTCATATCAGCATACATCTTACCACTGCCTAGATGAACAATGTAGCATGAATGATGAGATTCATACAGAATCTCCTGCCTCAAAGCTCCAAACACAGGTACCCACAACCTGTTCTTACAGAAAATAGCACAAAAATAAGAAATTCGAAGTTCAGGAGTCTTACCAGATCCAATCTGAGCAATCAACTTCGAATAATCAGAATCTGACTTCTGGGCTTCCTGAATCCTTGTCTCCAAAGTAGACTGAATACTCATTTGAGCCAACTCCAAACCACTGGAGGAAATCACCTCCAACTGCAATCGCTCCAAATCGCGAATCAGAAAGTCATCACAAGTAAGCTGAATACCTGATAATCCAAAAGACTTTCTGCTCAAAGCATCTGCTACCACATTCGTCTTCCCAGGCTGATACTGAATAGTCAAATCATAGTCCTTGATCAACTCGAGCCACCGTCTTTGTCTCAAATTCAGATCCTTCTGAGTAAAAATATACTTCAGGCTCTTATGATCAGTAAAGATCTCACACCTGACGCCATACAGGTAATGACGCCAAATCTTCAAAGCAAAAACAACCGCAGCTAACTCCAAATCATGTGTCGGGTAATTCTTCTCATGTGGTTTCAACTGTCTCGAAGCATAAGCAATTACCTGACCATGCTGCATCAGGACACAACCCAGTCCTTTCAGTGAAGCATCACTGAACACCTGAAAACCTTCCGTACCTGACGGAAGTACTAGTACTAGAGCTGAAGTCAAACAATCCTTCAATCGCTGAAAACTCGCCTCACACTCCGGGGTCCAAACAAAAGGTACTGACTTCTGAGTCAGTCTCGTCAGAGGCGTCGAAATTTGTGAAAATCCTTTCACAAACTTCCTATAATACCCGGTCATGCCCAAGAAACTACGTACCTCAAATACCGTAGTCGGCCTTGGCCAATCAGCAACTGCCTGAATCTTCTGGGGATCTACAGAAATGCCTTCTCCGCTAATCACATGCCCCAGAAAAGAAATGATCTTCAGCCAGAATTCACACTTGGAGAACTTGGCATACAGCTGATACCTCCTCAAAGTCTCCAACACAATCCTCAAGTGTCTGGCATGATCATCCTCAGATGCAGAATATATCATAATATCGTCGATAAAGACGATCACAAACTGATCCAAATACTCCCTGAATACTCGGTTCATCAGATCCATGAAAATAGCAGGCGCATTGGTTACCCCAAAAGGCATAACCAAAAACACTCATAGTGCCCGTACCGAGTACTGAAAGCTGTCTTCACAACATCAACTTCCTTCACCTTCACCTGATAGTATCCGGATCGCAAGTCAATCTTTGAAAATACTGAAGATCCGGAAAGTTGATCAAACAAGTCGTCAATTCGAGGTAAAGGATACTTGTTCTTGATCGTGACCTTGTTCAAATCTCTGCAGTCAATACACATACGGAGTGTACCGTCCTTCTTCTTCACAAACAAAACATGTGCTCCCCACGGCAAAACACTAGGACGTACAAAACCTCTGTCAACCAACTCCTGAAGCTGAACTTTAAACTCAGAAAGTTTTTTCGGTGCCATCCTGTATGGAGCTTTCGATATAAGAGCGGTACCCGGAAAAACATCGATAGAGAACTCCACATCTCTATCCGGAGGTAAACCAACCAACTCCTCAGGAAACACATCAACAAACTCCCGTACCACTGGGATCTCAGAAACAAAACCAACCTCCAGGTTCAGATCCCGCACCGAAGCCAAAAATACTGGACATCCCTTCTTCCACATCCTGCTCACTTCTAACACAGAAATCAGACTGGAGAGAACACCTCGTAATCCCTGAAATACAACACTCTCTCCAGCCACAAGCAAACTCACTTGCTTCTTTAGACAGTCTATCTAGGCCTCATACTGACTCAGCCAATTCATGCCCAGAATCACATCATACGATGAAATCGGCAACTGAATCAAACTTGATTTCCACTTCTTGCCAGCAATCTCAATCTCACACAAACAAAACTGTCGAGCAATCAAAGGATTCCCAGCCGGTAAAATCACAGACAAAGAAACCGGAAGCAAAAATGAATTCAAATGCAAAATCTCAAAACAGTGCTCGGACAGAAAAGAATGACTCGCTCCAGAGTCAAACAAAACACGACAGGGCTGATAAGAAATGTAAATCGTACCTGTCATAACATCGGGAGCATCACGAGCCTCCTGCTGACTCAGACTATAAACTCGTGGCTGAACTGGACCAGGAGCTGAAGCAACAGAACTACTCTGCTCCCTCTGAACAGTAGGTGGTCTCCGTGGTGCAGAACTGGAACCACCACCTCTACCAGCAAATCCCTCAGGGCATGGAGGAACAGTCCTCGGTCTTCCTGCTGAACCGACAGGTCTGATAAAGCCCACAGATCGCTGATTAAATCCCATCTGTGGACACTCTGCAATCCAATGTCCTGACTGACCACATCGGAAGCACAGACCAGCCATCCTGTAGCACTGGCCAAAGTGTCGTCGTCCACAGTTCTGGCACACAGGTGCCGAACTGACTGATCCAGAACTCGTCGTACTGGTAGCAGTACCAGACGACCCTCCGCTCCTCCTGAAATCTCCAGATCCAGAACCAGAAACAAACCTCCTCTTCCTAGAGAAACCACTGCCAGATGCCTCGCCTCCAAACCTTTTCTTACTCGCAGTCTACCGCTGCTGAGTAGCCATCAGATCGTTCTCTATCAGACGAGCTCGTTCCACAAGCTCAGAGAAGTCGGTGATCCGGAACGGTATCAGGGGCTGCCTCAAAGTATCTCGTAATCAACTCAGAAATCTGTAACACCTCTCAGCAGAAGTGCTAACCAGCTGTGGAGCGTACCTGGCTAATGCAGTAAACTCAGCCTCGTACTGCATCACCGTCTTGCTCCCCTGAATAAGTCTCAGAAAATTCTCCTGCATCTGCTGTCATGCAGAAGGAGGAACAAACCAGTCTCGAAATACCTCAGTGAATTCTTCCCAAGTGATCAAAGAGTTCAGTCTGCCCTGAAATCTGGCTGCCTGCTGGCCTTCCCACCAGTGCTCAGCCTCTCCATCTAATAGAAAAACTGCCAACGGAACCTTCCTATCCGCAGGACACTGCATCCCGTCAAAGGTCTTTTCCAATCTCCTCAGCCACTCCTCAGCAGCTCTGGGCTCAACAGCACCCTCAAATCTCGGAGGTTTCAACCTCAGAAACAACTGCAAATGTCTATCCAGGTCATCAGATCGGACAGTAGATGCTCTGCTCTGAGTCTCGCTCATCATCTGAGCAACAAGTGAAGCAAACTGAGAAAGCGTATCAGCACCGACCACTGGGGCTGTACTCCCCACTGGTGCTGCCTGATCGGCACTTTGCCCATCTGTCATGTCTGGGTCTGGCTGATCCATACAGAAAAATCCAGAAAATCTGGAAAACTATCACAAAAACAACACAATAAAAAGCCGAACAAACCAAAACTACCCCTATACAGACTTACTGATCACTTCCTATAGCTCTGTTTCACAAAATTCCCAAATTCCAAAACCATTGCTCTGATATCAAAAAAGCTTGTCACGACCCGACCCGAGACGAGACGGATCCCGTTCGCACCGGGCCGCGACGGAGCAGCACTAACCAGGATCTAGCTTTGGAATTTGGTTCAGAACTGAATCTTCCAAATTATTTAAACAAAACAGACAAACAAACACAGAGCTACTATTAATCATCAAATGCAGCGGAACAAAATATCTAACTTTTCTTTTCCTCAAAACAATCATCTACAAATACAGTACATGGCTTTTAGACAGAAAGAAAGACATAACAGAAAAGTCATGACTGTACAAAAATCAAAAAGTACAAAACAATACATATATTGATCAGACTCTGAACTAATCCTGGACTTCATTCCCTTTCCCAGAACCTGAAAACCACCAGAAAGCAAGGGTGAGCTCAACAGCTCAGCAAAGCAACAAACCTCCAATCAAAATCCTCAGAATCGCAAAACCAACACATCAGACAAATCCGTACATAAATCAGAACGGAATCGGACAGATATCAAATCAAATAGAACTGTACGGAAATAGAAGTCGTGTCAAAATAGAAATAGAACAGATCAGACATATCAGATCAACAGAATCAGAATCGTACAGATCATATCGAAACAGAACAAAATTGTATCAGAATCAGATCAGAATCATATATCAGATATTATGTAATTCATAGCTAAATTCCCTGACACTGACTGAATCTCATAGGATCCAGGCTCCTTATGCCTCCCTTTGTGCTCACGGCACCAGAACAGATGTGCATATAGCACCAGAATACATATATAGTGCATATAGCACCTAAACAGATTTCCTCGGATCCGGAACAGAACAGATATCAAATTTCATATTGAGCTCGTTTCAGAATTCCCAGACACTAACTGAATCTCATAGGATCCAGGCCCCTTATAACTCCCTTTGTATAGCATATACAGATAGCATATCAAATCAGAAGAATTTCGGACAAATCAGAAATTACCCAAAAATCAGGCAGCACAACGGCAGTATACAGAATTTACACAATTTTCCTGAAAATCAAAATTCATCAAATTCGCACAGAATATAGATATCAACATTTCAGAACATTTATTCTATTGCACAGAAAATTTCCAAGTTCACAGAAAAATCCAGTCGACTAAAAACACAGTCGAATCAAAAATACCCGGACGAAAATCTTCAGAAAATAACCAAAATGTGCACACTCGGCACGTCAACAACAATATATAGAAACTTACGCGGTAAAAACTGAACCAATCAAAAGATACGGATGAAAATCGGTAACGAAAACAAAATCCGGACAGAAAATACCGTCAAACTCGACGGTTCTGAAAATTGAGAAAGGTGGAATGTGCCTTACCTCGTGCACAGCAATATCCTCAACAGTCACTTCGAACGAAAACGGCTCCGCGTCTTCCCGAAATCAACTTTTCCAATTTTCTCTTTTTCTCTCTCCTCAGATCGAAAATCAGATATTTTTATTTTTTATAAAATTCTCTCTTCAAATGACTGATTTCAGCTTTATTGAACTCAGATCGGCCCGGCCGATCGCCATATCGTCCCGGGACGATCCGACCAAAAGGATCGTCCTGGAATCCTCCCAGGGCTGTTGTCTGGCCGATATTTTCTACAGTACCAATCGGCCTGGCCAATGTCTCCAATCGGCCTGGACGATGCCTACAGAAAAACACCTGGAGCAAATTTGGGCAAATTATGGAGCTGTTTCTCAACTGATCGTCCCAGGACGATCCCAGATCGTCCTGGACGATACTGGAGCAGTTCATGCTATTATATTTATGCTGCCGGAAATAGCGGCGGTCACAAAACCGTCGGGTATACCGCCGACCCTTAAACTTACCGGCGGCCAAAACCGCAGGTGTTAAGTAATTTTATTACCGGCGGTTTGAGCCGCCGGAATGCTGCCGGTAAAAGCCCTAAAATTAACCAGCCGAGCCTCCCATTTCATTTCATCTCATGCTCTCTCTCTCTCTCTCTCTCTCTCTCTCTCTCTCTCTCTCTCTCTCTCTCTCTCTCTCTCTCTCTCTCTCTCTCTCTCTCTCTCTCTCTCTCTCTCTCTCTTCGGCTGTGCTTTCCCCCTCTCGCGCCATCGAGATCATTTAGGCCACTAACGAGCTGTCTCCGGCAGCCGACGAGGTCCCTCTGGCTGTCGATGAACTCCCTACTGCAAGGCCGAAGTTCTCTCCCAACTACCGTGCACGACGCCGCCTCCAAGGTGAGTGTTTTTAATTTTTTGTTTATGTTTTTTGTTATTACAGTTGGTTTACATCAAGGAACAAGTCTAAGCCCATATCTTTTTTGCTTTAGTCATGGATGTTCTCACTAGACATTTGCTAGAGGATGTACCTTGTTGTATGATTTTTGTTGATGATATTTTACTTGTTGAATTTTGTTATTTGGGTTAGATTACATCAAGGATTAGTCTTAATTCAATATATTTTTGCTTTAGTCATGGATGTTCTCACTAGACATTTGCGAGATGAATGAATCCAATATTTTTTTTTTCTTTAGTCATGAATTTTCTAAGTTGACCTTTGCTAGAGGATGTACCTAGTTGTATGCTTTTTGTTGATGATATTATACATGTTGATAAGGATAGAGAGGGAGTTGAAGGTAAACTCAAATTATGGAGGTCAATTATAGAGTCTAAAGATTTTCTCTTAAGTAGATTTAAAACTGAATATGGGGTATAAATTTAGTAGCAATAGACCTAGTGAGCGGTTTGTGACTTTGGGCGATCAAGTAATTAATAAAAGTACACGTTTTAGATATCTTGGATCATTTATTTAGAGTGATGGTGAAATAGAAGGGGATATTATCAGCACAATTCAAGTTGGATGGTTGAAATGGAGGAATGAATCGGGCTTGTTGTGTGATAGAAAAGTCCCCCTCAAACTTTAAGGAAAATTCTATAAGATAGCGGTGAGATCTGCAATGCTTTATGGTTCCGAATTTTGGTCAATAAAAGAGAAGCATAATACTAAGTTAAGTGTTGCAGAGATGAGGGTGCTTAGGTGGATGAGTGGCTTTACCCCTAGAGATAGAATACGTAATGAGCATATACATGAAACTGTAAGCTAGAGGGTTGTAGCGCTGACTAAAGAGATTGAAGAAATGAGAAAAGTTTAAAATGAAATGCAAGCAAAGCTGCGATCCTACATAGATGAAAATCAAAAGAAGAAAGAGCAAGACACAGAGCAGCCACATGCATCTCCAGGAGGATATGGACGAGAATTAGCACTTTTTTATGTTTGATGAACTTATGATGATCTGATTGTAAACTTATTTGGTTGAACTTAGAACTTGTGAACTTGGTTGAACTTATGAACTTTGATTTCATTTATTATTTTGTTTGGTTTTACTTATTTATATATTTATGATAATTGATTGACTATAGTGACTTGTTGCCCAAAATTGTTGTTATTATTTTCTGTGCAGGTTTAGAGTTTAGGATGAAAATCTCTCAAATAGAGGGGAGGCTGTCAATTTTTTTCCAGATGCAACAGGTTTTCGGTGGCTAACCGACGATTTAGCCGCCGGAAACTATCAAACCGTCGAACAATATTCAGCGGCAGACCGCCAGAAAACATTATGTGACAAAAAACGGTCGGAAATACACTGCCGGTAATGGTTTCCGGCGTCGTTTTTACCGGCGGTCTTAAAATAACCGGTAATCGATGCATTTCATGTAGTGGTGATATGAGTAAGATTTAGAATTTGGTGGGGCATTAGCGAGCCTGTCTGAAATCTTGTGATCATTGGATTATGTGGTATTTTGGATGGGGAAGTGTAGGAGCTGGATGGAGAAATTTGATTAGTGTTGCGTGGGGAGGTCGGGGAAGCAGAAGGTGTGGAGGAGAAACTGGAAGCAGGTGAAGATTGAGCAGGGGAAGAGGTGCTTGTACGTTGGTGGGAGAGTAGAGTATCTATAGTAGGAATTGGGTTAGTGGTAACGGGAGGAAAAGGTGGAGTTGGGGCAATAAGTGTAGAAGGTTGTGTTGTATGTGGAGGAGGTAGAGTTGAAGGGAAGTTATGTTCATCAAAAGTAATGTGACGATAGACATAAATTGTGCCTGTAATGGGGTCGTAGCATTTACAGCCTTTTTGTTGAGTGGCATAGCCGAAAAAGAGGCAAGGAATGGAACGAGGCGCTAGCTTATGTGGTGTATATGGGCGAAGCCAAGGGTAGCAGTGACAACCGAATATTCTCATGTGGTGATATGTTGACCAAATGTTATAAAGAAGTTCATATGGTGATTGGCGGAAATTATGAGAGGAAGGAAGTCTATTTATAAGGTAAAGTGCAGTATGTAGTGCCTCAGTCCAGAAGGAAGAAGACAATTGAGCATCTATGAGAAGTGTTCGGGCAGTTTCAAAGAGGTGGTGGTGTTTATGTTCAGCAACACTATTTTGTTGAGGGGTGTGAGGACATGTTAATTGATGTGTAATACTTGTATGTGAGAAGAAATGTTTTAAGGTAGTATTAACAAATTCACCTCCGCCATCTGATCTAATATTATGAACCGAGGAATTTAGTTGTTTTTCAATAAATTTAATGAATTGAATTAACAGAAGCACAATATTAGACTTAAAGGTTAAAAGAAAGAGTTAAGAGTATCTTGTGAAATCATCGATGATTAAAAAGTAATAATGATATCCATCATAAGAGAGAATCGATGAAGGTCCCCAAACATCCATATGAAGTAGTTGTAATTGAGAACTAGATACATGATTTGAGGGAGGGAAGGGGAGCTTGTGACTTTTTGCTAATTCACAAGAATTATAGGAACCACTAGGAAGGGAAGTACATATAGTAGTGAGCTGCTTAGCTAAGGTTTGAAGAACTTTGGAGTGGGATGACCCAAATGGAGATACCAGGTGGTAGCGAAAGAGGTGTGGACAGGGGAGCTGACAGTAGTTGTTGCTACGACTAGATTAGTTTGAGCTGTGGAAACCGAGACGTGTTAGAGGCCATTATGGCAAGGACAACTGAGAAGCATTTGATTGGTCGTCCGATCCTTAACATGAAAGACAGATTTATTAAAGACAATAGAGCAATGGTTGTCATTTATAAGTTTGGAAATATAAAGAAGAAGACGAGTTAAGTTAGGAACATGAAGTAGGGAGTTAAGAGTGAGCTAGTGGGAGTGGGGAGTAGGCCGTTACTGAAGTGTTGTATTGGTAGAGGTGTACCATTTCCAGCCAACACGTGATCCTTACAAGTATAAGGTTGTTGAAAGGGTAACAGGTCCGGTAAGGTGAGCTGTAGCACCGCTATCGAGGTACTAGGGAGCATAATCAGTATTGGAGTTGTTGGTTAGTAGCACGGCTTCAGCAGAAGGGTTGGGGAGTTGTATTGAAAATTTTCTCTATGCCAACAAGTGATGCCGAGTGATCGTTCTTACAGTAAATTTGACATTGTCCATCAAAACGGGGTGTCCTGGGATTACGATTTGAACTAGATCCTCGGCCACAACCTCTGTAGTTGTTGAATCTGCCTCAGCCGCATCCTCGATTTGTAAACAAAGCAAGTGTGGGATCGGACGGAGATGGTGATGCAGCGAATGACAACTCTTTAACATCATCAGTTGTTTGGTGAACTTCTTCACTTCTAAGTAAGGAATACAAGTTGTCCAAACTGATCGGTTGAAGGGAGGATCTGATAAAGGTCTTAAAGGATTGATAGGTGGGAGGTTGACCATTTAAAATATAGTAGGACGTCTTCATTGTCTACGGTTCCTCCTGTGGCATTTATATTGTTGGCGAGAACTTTAACAGAGGCAAGATATTCAGTCATTGTCTTGTTTTGCATAGATAATGAGTGTAACTCATTTTTTAGTTGAATCACTCGAGATCGATTTGTGGAGTAAAATCACTGTTCAAGTGTCTTCCAAATGGATGCAGTGGTCTCGAGATTTAGAACATAAGGGAGAATAGTCGCCGAGATGGTAGAAAATAGGGCAATAGACAAATTTTGATCTACCAACGTCTAAGAAGAAAGGTGAGGATTTAAAGTAAGCTGACCAGCGGCGGTTGGCAAGTGTTTGGGGGGGAAGGGTTGTGTACCATCGAGGTAACCAGAGAAGCTATTAGCGGTGAACAGCTTTTGAATGGCCAAACACCAAGTTGGGTAGTTTTCGGGAAGGAGTTAGACATTGATGACATTCTTGATGTTAGAGAGCAGAAATTTGTAGGTGGGAGGTATGAGAACATCAGTGTTGGTCTGATTTTCATGAGTGACTGCCGGTGGAGTAGACGCAGTGGAAGCAACTGTCGAATTCCCCATTTTAGATGAGGATGAGAGCCGCTAGGTGAGAAGCTTTGATCCATGTTGAACCAACAGCAAAGATCCGTTGGGATCATTAATCAACACAGTGAAAAAAAAAAACTCAAGAAAGAAGATGAGTTGATTTGGGATAGAAAGGCTTGCACATTTTACTGTAGTGGAGTAGAGGTATAAATACACAAATAGTGTAATGCAGCAGAAATGTCTAAACTATCCTAGACAGTTACATAAAGTGAAAAAGTGTAAGCTGCTTGATCAGAGTTGAGGCGCAGTAGGAGTCAGTTGATGCTAAGAGAAGTGGCAGATAATAACTCCTTATCAATATTTAGATCAATTAAGATAAATTTATACACCCATCACATAAACAAGACACGAACTCAAGACTTCTTGATTGACAGCCAAAGTTCTCAACCAACAGACTAAGATAAACAACATAAGAATAGTTATTTCAATACATCAAAATTATCACCCTTTATATTTGTCATATTTGGGGCTTTTGGGGCGATGGTTTATTTTGGCCGAATACAAATCATTCTTTGTTGCATTTTATTACACTCATTACAACTATAAATGGACAAATAAGTTTAATGGACTTAGGGTTTGTTTGAGGCTGCTTCGGTGTTTTATAAAATTAATTATGGAGTTGTTAAAGAAAAATAACTTGGCTATTCTTCGTCGCAAAAAAAAAAAAAAAAAAGCTTTTCTCTAAAAAAAGCAAATTCATAAGTAGTAAGAATATAACAAGAAAATAAATTAGGGGTGTCAATTTCGGGTCACGAGTCGGGTTCGGGTTCGAAACGGGTCAGCTTTCCTGACCCGAACCCGACCCGCTTCGGGTCCTGGTCAACCCAACACGACCCATTTCCAACAAAAAATTGCTAGTTTTCGGGTGAAAAACGGGTTTATCTCATCTTTTTCGGGTAAAAAACGGGTCTATCTCATCTTTTTTGTGTCAATCTCGGGTTGTTGTGTCAAAATCGAGTTTTCGGGTCAAAACGGATCCATTTCGGGTCCATTTCGGGTGAAAGGGTAAACCCGAACCCGACCCGTTTCGAATTTTCGGGTCGTGTCAAATATTGACACCCCTAAAAATAATCATTAAATAAAATTATGATTGAATAACAAAAAGTTGTCTCAAACAGATGCTTAGAAAATAAAAAAGAATTTTTTGTCACATTATGACTTATTATTGAGATCAAATTATAGATTAATATTTGAGATCAAATTATAGATTAATATATGAAATCAATATAACTCTGAAACAGTTCCTCAGCCACATTGTAATTACATCGTGCAACAACTCTCGTTTAGACGGTTTATCACATTAAGAAGAATAGTGATTGGATTTATTAAAATAGTAATGATTTAAAAAACTGCAATAAAACGCATGTATCGAGGTTGTAAAAAATTTCGGTAATGTTAAGTTATTAACTTCCAAAAACAAAACTTAAATGGGATGACAATCAATAAAGTCCACATTAGAGGTGTCAAAATGGATTTTCGTGTTAGGTTCGGTCCAATCCGAAATTGATCTAGTTCAAACGAATTGACCCTATCCCAACTTGATTTTACAAATGGCTTAGTAATTCCAACCCGGACTCGCTGCACCAGGTTGCCGGGTTGACCTGAATCGACTCGCTAACCCGAATTTGATTGACCCGAGCAGTGTGGGAGAACGTGAGGGCAAGCGGTGAAGGCGAGCAATGCACGCAAATAGTGTGACTGCGCGAGTGTTGTAGGGCGTGCCAGCATGTGTGCGGCAAGGCGCCAGCCGCGTGGAGTGGGTGCGAGTGCGGCAAGGCGTGCAGGCGCAGGTGTAGAAGGGCTCACGAGTGCGAGTGTAAGACATCAGATGCGAGACGGGTGTGCGCGGTGTAGGGGAGCGGAGTGCGGATAATAAAGTGGGTGTGTACTGCATAGTCCATATGCAAGTCACGAAAGCAAGGTGCGGAGTATGGACAACAGATAGGTGCAGGCCTGCGAGGTTTCAGTGTCAACTCGGGTTGATTTCAGGTCAAAACGAACCCGATCTATCAGGCAAACAGGTTGACCCAAACCCAGAATTTTTCGGGTCGCTTATCACCGTCAGACTACCACTCTTCCCCAGACCATCGCCAGACCTCCACATAGTCACGACTATCGCCTGCCCATCCTTCGACTGTGATCGAACATTCGCCTGGCTGCCTACCATCATCATACCTCTGCTTGATCGCTGATTATTGCTGGACCGTTTCACCGCCTTATTTGTCGGATATCTACTCAGCCTTTGATTGTCGTCGGATCGCAGCCTCGTCCTCCGATTGTCTTTAGACCATTGCCCGGCCACCTACCATGACGCCGGACCTCAGCTCGATCATTTGCCATTATCGATCATTGTCGAACCTCCGTTCGCTGCCGACCATTGCCTAACCTCCTCTCGGGCGTTGACCCCCACTAGACCTTCTTCTGGCAGCTGCTATCAAAAAATTCAACCTCCGTCAACCAGCTCACGATCATTACAAACTCCCGATTACCCATATGAAGCTCCATCGACTTTCCAAACTATTGTAATTTTACTATCTTCAAGTTAAGGGATGGGTCAAAATTTGTAACTACTCAAATATGGTGAAATCTTCTCACCTGGGTAAGGCCCCGTGATTTTTCTTATTTTGAATTTTTCACGTGAAGAAGTTATGGAATTTACATGCTCTCTTAATTATCTATTTGTGTGATCCATGTATCGCTATGATGAAGAAAAAAAAATCACTTTACCACCTCGAATATACTAGCCCACATTAATATTTAATTCTCATATTGTTCATAATAATATTTAATGACATAATATTGAGTTTGAATTTTTAATAAAATATAAATGTCAACAAAAAAATAAAGAAATTAATCGGAGAAAATCATTCTATTAACATGTTATAATAATTATTTTTTAATTTTTTAATTTTTCATTCTTTTTATCACTTTATTATAATAATTATTTTTATTATAATTATTTCTCTATTTCACAAGTGAATTTGTAGGATTAAGTTCGAGTTTAAACTTGATTAATTAATTAAATTTAAGAGTGAATTTGATTCGACTTATTTACATTTCTTGTTGACACACATTCTCTCACATATATTAGCACTACGCATAAGGACCAATGTGAAAATAGATACTGGTAAATGTGACAAGGACTCCAATCACATGTAGCAGAGGGATGGTACATAATGAGTTGCGTGCTCTCTACTCAAAGATAATCCCACACCGCCAATTCATTATATGATATGAACCCGACATCATATAAAATGTTCCATCGAAAGCATTGAAACTTACATGAATCCTATTCTCCATTCAAGACCACAAAAGTTGGTCTATTTTTTGGGGGGGCGTTATTCCATTAGGAAAGTAGGGAAGAAGCCCCATAACGCCGTAACAAAATTTTGTTGCGTGAGAAGTTATACTAAAATTACAAAATGGCTGCAGAGCCATTTTAAACAAATGCTCAATAATATGTTTAAAAGATCTGTGACTTATTTTGGCGGTGAATTTAATGTTTCTGATTCATAATTAATAGCATTTAAGGACAAAAATCATTTTAGTTATTGTGAAAGATTTCTTATGTTTATGCTATTTAAGTGCGGAATATATATATTATTAGATCTATATTTGTTTGATGCAGATATTGAGTTTTCTGATCTAAGTTCGAGAAGTTGTTGGCGAAGATTGAGGGTAGAGGTGAGTGAACTAATAAAAATTTTATTTTCATGATAAAAAATACAAGATTAATAAAGCTACACAGAGGGGTCCCCTTAATTTATATATACTCGTATAATGCTATATATTAGTTTAGGACACGTGGTAATAAAAATTTTATTTTCATGATAAAAAATACAAGATTAATAAAGCTACACAGAGGGGTCCCCTTAATTTATATATACTCGTATAATGCTATATATTAGTTTAGGACACGTGGTAATAAGGGTGTTAAAATGAATTTTCGGATCGGGTTCGTGTCCAATATGAAATTGATATGTTATGAACCTGACTTTATTAGCTAAATGAGTCACTATTAGAGTATAAAGCCAAACAACAACCAATAGAAATAGGACAGGTGTAAAGGCAGCCAGAAGCTTTCTTGTTATACATTATTTACATATGTGTACTAGTCTAGACTCTATAAATAGTCTCTGTAACTCTGCCCAAAAACAATAATAAAGTATCTATTTCTTACTACCTTCTGGCTTTACATTTTCTGCCTCCTATGTTCTTTACGCAAGAAAGGCAACTTACGTTGTCTCCTCTTTACTCAAGAATAGCAATCTCTGTTGCTAGTTATTCTACAGTCACAAATCCAGAATCGACTATTGCTGATTATTTGAAGTCGACTAATTCACTGTTTAGATACTCCAATTACTGGAGTAGCAACATCTCCAGTATCATCCTTGAGGACAAGTGGAACATTCCTCCATGCTTTGACAGCCAAATTTCCTCCCTTATCACTAAGGTTCCTATTGAATGTTATGAGGAAAATCACTGCTGGGCTGGTAAGCAATTCCCTAAGTTTGCTGATTTCAATGCGCAGTTTTTCAGTCATCTTAGCACTGTTAACTGGCACAAATATATTTGGCACAAAAAGTCTGCTCTCAGATTCTCGGTTTATGCTTGGCTGGCTTTTAAAGGGGGTTTAAAGACTTATGATGTTCTTGCTGCTAGGGGTATAACTTCTCAGAAACACTGTTGTTTCTGTTATAATGACATGGAAACCACTTCCCATCTTTATTTTGAATGCAGTTTTTCGTTCAAAATTGTCAATTCTCTTTTTCCTTGGTTGAACGGTTTACTGATGAGGCCAAATTTGCATCAATTCTACGATAGTATCTATGAGCAACATTTCTATGTGCACAATAAAAACTATTACCTTCTTACTGCTTCTGCCATGGTTTACTATCTCTGGAGAGCGAGAAATGAGCGGATTTTTGGTGGTGTTTTTGACTGCCATGCCACTGTTGCTGGGAAAATTCGTAAAGCTGTATCTTATAAAACTCATGGATGGAAAAAAGACTGATTTTTGTGTTATGAAATGGGGCTGGTGTTGGTTTCTCCCTACTTTGCCGCTGCCCAATTACTATCGTTATTGGACCTGCCTGGATGAGGATTTTCTTGGCCTTGCTCTCACGGTGTTATGTTTCGCCCAGAATCACAATTATGCTCCTGCTGATCGCAACTTGGGAATTTCTGTGGAACCTGCTGTTTTTGTTTCTGCTTCAGGTTTCCTGCTATCTTTTTTTGAAAGGACGATGATGAATGCTGATTTATCTCAGCTACCCCTTGGACGGTCTGAGTGGCAACCAGGGGTTTCGCTCTTCTTAAGCCCCAAAGATATTTTGTCCCTATCGAGTATAAGAGCGACCTGAGTCCTTTAGGCACTGTTGCCTACTTCCATTCTTTTTGTAGCTCTCTTTCATTTTGTTTCCATAATCTCTCTTTTGTTTTGAGATTATGGATTATAGTTTGCTGTTTTTATTTACTTGTAATTTTTTCTTAGTAATGAAATGGGCTCTGCCCCTAAAATTCCCCAAAAAAAAAAATCCAGAATCGAACCTAACTCGCCTCTAACTCAATTTGAAGAGGATGAGGAGTTCTTGGGTATGATATGAGTTGCAGGCAAATGAGTGAGAATTTACTAAGGAAGGTATTTTCTCGCAAGTGGGTTTGATAGGCTCGACGAGTCCATAAAGGATGAGAGCTTGATTGAGATGGGTGATGATATATTTGTTTGGTGAGGGGCCTTCTGGTCGCCAAGTGTAGGTTGATTTCCTGAGTAGGCATGGGTGAGCGATGTTGTTTTTTTGGTGAATTCCTGTGATAGCCATAAGAAAGTCACTTATAGTATTTGCTCGTGAGAGGGGATGTTCTTGTCATGACTTTGTTATTATTTATGAAGACAACTAAGAAATGGAGAGTGTACATATATAATACTTTATTTTGTTTTTTATGATTTATTTTTAAATAAAGTATTTATTATATTTTATTTTCATTTTATATTAAAATGATATAATATAGTTAATGGTAAGCGAAGTAGGTATCTAATAAGAAAATGATTTCCCATCAGATGATGAAGATAATAAGCTAGTTTGATTAGTGGATGCAAGATATATGTATATGATATAAGTCTGTAATTAGATATAATATAATGTAAAGCATGAAAAATGAGCACTATGCATGTCATCAGTTAATTCTTAATAGTAACAATTATATGATCAAGAATTAGTCCAGTAATAGCTAAAATTATATGTAGTAGTAGTTGAATCTATAAATAATAAAATATTATTATATAAAAACCAATAAATCAGTACAGATGAAGAACCAGTAAATCTGTATGTATGTCAAATAATATTAATCAATAAAATTATCATATAAAATGGTAGAACTAAAGCATTGATAAAGAATTATCAAAATCAGATCAATACAATAAAATCTTATAATGATGCACATATATTATCCAACTAGTTAGTATCAATATCACATCGATATCTTAATCACATGCTCAATATATCATATGCTTAGTACCAGTAATCAATATAGTGATTCAATAATAGTAACAACAATATTGAATCAGTAGTAATATCATTCAAATATAGATGTCCATATTAGTACAAGTGAATCCAATGGTTGTAGTAGTAAAACAATGTTGTAACAGAAAATCTGTACAGTGAAAATAAATAAATACAAGATCATTAAAGGTGTATAGTAATAATGAACATGTAACATTCATTTTAATAGTCACATTCAACCAGTAAGGAGTTCTAGTTATCACGTTATTTTTCAGTAATCAATAATCAGTAAATCGTTGGCTCAGTAAATAGAGTCGCCACTCTGTTCCCGTTGACATAAGTGATGGTGGTCAGGAGCCCGTTAGGCAATGCCATTACAAAGATGATGGTCGGAAAGTGATGGTCAGGTAATGTCAAGTGCTAGTAATGATCATCAACATCAAATATCAAATGAAGCTTCATAATTATTTGGATATCTAATCTCTCTTCAATTTTAAGTAAGCTCCCCTTAATGTGAAGAATAGGTGTATATTTATAGTTTTCTAAAATAATATTTCGATAAATTAAATTGAAATTTAATAACACTCCATTAGATGACCCATGTTGATTCTTTTAGTTATATATTATTCTTTAAGCATTTAATTATCTTAATGACCTCAAAATCAAGTGATTTTATGCTTATTAAATTTATTTTATCGAGATGTTGATTTTAACCATAAGCATATAAGATTTAAAGATCATTAGATCCTTCAATTAATGTAATAAAACTTTAAACTATACCAAACGCTTGATTTGGGCTCAATTGAAATCAAATTGGATAACTTTTGGTATTGATGAGTTCATTTCATATAACATTTTATTTTGATTATAGGTTTGATGAAATATCAATTTGAATGATAGTAAATTTAATTCTAAAATTTTAAACTTAAAGATTGCATCAATTCTCATATTTGTTCAAATAAATTTTATTATTACATATCATTTGCTCCCTATTTTAGGATATTGAAATCTATGTTTTGTCCAAAAAATTTAGAGAGCTTTGACAATACTTGCAATGTGAAATTACAATTTCAAAAAAAACCGCAAGGCGTAACCATTCTTTGGACATAAACATGGGCATTCTCTCAAAGCTATAAACTAAGGCTTTGTTTAGGAAAGCTTTTTTACTGCTTCTTAAAGCAGCCTTTTTGTTAAAAAATTAAAATGTTTATACTAAAAAGCTGCTTTAAAAAATAGTAAAAAAGCCGTCTCAAATGAAGCCTAAGTCTTGTCAATAAGAATTTCAACCTTCTCTAAAGTTGGTTCATTAATTGGAGTAAAAATTATAAGAACATTTTGGCTCCAAATCCATCAACTTGGCTTGAACTTGAGCATAGAGGCTTCATTTGGCTAAAAAAAATGTAAAATTTTACTTTAGAAAGCCAAAAATGATTGTGAGGACCACAAAAATAAAATTGCTGGGCCAAGGAATGGGCTCCAATATGCATATGAGGTTGAATTAGACGGCCTCAAGTACTGCCACCTTAGGTCATGTAAGTACACGCCTCTTGTAATTTTTTTTTTTTTTAATTTAAAATATTTTCTATATAAAGTATAAACATACAAATGTTTTGAAATGTAATAAATGCATTGCATGACCAAAAAACCTACTGGAAATTGAAAAAAAAAAAAGAATATTAAAAAATAATTCGTAACTCTTGTTCACCCCTCCAAGCATAAATATCTCCTCATAGTCATTAAGATGTTATGGCTCTCTAAAAAACAATGCATTATTCACTCTATTAACATATAAGATATAAAATGATTATATATTTATACCGCTTCTGCCAGTTAGTAGTGGTGTCAATTTCGGGTCATGGGTTAGGTTCGGATCGAACTCCAAACTGACCCGACACTATTTGGGTCAACCAAAATCAGACCCATTTCTGCAAACGGGTAGGTTTTTCGGATCTGAACCCGCCCGCTTCGGAGCCGGGTCAACTCGATCCGACCCGAATGACCCGGGTTAGACAAAAATTGATAGTTTTTGGGTCCAAAAATGGGTCTAACTCCGCTTTTCGGGTAAAAAACAAGCCAATCTTGAGTTGTCGGATCAAAAAGTGATTTTTGCATAAAAATGAGTCATTTTCGGGTCAACGTGTCAATTCGAACCCGACCCAATTTTTAAAACGGGTCAAATTGTTGAACCTGAACCAGACCCATTTCGGATTTGCGATAACCTGAATCAGAAATTTTCGGGTAGAGTTCGGATCGGGTTTTTGGATCGGGTCTAATATTGACACTCGTACCTGTTAGCGGGAAAGCTTTTAGGCCGGATAATTGGGCCGGGTTCAGACTTGCAGATGGCCCATTACGCCGATCCGGTTAGTAGGTGACATAGGGAGAGAGGCTGGCAAGTACCGCTGTCGAAAGAAAATCATCGCCGTGAGAGGCAGAGAGAGAGAGAGAGAGAGAGAGAGAGAGAGGCGATGGGACGGAAGAAGACGGTGGAGTTCGACGAGGGTCCGCCAGATGACTTCGATCCGAACAATCCTTACGCCGATCCGGTGGCGATGCTGGAATACAGGGAGTACTTGGTTAGGGAGAAGTGGATTCAGATCGAGACCGCCAAGATCATCCGCGAGCGTCTCAAATGGTGCTACCGCATCGAAGGGGTCAATCATCTCCAGAAGTGCCGCCATCTCGTCGAGCAGTACCTTGAAGCCACCCGCGGCGTTGGGTGGGGCAAGGACCACCGCCCACTTGAGCTCCATGGTTCGTTCCTCTCTGCTGTTTTCCATTCTTTTCCTAATCGTTACTTTCTCGTGCGTTCTTCTTATCATATTGATCGATTCTGGATCTCTGATTGACTTTTTTAGGCCCGAAGAAGGTTGTTGAATAACTGGACGGGTGAGCAATCTAGGTTAGTCCTATTTCTTTCTTCACATGTTCAGTTTTCTTGTTTTTTTAATGCTAGTTGACTTGCTATATTTGCCCAGTTTATTACAGCATGTGTTTGGGTTCTCTGAGTTTGTGATGATTTGCAGGGTTCTCTTTTGGGGACCTTGATGATAGAATTGAGCTTCACCTTCCCAAATTTCCGAAAGAAATTTTCTGTTTTTTATCTGATTACTGTAATACGAATTTTCTCAATCGGTTGATCCTAGCTGTTGTCCATGAAAGTTTAGTTTGGTAAAAATATGATCGTAACTTTTTCTCTTAGACATAAATCGGCCGTGTGATATGAGCTAATTAGGTCTAGGGTTTTTTTTTTAACAATTGTTATTTTGAATATTGGAATTTAAACATAATCTATCATGGTGCAGACTACCAAGTACCAAGTAATTCTGCAATTCAATATGTGATGAGGACATCGAAGCTCAACGGCTACGATCGTGTCTATTTATTTTCATATATTTTATTTGTTATTTGTACTTTTCCATTTCTACCCTCACTTGAGGGCTTTGTTTTATGTTTGCCCTAGGGGCAATTATGTCTTTTATTTTTCCTTCATGTAATTGACTATTTAAGCCTTCCCCTTCCTCTTGGAAAGGATGATGATTATTGCTAGTGAAAATTTTGGTTTTTGATCTCTTTGTGAGTTCTCAAGCGAGGAAAGCCTAGGAGAGGCTCAAAGCAATACCCAACAGCCCCTTGGTGGAGCTCTTGGTTTTCTACCTAATTTCTTTTCTTCCCTCTCCCCTAGCCGCCGGATTTTTCCCCACCACCCCCACTTGGCCGGCCAACCCTCTTCCCCCTCCCCCACTTGCCAAACCCCTCACCTGACGACAAAGCCCCTCCTCCTCCTTTGGCCGCCGGCCATCCCCTTGCCTCAAACCATGATGATGATGTCAATCATCATAATGGCTCCTTGATTGAGGTCCCGCATTAAATGCATGAGTTATTGAATTTTGAAATTCAAAATTCAAATTCAAAAAAACTTTCCTTATTTGCAAACTTCCAAATAAGGAAGTTTTTCGAATTCAAAATTCGAACGGAATCTAATTGAATGACTCATTATTTTCCCCCCATAAGTTTCAAACTCATTTGGAAAGAAATTACTCTCCCTAATCACTCCTCTCCCTCTCACAATGTCGCCGGCCCTATGAGGGTGAAATTCCCTTTAATGCTTCATTAATGCATTCAAGGCTCTTGATTCAAAATTTTCAAATTCAAATTCCCCTCCCTCCAATTTACTTAATTCTGAAATTAATTTCAGATTTGTGAAGTAAATCCCTCTCCTTCCTCCTTGATGCCGCCGGCCATGCATGGGTGGAAGCCAATTAATGCTAATTCAATGTATTAATTGCTATTGATTTGGATTTCAAATTAGCTCCTTCCCTTTGATAAAAATCTGAAATTAAAACTTCAGATTTCTCTCTCTTGCCTCATTAAATCACCTCCCACAAATTGCTTCAATCAACCTCTCATAAGGATTGATTTTCCCACTTTTCTACGTCACTTGAGGGATTCAAAATTCAAAACGAGGCTCCTAAACCTGTCCCAAATTGCTGTCCAGCAATTTTTCCTCCTAGAAAACTGCTGTTCGGGAACTCCAGCCAGCCATGGTGCTGCCAGGTCTGCTCCTATTTCCTGACCAGCCCTCCTCTAAGTACTATTCCAGAGAATTCTGCATCTAGAGAAGACTCCACCTGCTGTCCCGAAGTCCAGAAACAGGAAATTGCTGTCCTGTATTCCTGGAATCCTCATTTTGCTGTTTTGGAGGCCTCCAAATCCATTCCAACCAATCCAGCCGAAGGTTGTCTCTTCTCAGGAGTCCCAACCGCAGCAACGTATCTTCTCTTTGGATAAAGTTCTTTATCCGACTCTTTTATCTTCGTAGTTACTACCCAATTGTGGTCTTAGTAGATTCATGACGATCACGTTAATTCTTCTTCGCTAAAGCCTAGTAATTAGAAGAGTTGTGTGAGGGACATTTCATAGACTAATCTTATTGTTAGTAATGGAAGTTATCGTTGAAATCACTCATGTATGCAAAGTAAGACTTAGTTGACTATTTAATGATCTCAACCTCTCGCATGTGTTAGACCTAAGCTATTTTATCACCTTAATATTATCTTATCGTTTACATCAATAGATGATTTTGCTTAACATTGCTCTCTAAAAATTTACAAGTGCAAACTTCTTTAAGCAAATCACTTTCGCATGATTTTGCTTCACATCATTTTGGTATCAGAGCATGGCTAGCATGCTTTGCTCATGCTAGATGCATCCTAGGAGTCTACTTTAACTTGCCTTTAGTCGTTTGCATGCATAACATCATCTAGGTAGTTTTATTTACTGTTTTGCCTTGGCTGTTCAGTAATTCCTGCAGTAATTTCTTTGTCCAACATAAGCATTGTTCCCTGTTTAAGTGCTGCCTTCAAACCTACATTGTTACTAATTGCTTAGGACAATTACACCCTTGAGTATAGCTGCTGTCCACACTGTTTAAGCTGCTGTTAAGCAGCCGTTAGTGAACCTAAAGTTCTTGTTTAGGTGCTGTCCACTCCCTCGGACCCTTCCAAACACCTAGACAACTTCAACAACGGCTGAACATTGCTGTCCAGAAAATTTCTGCAACATTTAGAGAGCTTTAGGTGACCCCAACCTAGTGTTTAGGTGCTGTCCACACCCTAAAAGTCATCCTAAACACATAGGAAACTTCCCCAACTGCTGTAGATTGCTGTCTACTATATTCCTGCACCTATTAGCATCCGTTTGGAAGAGTTCTAGGTAGTATTCACTTGCTGTCCACATTCCAGAGTCCAACCTACTTGCCTAGATCATTTAAATCAGTCTTGTAGCTGGTTGTCCTGAGTTCTTCCTGCACCATACAACCACTCGTAATTGTGTTTTCTCCTGGGAAAGTGTTGTCCCTTACACCCATTCTTCATTAAGAATCACTTAACACTTTTCAATGGACCCGATAAGACTCCAAAAGAGTTTAGATGACATCGTTAACCTAGTGGGCAATATGACTAGAATTATGACGGAGAAACCCGTTGACTATCCCCACTCTAATTACAGGCCCCACTCAGCTTATCACCCAAGACCTGAGCATAGGCCTCCACGACCTCACTTAGAGTCACCTTATCGTCTGCCAACCTTTGATGGTTCCTCGGATCCTTACCACTTTAGGGAATGGGCTAGACAACTAGATGACTATTTTGAATCATGTCATATCCCTGAATCCCACCAGGTTAGCATCGCTGGGTCTCACCTTAAAGGACGAGCTCTTCAATTTTGGTAAAGATTGGAAGATCATAAAGAGTCTCGCGGTGAGTACACTACTTGGAAAGACATGAGGCGAGATCTTAATTTAAAATACCGACCCTCTACTTGTGACCGTCATCTAGAGCATCACCCTACCTCTTTCGTTGGGACAACCCGTAGACCTTACTGTGGTCAAGACCACCCACCCCTTAGTAACATCCGGGTTGCTGCCCCACCCTGTAGGTCTTCACTTAGTCTTGATGAGCGACCCTTTAGTAGGTCTTCTGGTGGACCAATCTCTTATGACTCCACACTTAGACCCACTTCTAACTATCCCAGTCAACCTTTAGTCTCCCCAATCCTTGATCCTGCAAGTATGATTTTAATAAAGGAAGATATTAAAAAGAAGAGGTCCCCTGAACCTGAGACTGAGTGCATCCATTTCGTGGATGCTAATGATATCACTAATAACGAAAAATTCTTTGAGGATGAAACTAAAGAGATTGAATCAGACTCCCTGAATGACTTAAACCCTAAGCTAGGAGAGCTAGAACCTTTAAACGTCGACACCTTAACCCACCCCGATCCTAGTCTCCTCGAGGATAAGCCTTTGGACAAAGTATGCCTTGGTGACATTAATGCGATCTCGAAAGGAGCCAATCGGACGTCAAACTCGTTGAATTTAAATTTGGAAGATCCTGATTTAGTTGTCACACCTACTGAAATGACTCCGGATAATTCTGACAATTCTGATTTAATTTTGGATAAGTCTTATTTAGCTTTGGATAATTATGAATTAATTTTGGATAATTCTGATGACGACTTAGATAATCTCGAGTTGGAAGTAAGTCAATCAAATTTATCACCTGATATAAGTGTAACGGAACCCATGGATCTTAGGGTTGCAACCAAATCTAAGTCTCTTTCGGAAGACAGTACTTTGAGTCTGAAAGTTTTTGAGCCTGATTTGAGCAATGAGCCCCCTCTTGTTCCATTAGAGTTTAACTTTAGAGCTGCTCAATTAGATTTATTTTTGGCCGAGTGTGTCATTCCTGATTCATACATTTTGCCCATTATAGCCTCGTCCTACCAGGATAAGGACCACTTCTATCCTAGTCGGATGAATTTGTTCGATTACACTACCCCCACTAGGAGACTGTTGTCGACCCTTACTGAAAACCCCTATAGAAGTGCCCTGGTAGCTAAGAGTGTATTCATTTCTCCCCCGACACCAGTTCCCTTAGGCCGAATACTTTAAAACCCCCTCTTTTTGTGACTCGTCCACTTTTCTAGCTTTGTGTTCGTATGAGTTAATTGTGGATGCGTGTCTAGTCTGTTGTCTTCCAAAATTTTCTTTGTTTAAAAGTTATGTGTGAATCCATATTTCATTCATATTGCATATCAAGTCTCTTGTACCACCTCATGTTCATCTTGTTGAGTCTTGAATTTTGGACATATGAATTCGCATATCACATGTCTCGTTTACATTACATCTACATGACTTTCTTAAGAAAATTGCACGCCTAATTAAATAGAGCAATAATAAGTATAAACTTTATGCTGATTCTAAATGACAATTTAAATTTATTAAGGGTGGTAACTTAGTAATGATGCGGATTCGTCCGGAAATCACATGCTAGAAGTGCGGGAACATTTAGAATAGTCAATAAAATCATAACAACGCTTGCGTGGTGGATCTGCTTGCAGAATTCAACTTTTATTCCTTTTCTAACATAAAAGATTTAGTAGACTTTGAAGGTCCGGAGTTAAACCCCAAATCCACTTCAAATTAAGCCTTGTGCGACCCCACCTTGTGAGAACCCCAAAGCCTACCTTCACTCCCAAAATTATTCCCAAAATTCCTATAGCGGAGAAGGTTGACATGATTCCTAGTGATGATATTATTTTCACAAAAGAGGGTGGACGAAGAAGGTATTGGATTAGGTGAAGAGGTGAACCAAAGTCAGATGATATGTGGTCAGAGTGCGAGGAGCTACAACAGATAAATCCATATGCACGAGGAGTTTTCGAGACACCAACTCGACGGAGTCGAGTTTTTCTCCCACCTGGGGAGAATGATGAGGACATCGAAGATCAACGGCTACGATCGTGTCTATTTATTTTCATGTATTTTATTTGTTATTTGTACTTTTCTATTTCTACCCTCACTTGAGGGCTTTGTTTTATGTTTGTCGTAGGGGCAATTATGTCTTTTATTTTTCCTTCATGTAATTGGCTATTTAAGCCTTCCCCTTCCTCTTGGAAAGGATGATGATTATTGCTAATGAAAATTTTGGTTTTGGATCTCTTTGTGAGTTCTAGAGTTCTCTTTGTGAGTTCTCAAGCGAGGAAATCCTAGGAGAGGCTCAAAGCAATACCCAACAGCCCCTTGGTGGAGCTCTTGGTTTTCTACCTAATTTCTTTTCTTCCCTCTCCCCTAGCCGCTGGATTTTTCCCCACCACCCTTCACTTGGCAGGCCAACCCTCTTCCCCCTCCCCCACTTGCCAAACCCCTCACCTGACGACAAAGCCCCTCCTCCTCCTTTGGCCGCCGGCCATCCCCTTGCCTCAAACCATGATGATGATGTCAATCATCATAATGGCTCCTTGATTGAGGTCCCGCATTAAATGCATGAGTTATTGAATTTTGAAATTCAAATTTCAAATTCAAAAAAACTTTCCTTATTTGCAAACTTCCAAATAAGGAAGTTTTTCGAATTCAAAATTCGAACGGAATCTAATTGAATGACTCATTATTTTCCCCCATAAGTTTCAAACTCATTTGGAAAGAAATTACTCTCCCTAATCACTCCTCTCCCTCTCACAATGTCGCCGGCCCTATGAGGGTGAAATTCCCTTTAATGCTTCATTAATGCATTCAAGGCTCTTGATTCAAAATTTTCAAATTCAAATTCCCCTCCCTCCAATTTGCTTAATTCTGAAATTAATTTCAGATTTGTGAAGTAAATCCCTCTCCTTCCTCCTTGATGCCGCCGGCCATGCATGGGTGGAAGCCAATTAATGCTAATTCAATGTATTAATTGCTATTGATTTGGATTTCAAATTAGCTCCTTCCCTTTTGATAAAAATCTGAAATTAAAACTTCAGATTTCTCTCTCTTGCCTCATTAAATCACTTCCCACAAATTTCTTCAATCAACCTCTCATAAGGAATGATTTTCCCACTTTTCTACGTTACTTGAGGGATTCAAAATTCAAAACGAGGCTCCTAAACCTGTCCCAAATTGCTGTCCAGCAATTTTTCCTCCTAGAAAACTGCTGTCCGGGAACTCCAGCCAGCCATGGTGCTGCCAGGTCTGCACCTATTTGCTGACCAGCCCTCCTCCAAGTACTATTCCAGAGAATTCTGCATCTAGAGAAGACTCCACCTGCTGTCCCGAAGTCCAGAAACAGGAAATTGCTGTCCTGTATTCCTGGAATCCTCATTTTGCTGTTTTGGAGGCCTCCAAATCCATTCCAACCAATCCAGCCGAAGGTTGTCTCTACTCAGGAGTCCCAACCGCAGCCACGTATCTTCTCTTTGGGTAAGGTTCTTTCTCCGACTCTTTTATCTTCGTAGTTACTACCCAATTGTGGTCTTAGTAGATTCATGACGATCATGTTAATTCTTCTCCGCTAAAGCCTAGTAATTAGAAGAGTTGTGTGAGGGACCTTTCATAGACTAATCTTATTGTTAGTAATGAAATTTATCGTTGAAACCACTCATGTATGCAAAGTAAGATTTAGTTGACTATTTAATGATCTCAACCTCTCGCATGTGTTAGACCTAAGCTATTTTATCACCTTAATATTATCTTATCGTTTACATCAATAGAGGATTTTGCTTAACATTGCTCTCTAAAAATTTACAAGTGCAAACTTCTTTAAGCAAATCACTTTCGCATGATTTTGTTTCACATCAATATGCTTGTGTGATTCTAGATTGTTTGTGTAGTCTCATAGATAATTTTAGTTTAGTGTCCAACCGTTACTAGTTTACTACTATTTAGACATACTCGATGTATGAAGCTCCCTCCAATGCAGGGTAGGTTAATATGCACAACCTTTTAATTGCTTTTGCAGAGAAACTACCTTCATGGCTCAAACTTAGAACCTCCATATTAAATTAAAGGCAACTTAAGCAACACCCCTTTTTGAATTGAATACTCAATGCATGGGACTTCTGCAAATGTAGAGTTTTGAGACCACTTAAGTTTTCATTATAAAGAAAATGAAATTGTTTTCCCTAATGAGGCGAAGCTAGAAATTAGTACCACAAAATCAGAAAAAAGGTAAAGATTGATACGTCATCAAAACTTGCATTGATTGGGCACGAATTTTGATGCATATTTGAATTGGAAACTCTCAAGATTAAATTCAGGATCATCCAACCTTCGATTTCAACAAATTTAAAGTCAAAGTGAACGTCTTGATGAGACGAACCCAACAATACCAAAAATGATCCAATTTAAATCCACATGGTTCAATATCAGACATTTGAAGCATAATTGAAAACTTCATGATATTAATTGGATGATTAAACAACTTCAAAATATTGCATGCTTATAATTAAATCGAGCGCCTCGATGATAAAAGTCTAACTAGCCCAATATTGCTTAATTCCGATAACTTTAAGGCATCTAAATCTTCAACAAATGCTCTATGATTAAGAGAATCAAAGTTGGCAGTCTAATGGAGTTTTTTGAATTTTCTCTATATTTATGTGGCATGCCGCTCAAAAAAATTTATAAATAGTCCCCTACTCTCTACATGAATGGGGATTTGGAGCTTGGACTTTAGCTTGAGATTCAAGAGAGAATCCCGGAGCACCAGCGCTGGGCCATTGTCTAACCGTTGATCCATCACTAGATTATAATCCTTCGACCATTGTTGCCCAAATACAGTCTTCCAACAACCGTCACTGACAACATTCCTCAGATTCTCATCACTCGACCATGACCAATCACCTTTGCTTGATTGTGGTCCTTCCGAGATCTTCTATCGTCGGATTGCGGTGCTTCGACCTCCATCCCCCAATTACTATCATTCTAGCCATCATTGCCCAACTACAACCCTTGCAATCATCATTTCCTGACTACGGTTCTTAGCCACCATCGCTCCCCAACTTCGATCTTCCAATCTCTGTCACTCAACTACAATCAGCCGACCACCGTTGCCCTGCTATGGTCCTTCGACCACCACCACTCAATTTCGGTTTTTCGACCTCCGTCTCCCAACTACGACCCTTCGACCACTGTCGCCCTACTACGACCCTTCGACCACCGTCGTCTGTCTACAGTCATCCAACCTCCGTTACCCAACTATTTATTGAACTATATAAACATGGGATAATTAGCCGACCATCGTTGCCCTGCTATGGTCCTTCGACCACCCCCACTCAATTTCGGTTTTTCGACCTCCGTCTCCCAACTACGACCCAACAACCACTGTATAATATATATACATATATATATATATATATATATATATATATATATATATATATATATATATATATATATATATATATATATATATATATATATATATATATATATATATATACATGGGATAAGAAAAATGTACTCATGAATAATGATTTAAAAATATAATGACATAAAATTGAAAGCCCTTCGCCTTTTGTAATTAACTCATTTCCTTTGTCATCTCTCTAGAGCTTTGTTTGACAACCTTTAAAATGATTACATAAAATGGAATAATTCCATTGGAATTGCAAGCAATACGAAAACAAAATCATGGGATTAACTTGCATTAAAATAAAATCCTCTATAGATTTTTATACTTCAGAAATCATATTGCAAGTAGATGAGATAAAAGTATGAAATTAACTTACATTAAAGTCACTATCCATTTCCGATTTTTATTTAGAAATTAGATTACATGCAAATGAGATAAAAATATGGAATTACATTAAACCACAATCCGTTTTCAAATTTTTGTTTAAAAATTAGACTACAAGAAAATAAGAGAAAAACATGGAGTTCTCTCACATTTTGCCTTGGACAAATGGGAGAAGAAAAGGCTTCTTTTGTTCCTTGCTTGAAGTAGTTTTTGCTTGGCCGAATGGAAGAAAACTACAGTAGCACTCTTCTTATTTTCTTTTGGAGGACGTGAACAACCAATAACCCTTTTTGCTCTCAGTTTCTTGCTTGAAGGAAGAGACGAGCAGCAGTAGCTCCTCTTCAAGTTTTTTTTTTTCTTCTGGATGAAAAGAACCAATAGCTCCTCTTGTTTGGAATGGAAAGGATGGACAGTAGCTCTCACGGCTTCAATGGATGAAGACAAGTAGCAGCTTCACCCTTCTCCTTACTCTCTTGGATGGGATGAATAGCAGCAGCCTCTTTCCTCTTGTTTTTGCCAGAAATCTTCAAGAGGGAGCCAAAACTGAGAGAGAGAGAGAGCTGGTTGAAACTTCCTGTAGAGAGAGATTTCCACGAGGGAGAGGAGAGTCTCCTCCAAGAGAATCAAAACCAACCTACTCTCCTCCAAGAGAATCAAAACCAACCTTTGTCCTATTCAGACCTGAAAAAGAATAAGAGTGCAAATTATAATTCAATCCTCAAGCACTTTTCATCTATGTTGTTGGATTTAAATTGAAAGGCTAAGATGAAAGCTACTGCTGAGAAGGAAAGAGGAAAAAGCCCTCTCCATTCATCATTCAGTCGCCCAAGAAAACCCTATGTGAATTAGTCCTGTTAGGTGAGAAGAACAAAAGACAATTTTGCCCTTGGAAACATTTGATCCGACGGCAAAAAAAAAAAAAAAAAAAAAAAAAAAAAAAAACACTTTATGCTACCCTTGGAGGCTTGATGAAAAAGTGGTATTTTTTGCTTGCATTTTTCAGCCATTGAAGCAAAAGGTGTTTAAGTTAGATGGCAAATCCTAATAGCCATGATGAATAGAAAGTCCATCCTACCCTTAGAGATTTTAAATGGATGGCTAGGATGGTTTGCTTTATTTAATTACTGTTTGAGAGCTAAATTTGGATTTTGAATTTGATTTAAATTTGGTTTTAATGAAGTTAAATGGCGTTTTATTATTTATTTATTTTCTTTTATTTGCTTTTTATTTATTTTATATTTTTATATTTTATGTTTTAATTTGGGAAATTTTTATTTATTATACTTATTTAATTTAAGTTTTAAGAAGAGAAAATTCTCCTCATTTTATTAAATTTTTTAAAATACCTTTAAGAATTGTTTGGTTGGCATGATGGTTAATGATTTTGTAGTCGATAGTATCAAATGACATGAAACAAGAATTATTAACAATTAGTTTGCGAACTGACAATCTATCATGCGAGTGATGGGAGGCATTGGGAAGATTTGGAAGAACGAACTTAGATTGTGGGGTGGGTGGAATACCTTAACCCATAGTGGTAATGGATAGAGCTTGGTCATTGCCAACAAATACTTGTTGGGAACCTTGGTATGGTTTGAGATTTTGCATTTGAGTTTGATCAGCAACGAGGTGAGAGTTGGCTTGGGTGTTGAGAATCCATTCCTTTTTATGTGGAGTATATCCCACAAACAATGCATGAGGGTTAGTGTAATGTGTAATTGAGATTAGCTTCATGCTAACATTTGACGGTAGAAAGGCCAATGTTTTCATAGATTTGGCAAGTTATTATAGGATTGAGGTGTTTGCCCACCTCTAGGTTAGGTTGGGATTGTTGGCCTGATTTGAATGAGTCGGAGTTGTAGCATCCCCTAGTAGCGGAGAAGTTGGAGGATTGAGCTTGGCCCTAACACTGTTGTCTCAAGAAAGAATGGAATTTGAGAGTCTGGGGCTAGCGGAAGGTTAAGGTTTTGAGCCATCTCATTCACTAAGTTTTTTCTCCATTGTAGAGGGAGTAGAAATCATCTAGGCTAATGGTAGTGGGGAATACATTAAGAGAATCATGGTTCTTGATTGAGGGAGATGAGTGTGGTGAGGCTATTAGAGTTCTGATTTCATGTAAACTTCATTTGACAGGTAGAAAAGAGTACATGAATATAAGAAGTAATTAAGCAAATAAAGCTTTACAGTATTTCCATGGTAGCTTAATGCATACAAATGCTCGTACTTGCACACTTTGCTAAAGAGAGTTTATTACAATGACATAACGTTTGCTTGGGATGGATGGGAGAGATTGAGCTTGTTATTTCAGATGAGCCATTGATATATATTGATGAGTACTAGTTGGTCCCGTCAATGATGTTATTGAGTTTGATGAATATAGGGTGTTGTTATGACCATAATGACTCACAGGGAGGCTCAAGTTAATAGTGTTATTGTCGCACAAAAAGAGAGCCTTGGGGGAGAACTCCCCAAGTCGACTAGTGTAAAATTGTGAAGAATGTTTATCATGGTCATTTAGGATATCAAATGATGTTCGTTTCATCCAAATTGACAATCAAAGTACATCAACTCATGCATGGGGCATGGAAGTGCTTATAGCAGGGAAATTTGCATCACGAGAGAGAGAGAGAGAGAGAGAGATTTTTATCCTTCCTTTTGGCTCATGTATTGGGTATAATTGCATTCAAAATTTGAAACTTTGTTTCGAATTCGTATCAGATTGAGGTTGGTTGACTTGAAATTAAATAGATTCACTCAAGAAAATTTTTAGTTGCAAGTTTTGGGTGTCTAACTCAAACTTGACTCCAAAGCACCACCACCAATCACATGCTTTATGGAGTAGAGTGGAGATCAGTGTTGAGAGAAAAAGGGATAAGGGCCTAAGGCTTTTGGTTTAGAAAAAGTGAATGAGAGGGGGAGAGCCTTAAGGGGGGAGGGAGAGAGGTGAGGGAGGAAGGGTTGATATAGGAGAAGAGAGGCAGGATTGCTCGAAAGCAAGAAGTAATAAGGTTCCTAGGTAATAATACATTAAATGAGAACTCAAAATAAGAAATGCTAAAAGGAATTAAGGAACAAGTATATCATGACATTGTTATTATAATAAAACAAGAAATTTACCAAAGCCAATTTTGGTTAAACGTTGGGCAGCGGTGCATATGGATCTTATGATGATTTACAATGTGTAGTTCAGTGACCCACCTATTGTTTTCTTTCAAATTCCAGCATCCAATTAAATGCTGCTATTTTAATAAAAAAATCAGTAGCCAATGTCCGTCCAATGAACTTGATGCCGTAGCCTCAAACTGTTGCAAAATATTTGCTACGATCTGCAGTCCACTTATATATAGTATATGCTGGCTGAGAAGAGAGTTCCAGCATTGTATGAGGTAATTGAGCATAGTTAATATTGAAGGAATATGCGGAATATTATTGAAACTTTCAGTGATGTTTAAATCGAGTAGCAATTTTGAAGGAATTAAAGATGATTTGGGGTTGCATGCGAGAGAAATGAAATTTGGCTGTGAAACTTGGGTGATAAATATGTAATATTGAATTATTTAAATGATATGTTGATTCCACTTTTAAGTGCATAGTTCTTTATTGTTTTGGTTCAATCTCAAGAATGACAGGTCTGATGAACCTTAGACTTTTTTTTTTGGGAAAAAGAACCTTGACATTATCCACAAAGTTCTTGCAAATTGTGGCAATTTGCTGACTGTAGTCTATAGCAAACTTTGTAGACGTGATGGTTGGTGGCTAAGAAGTGAAGTCCAATGAAGGAAGAATTAATGAGGGTGGACTAGTTTTAATGCAATTTTTGCAATATCATTAAAACTTTAGGTGGAAATTTTGAATGATCTAGCAAGGATTTTGGTTTTTTGCAAGAAATATGAAATTTGGATGTGAAACTTGGGTATTAAATATGTAATTTCTAAAGGTTTGAATATGGATGTGAAACTTGGAAGTAAAAACTACAAACAAAAGAAAAGAAAAGCGTAGGAGCACGAAGATAATGGCTATTTTCTGATTTTTCCTTAAAAAATAATGCAAGATATAATTGATCTACTATTCGAGAGGTAGATCAGCTCTCCCACAAATTCTAGACGCCTTTAGGAAACTTACAAAGAAAACTACAATAGAAAGCAAATTCCCAAATACCAAAATAACATAATCAGCCCTAAATATGCTCTCCTGATTCCCTCCCAAATAAGCCCCATTTCCTTAATTAATTCTCTCTCAGTTTTGAATTCAAAATTAGAATTCTCTCCTTAAATAATTTCCCCTTGATTACTCCTCCTTAAATAATGAACCATATCTTTTATGGGCCCCACAAGAAGGAGGGGTGGGGCTGAAACCCCATCTTTCTCCTTGTCAGGTTCCGCCCAGTCAGCCATTGGTTCGATCCAAGCTGGGCCGGCTGCCTGGCCCCTGCGTATCAACACCCCCTTCTCTCTCAAAGATGCACATTGTCCTCAAGGTGGAATTATTGAAACTGTCTCATGATCATCTCTTATGGGGGGCTGAAACCCCATCTTTCTCCTTGTCAGGTTCCGCCCAGTCAGCCATTGGTTCGATCCAAGCTGGGCCGGCTGCCTGGCCCCTGCGTATCAACACCCCCCTCTCTCTCAAAGATGCACATTGTCCTCAAGGTGGAATTATTGAAACTGTCTCAAGATCATCTCTTATGGCTCCCATGTAGCTTTGTGCTCCAGTAGGTCCTTCCATTTGACTAATACCTTCAGTGCTCCTGTTTTACCTCAATGCACTCCTTCTACATCCATAGGCTCCAAAATGACCTCCATGTTTGTTGTTTGAGTTGGGGGTAGTGGAGACGATGTTTGATCTCTTATTGCACGCCTTACCTGTGAAACATGAAATACAAGATGGATATCTGAGGTCGGTGGCAATTGTAGGTGATATGCTACTTCTCCAATGCATTTCACTATCTTGTAGGGTCCAATGTAGCGGGGGGAGAGCTTCTCATTCATTCGCCGGGCTAAATCTTTTGTCTGTAAGGCCATATTTTCAGATAAACCCTGTCCCCAACCTCAAACTGCATGTCCATGTAAGTCCAATGAGTATAGTCTATAGCAAACTTTGTAGACGTGATGGGTGGTGGCTAAGAAGTAAAGTCCAATGAAGGAAGAATTAGTGAGGGTAGACTAATTGTAATGCAATTTTTTCAATATCATTAAAACTTTAGGTGGAAATTTTGAAGGATCTAGTGAGGATTTTGGTTGTTTGCAAGAAAAATGAAATTTGGATGTGAAACTCGGGTATTAAATACGTAATTTCTAAAGGTTTGAATATGTATGTCATGTGTCTTGGAAGTAAAAACAATGAACAAAAGAGAAGAAAAAGTCTAGGAACACAAAGATAATGGTTGTTTTCTTATTTCTCCTTAAAAAGTAATGCAATATACAATTGATCTACTATTTGAGAGATAGATCGGTTCTCCCACAAACCCTAGGCGCTGCTAGGAAACTCACAAAGAAAACTAAAGCAGGAAACAAATTCCCATATACCACAATAACAACATAGTTAGCCCTAAATAGACTCTCCTAATTCTCTCCCAAATCATACTCTTTTTCTTAATTAATTCCCTCCCAAATCAACCTCATTGTCTTAATTAATTCTCTTTCAGATTTGAGTTCAAAATTGTAACTCTTTCCCTAAAAAATTTCCTCTCGGTAGCTATGGTAACCTTGAGGTTACAGTCTAGCAATCTCTTAAGAGGTTGTGGGAGGCTGAGAAGTTAAGTCTGATTAGGTATGAGGTAATGATGGAGGGTTGATTTAATTGAACATTCTTGAAACTTTAGATGGAAGATAAATAGGGTGGCAATTTTGAAGGAGTTTTGGGGATTTGAATTTTATGCAAATAAATATGAAATTTGAGCGTGAAACTTGGGTATTAAGTATTTAGTAATGAAAGATTTGATCAGTTTGCATGCATACCTCTTAAAAGTAAATATTGCTTTATTTATGTCGATCAACCTCAGAGACTTAGCAAACTAAGATTGTCTTGTTTATTGACTGGAATAGACATAAATGTCCAATGATAATGTTTTAGGGGACCTCATAGCTGATTGTTTGTCTAGCGTATTTGGATTTTACAAAAGTGTAAACGAAATGGCAAGGGCCCACCAGTACTGGAAATAGAAAGACTTGTTTGCAGAAAACGTCACTGGCGACCAACTGACATGAAGGCCCAAAATTAGGTGGTCATTGCTTGCATTTTGCCTTATAAATGTTTTATAATCGTATTGCCTTTTTCTGAAGTTCAATTTCACTATGAGTGCATTCTTTTTTAATTAATCTTAGAATTGGTTGCATTGTTGAACGATAATTTTACTGCCTGATTGTCAAGCTTCATACCGTCATCTTGCAATTGGGTTAGATAGAGCATGTGAAAATTAGTGTATTTTTTCCTATTTTATTTTGAAAATGACGAGACCTTAGTCTTTTATCATTTAATAGAATAAAAAACATCAGGAATGTCAATTTGATCCCATTAATGTATTAGGTTAACGTTGCATTGAAAACATTATGGGGAATGCTATCTTTGATTCTCAAGCAGCATCCTATCTTCTTCCAGTTGAATCTAGCAAAACACTTCTTAAAATCAGTGTCGTTTTACTTATTTCAATTGAGTAAACTCTCACTGCTTCTATTTATATGACGACTTGAAAATCCGATCTAGTTCCGACCCAAAATTCCGAGTTCACGTCTACTCGATTAACAAATGGGTCGGGTTTGGATTTAATTTTTCGACCTGATTGAAATATCAGGCCTAGTTCGGGCTAACTCACGAACCTGTACCAACCCATTTGACTCGTCCGTCACCCGCTCGCTTGATCGCATCTCGCATGTCACGCTCACATTCGTTGCACTCGCCCGCCACACTCAACTGGGTTAGCGGGGTGGGTCGGGCCAAATCGGTTGGTGTTGGGTTTGAGTCTAGATTTTAACCTATTTGGACAAACGGCTCTGATTCAAGTCGGACGTGTTAAGAGCTGATTGATATCGGGTTTGATCGTTTTGACATCCTATTTATATCCTCTTTTTATTGATATAAGGGAACAAGACTGTAACAGTTACTGTTTAATCAGTGATATTTTAGCTTAACCATCGATTTGAAGCGTTTTGTACTTGAAACAACCTTGCCGATGCTGGATATGAAATTTTCAATATGAGGGTGAATCTGAAACGCATGGCATTATTATCAATGAAAAAATGCAGAAGGCAAATTTGAGTTGACTTTTGGTGTATTGTACCCTTTTATCGTTTTTTGCTGCTTAGATTATTTTAATTCTCATTTTCCTCACCTTTTAATTTCTAATGGCGGATTGTGGTGGTCTTTGATAAAATTATGATTTTATAAGTATTTTTCATATATTCTGTTTATATATTTTCTTAAAACCTTCATCAGACATCAAAGGCCCGTCTTGTTTGATATACTCTTAATGAACATTTAGGCTCTGTTTGGTTTGAATAGTTGAAAGGGAGAAAATTATTGTAAATGAAAAGTAAAATGATAAAGGTATTGAATTGAAATTAGTTGGCTAAATCTAATTTCACATTGAAAGTATTTTTTTTTTTTTCGGTTGAATACAGGTTGTGTATCAGAAGACTCCGAATTGAAACAACGCCGGACCATTTGAGTAGTTTTCTTCCCTTGTGTTTCTTGTGCTCCTTCAATTTGCTGTTGTTTCTTAATAATGGCTGCCATATAACCTGAATGTATTCACTTTGCTACCATCTGCTTATATCAGCATCTCAAACGTTTATGGTTTGCTTAGAGATTTTTCTAGTAATTTCATTTTAACATCGCAATGTAGTTTTAAGCTATTTAACCATGTGAATCAAGTTATCCAACACTGTTGTTATAATTAAAATTTAAAGATTCTGTTTATTTATTATTATTTTTTAAGAAATAATATAAACTTATATTAAAATAACAAAATATGTACATAAAAGCTTAAATTTACCATTACAAAACTTGCTATGTATATTCAATTGATAACTCCATTGAAGAAACAAACTAATGATCCCACAAAATGAAACACTTTCATCCATGCTTACAGCAATCTTGATCAAATGATCCAATTTGTAAAAATCTTCAACACCCAGCACATCTGTACAGCTCATAAAGCCATAAAAAAAGGCTGTGCAGGTTTGAAGGAATTGAAAGTGAGGAAATGGGAAGGGAAGCTCTATTACATTAATGATTCATATGAGACAGCTTTTGATCATTGTTTTTTCACAGCTTTAAAAAAAATTATACTAAATAGTTGTTTTAGAAAACAATAAGCCTATATCAGACAATTTCGCACATTAAATTCCCCTAAGAGCTCGGTGTCATACTGAAAGCAACAAAAGTATGCCCTGAAGATAACTTCTAGTTGATCGAAAATAAATCTGTTAATGGTAAGTGCCATTACTGAACAAAATTAAAGTATGCCCTGTAGATAGCTTCTAGTTGATAGGAAATTAATCTGCCGATGGTAAGTCTGCAAGTCCTACTTGAGTAGTCTGAGGAATTTGGCCGTCGAGAATCTGAACTTTAAACTTCAATGGATATGATTCCTTGAAATTCATTAGCTCAAGCACACAGCCATCTCCAATCCTAAGGTTGTTGTCAACCGCAAACTTTTCCCATCCATTTTCAAGTTGTTTCTTGTGTTCATAGACACAGCATTTAACAACCCATTCGTTGCTGCGGCAATAGAGGACCACCAATGCAGAAGATAAAGGAAGAAATTGATGGAAACTACGTGGAAATTTCTAGCAAAGGAAAAAAGCAGCTTTCTCATTGTTAGTAAATGTATCTACATGTATAGCATAGCAGCTCGATATAACTATCTACCATTTTACAATGATCATTGAAGTTCAAGCGATTCATCCTAGCAAATTGTTTGATCATGGAATGATTGATTAGCAGATCAACCTTTTCAGAGAATCGATTAACAAGTTCAAAAACTTCATAAACCATATTAATGGCACAGCTAAATTTAAGAAAAACCTTCTGTTAGATTTCTTTCCTATTCTAAACCCTAAACAAATCAAAGCAATAAAACTACTAGAGAAAAAGAGGAAAACAAATTAAATAAATAAATAAAAATACTAGAGAAAAAGAGGATTCATGAAGCTTGCGTGAATGGCTTTATGAAGCAAGAGAAATCAAATCACTAAGGGAAGTATTTGACACAGTTAGCTTCA
The DNA here is from genome assembly GCA_016618105.1 of Dendrobium huoshanense. NCBI lineage: Eukaryota > Viridiplantae > Streptophyta > Magnoliopsida > Asparagales > Orchidaceae > Dendrobium > Dendrobium huoshanense. Next base: position 17,732,925 of record CM028356.1, read on the forward strand.
AGTTTGTGCCCAACAAGAAGAGACAACAAGAAGAAACATTAAACGATCAAGGGTACTGATATAGTTCCCCCGGCCCCCCCAACCAATTCCTAAACCCTAAGAAATGGAAAACCAATTGATAAATATGAAGATTATTTTATGATTGTGAGTAGAATTATTTATTTCTTGAGTTGGTTACTTGGAAATAGTAACTTTCATTACGGGTGTGCTTTTTTTTAAGAAGTGATGAAAAAATGGCATGTAGCATAAAGAAATTATGTGCACATAAAAAAAGAGAAGCTATCCACTATCAGAAGAGCACAATTTCAAAAACAGTTGTATGGTTGCAGCCTTTACAATTGCCCATTGACTCTAACGAGAAACTTAATAATTTGGAATCTCTAACTCCAAAACCAATGAACAGAAGAAAATATACAAAGTTGCAAGCCTCTTACAATGCAGCTTTCACAAGGATGCTCAATAATCTTGAGCTTGAGATAGTTTCCATTTTTAAGTTTCTGGTGATTGCCAAAAGAATGTGAGACCTTTCTTCATTCCACTTATTTTCAAGATAGTAGCTTCGGGATACACTATTTACCCTGACATCTTCTGTTTATAACAAGATGACAAATTCAATATTACTATAGAACTTTGAAGGCCAATGGGATGAAAATTTTCAATATCAACCATATATCATTATTCTCACTACATGGAAAAAACAAAATCAGTAGTTTTATGTTGTCAAAATCTTTTTTGGGTTCCCATCCATCATACCAATCTGTTTAGGCCTAGTTAATGGTTGACTGCACGATCAACAATATATTTACAAATCTCACATGTACTTGTGGGCTCCAAAAATTTGCGTCCGGCCTCTCTGCAGCCTCTTTCTTCTTTCTTCTTTTCGGGTCATCGAGGAGAGTTTTAATGAGTATGTTTCAAGGCAATTTTTTGGAAGACAGATTGAGTTATAAAAAAGACACTAACCAAAGCTTTCGCCATCATTTTATGAGGACTTTATGATCTAAGTTCAGGTTTTCTATAGGTGCAAGCTCCTATAGTTAATTAACCCTCTCAATAGCGAGAGAGAACTTTCGATTAAGGCTAGTCGTCAAACATATATAGAGTATCTGACGTATAGTAGAAGCATGTTTAGGTATTTGAAAATTTAATATTTAAAATTAAAATTTTACCATTTTGCACTTAAGTAGATGGTGGAGAGAATGATAATAGACCTGATCAATATCCCATGGTTCCGTCGTCCCAGGTCATCATGGTCCATAGTCTACTTAGTCATAGGAGGTAAACGACCCAACCTTGTCAGCAACCATTGATTGTTTTGTCCAAAGGTACCTTGTAGACCTGGGGGAAGATTTTTCCAAGGGGATAAATTTCAATTCACCATAGCTAACAGAGGATTTTGTGCTCTATCGATCATATCCTATTGATTCATTGTTCAATGATTTAACGCTTTTAGGGAACATACATGCTCTGACCATGATCGTAATTTAATGGTGTCATTTGGAAGCAAAACCACCTGGTTAGAGGGCTCCGGTCATAACTGTTTACATATGGTGCCATTTAGCAGTGAAACCATTGGTGTGGTGCCATTTGACAGTGAAACCACCGGCTAGAGGACACGTGCCACATCCTTATTGACAAGGGAGAGATGGAAAATGAATCATAATAATATTCTCGATTAGACATTCGCTTTTTGTGAGCTGAAGTGATTTTCAAATATGTCCACCTTGACAAACTGGTGCTGAGGTGGGATGAATTTAGCTTTAAGTATTTTGGTAATTTATTTTGACTTTAAGCATTTATATCATTGAACGTATTTTATGAGAATTTGAGGCGTTTTTAATATTTGGGGTCCCCTTTGGTTGAGTTTTTTTGTCAATACAGCAATCATCATAATTTTTTATGGGTTATTTTATTTTTGTTGATTGAACTTTGTCGACTATGTCTACTTGACGGCAGAGGATCGTGTTCGAATCTAAACTCATTTTTTAATCCGCACAGCATCCTTAGACGTAACGTGTGTATCTACGAAAAGCTCTCCGGGGTCCATACAAGTATGTGCCATTATGTGTATTTTGCATGATGCATTTATGTGACTGCTATATGTATGCAGTGGATGTATGCGATGTCTCTGCATGACTGCATGTATCATATATATTGGCCTATGTATTTTGCATTTTTACGCTATGTAGTTGCAGTGTGTGGTATTTTTAAATATAGATGAAATATTGTATAATGTTACTTGAATGAAACCCTCTGCATGCTGCAAATACATGCTAGAGGACATTCAATTGCGCATGTGTAGGCTTTGAAAATTTCGCGCGACCTCTCCGTATTAGCTCTTTCTTTTTATTTACGTGGGCGAGGATAGTTTAACGAGTTTAGATTCCATGGTAAATTTTCATAAGTCGGATTTGGTTTGTAGATAATAAACTACCCAGAGATTTTGCCTTCATTTTGCAAGGCCTTTATAATGTGAGTTCTGGTTTCCTATAGACGCAAGCCTCTATAGTTAATTACCCCTCTGGATAACAAGAAATAACTTTCAATTAAGGCTAGTCATAAAATAGGTTGCATAGGTTGCAATCATAACGTGTATAATAACAACAGTTTTGGAGTTTGAATTTTAAAATTTATCACCATAAACTTAAAACATGTGATGGGGGGAGCGCAGACAAGCCCGATTAAGATCTCATGGTTTCGTCGTCCCGGGCTGTCATGGTCCATGGTTTACTTAATCAGAATAGGTAGTTGACCCAACGTGACAAAATGCATCTTATTGGCAGCCATGGGTTGCTTCGTCCAAAAATACCTTGTAGACTTAGGGTGGTGTTTGTTTAAGTGGATAGATCTAAATACACTTTAGCTGACAGAGGGCTTTATGCCTATCGAATATACCATATGCTTCATTACTCAAGAGTTTAACGCCTTTAGGGAACATGTGGACTTTGACCGTGATTGCAATATAATGGTGCTATTTTGTAACACAATCGCCCGATCAGATAGCACGTGCGACGTCCTTGCTGGCAAGAGACTATTTGAGGATAAATCTTAGTGATACTCCTAAAATGACATTCACTTTTTGTGAGCTGAGGTTAATTTCAAATTTATCACCCCCGTCAAATAGTTGAGGGAGATAAATTGATTTTATTTTTAAGTTTTTAGGTATATATTTCATTATAGGAAATCAGACCTAGCTTTAATTTTGAAATTTGAAATTTAAATAGGATTTGAGTATTGACCTCTCTAATTGAGATTATCTGTCAACGTGGCCATCATCGAGGTGACTTTATAGTCATTTAACAATATTTATAGTTTATAGGAATTTGGATGCATTTGAAAGTGTATAATCCCATCTGATTGAAGTTTACTGTCAATACAATGCATATAAATGCTTTCTTGTACTGTAAGAGAATTCCAAAAACATATATTGTTCATGTTGATAGGTATACATGAAGTACGTCATATATATTAAAAACATAATTTTTCTTTGGTGAACTTCATGCATGGTATTTCTTCAAGTATTGATTGTTGATTAGCGGCATAGGCCTCTGACCATTTAGATTGATAAGCTCATCCATAATACTTTTTCTCGATGACAAAATGTCCTTCCCAGTTGGATTCAAACTTACCACCAATTCCTTGATGCGAGATGATTGGCCTTTTCTACACCATGATCAATTCCCCTTCTTGAAATGCTCAATTACGCACCATCCGATCAAAGAATTTGTCATTCTCGCTCGATAAATCTCTAGGTTCTGTTGAGCCTGCAATCTAATTTCATCTAATGTGTCGAGCTTTTCCATCCTTAGTCGAGCATTTTGCTCCTGAGTGAGCTTATGCTGGACAACTACTCGAAGCGATGGTAGCTCGATTTCTAGCGGAAGCACTACTTCCACCCCAAACACCAGTGCATAAGGAGTGGCTTTAGTTGATGCCTTGTAAGTTGTACGATATGCCCACAATGCTTTTGTCATCTTAGTAAGTCATTCTCTTTTATTTTTATTGAGGATTTTCTTAAGCAGCTTTACCAGCATTTTGTTGAAGGCTTCTGCCATGCCATTTGCTCTTATATTATAAATTGATGATTATCACCTACCCTTTTCAAGTTGCATATATGAGAGAAAAAAATAAGATCTATCACAGCTTCAAATTTAGGGTTTTGTTCAATCCCCATTTACTCTTAATAGTTTTGGCGCCAGCAAACTGCAGGAGATCATGCGAAAAGAGGTGAGGAGGCGTGGCAAGTTGTTAGGAATAGCCCGTTGTCTTTTGATTTTAACCATTTGATCAAATTTTTAATAGATTTAGAAGAATTTTACATAATTGTAATGAAATAAAAAAGTGTCGCTTCCAGAAAGAATAAACGGAGTTGAACCAACTGAATTAAGCTCGGTTTAATTTAAATTGGTTCAAAGGAATTTTTCTTTAATTCGATTTAACTGGAGTCGATTGGTCATAATCGAGTTAGCTCAACACGAGTTGATTCAATCATAATTCAATTAAAATTTAGTTGATTTGATGGAATTCAATTGACCTCTCATTAATGAGATTAATGTTGACTTGACAAGGATATTGAATATGTGTTTATCGGGTAGGTTCAAGTTGACCTATTTAGGCTATTTAGTCTAGCCTAGTGGGCTGAGTCGATCAGTAGATCAGTAGACATCATGCCAGCGGGTGTCCGCTAAAGATCCTATAGGCTTCTACATTAAAGTAGGAAGGCCTAACTTTTAAGAGAACCCTAGGGAAAGATAGAGCGTCAACTACCAAAACGTAAGGTCAACAACTTGCAATCCTAAAACCAAATAACAAATATGAAATGAATAAGAGCATACACACATGTTAGTCATAGTTTTGCCATGAATCAGTTAGATTGTGTGACATCAATTTAATTTTTCCACATTAAAGGAATAATTTTGGAAGGCCAAATGTTCACCACCTCTAACTTCATACATCTTAGATTTGTGTCTTTCTTTAGTGCTTGCAAAATCTACCTTGTTTGCTGCAGCTATTGATTTTAGACGATTTTTCACTGCGTGAAACTTGAAGAACCCATTATTGTTGCATAGTAAAGACTTTGCCTGATCTAAACCCATGGCTTTTCCTCGTGGGTTGTTTGGTTTGACGAAAGATTTGGTGATGTACAGTGTAATATTTACAAGCAAAGTAATTTTCTGTTAAGAATATTAACGTGAAATTTATGGATTGCCATTGTGAGATATGAACAGATAAAGAGGGAAAAGAAATTTAACACAAGGTAAGCATTTTCCAATAGTAGGCTGTTTACACAGAAAGAGACAGTTTTAAGCAAATTCTAAATCAAATGGAACATCACTTAGGAAGCTTGAAAACATTACCAATATGAAATCTCTGATGTGACGCTCAGACACTATAGATGTGAAGTATGGCTTTCCTAAAAGTGAAACAATCCCATCTTGAACAGCTAATTCACTAGGTTCTGCTGACATTTGAAGAGAGGAAGGGCATAAAATTTTGCTTCGATCTTCTTGGCAATGCTCTACAGTTTGATCTTAAGACAAAAAGGCAAATTTTAGAAGTGAGAAAGTTAAGTTTTTGATAGGGGTGTCAATTTCGGGTCACGGGTTGGATTCTGGTCGAATCCGGAACTGATCCGATACTATTCAGGTCAACTCAAACCCGACCCATTTTTGCAAACAGTCGGCTTTTTTGACCCGAACCCAACCCGCTTCAGGTCCAGGTCAACCCGACACAACCCGAATGACCTGGGGCCGACACAAAATTGGTCAATCTCCGCTTTTCAGGTCAAAAACAGGTCGAAAAAGTGTCAATCTCGGGTTTAGGGTTTTTAGGTAAAAAACAGTCAATTTCGGGTCAACCTGAACCTGAACCGACTTTTGAAAAGGGCCGAATTGTTGAACCCGAATCCGACCCGTTTCGAGTCCGGGTTGATCATAACCCAAAATTTTCAGGTCGAATTCGAGTCGAATTTTCACTCTCAAAGAACTATAGTTGCACTTCAAAAACTAGGGGTGTCAATATTTGACCCGACCCGAAAGAATGAGGAAATGCAGCTAACCAGCAATGCTTTATCATTTAAGGCTTTGTTTTGGACGGCTTTCTTACTGCTTCTTAAAGTAAATTTTTAGTACAAAATTTTAATTTTTGCATTGGAAAGCTGCTTTAAAAAGCAGCAAAAAAGCCATCCCAAACGAAGCCTAAATTGAAGTAGATCACATACCATCTTTGAATTCTTGGGAGCTGGGTCCAAGCTCCCGTTGTGGAACATCTTTGCAGAATGCTGTAGCAGCAGCCTGTAGTGTATGTTCACAGGACAAGAATGAGAGCAGTTCTGATCGAATTTGAGCAATAAGAACAACTGAGCAGCCAAGTTAAGAACTGTTATTCGAGAAGCAAGCAAGTCTTTAGTACAACTACTCGTTGATATACATAGCAAGCTTTGCTTCCAGATATGCTGCTTTAAGCTTAAGAAAATTCATCTAATGTCACATTTCGGCAAGCCAACCATTGCGCCAAGATCTCATGTGTTATTCTTTAACGAAATTGAAAGTTAAAAAGAAAGACTAACATATTTGAGTGAAGATCTATGAACTCAGGCAGCTTACTTTCATATATATATTACAATAAATTTCACTTCATCAACACGAATCAATATTTGCATTGTTTCAGAATTAAATTTAGAATTTTATGAAGTCCAATTTTAGCAAATTCATTTTTTAGCTATATATTAAACAAAACGAGCATATGTCCGAATATAAATGAACAAGTGAGACTGTTCAAACTTGCTCATTTATATGATAATATTTTAACATTTTTGTTCAAGTTTGTTCAGTTTTAATATTAATAACTAGCTCGCTAAGAAATCAATTAATTGTCATTTAATGATAGGCTGATTGTTTGTTTAATGACTTACTTTATGTTCTTATATCAATTCTTCGATGTCACATACACAAATTGTCTTTGTTATTAGAACTAGAAGTATGACGAAAAGATTAAATAAATAGCTAGATATGAAGATTTAAACCTTTTCTTATTAATATTCAAATTTCACCAAACAATTAAATAAGACAAAATGAATCATATCAACTTTAATTAAAATATATAAATTTAATTATGCTTAGTGATTAGATCATAAAATCAAGCATATATACAATCAGGCTTAATTAAGCTCAATTACGGTTCAAACTCAACTAATAAATAAGTTTTAAAAAGATTTTAAAGCTCGAGTCATGTTGAAGTTTCGTTCAAACTCAACAAGAAAATAAATAAACGAGCTTGAAAAACAAACCTTATTTTGATTTTGTTAGAAGAGTACAATATTGTAGTCATATTCTTTCTTTCTTTTTTTAGTTTAAAAAATGCCCCTTTTAAAAAAAAAAAAAAAAATATTGTCATAGATTTATGGTTTTTATTGTGATAATAGAGCAACTATATACATTGCTAGTAATCCTATAATTTATGAAGCTAATAAATATATATGCTCCAACTTAAGGAAGAGTGCTAATATATGATGCTTGTTAGAAGATAATAAAATTATATTAGGAGTGCAAATATTTTGAAATATGCATTTTTTCTCCCTTGATCATATTTATTCACTCATTTACTTTTATGATATTGTATTGATCACCATTTACGTTTATAAATAGATATATCAGTTCTGTGAATAAGCTCATCAAATTCTCCCCTCACAACAATCATATTGAGTTGAAAGTTGGGATTAAAATTAACTCCAAATCAACCTCTTCTAAGTAGATTTTGCATGCCAATCTATATTTTCTTCCATGAAATTTGTTCGTAATTCTTCCAACATTTTCCAGCAAACCAACACCAAGGCTTCGTTTGGAATGATTTTTTATTGCTTCTTAAAATAGTTTTTTAGTACAAATTAAAATTTTAATATAAAAAAAATTATTTTAAGAAGCAGTAAAAAAAACCGTCCTAAACACACAGAAATCAACAAACCATTTTTATTTTTTTTTAAAAATTCAGGAGTGCATCTACAACTCAATTTGAGAGTTTAAGCGCCTCTAATGACCCTAACGTCTTCATTTGATATGGCTTTCTTACTACCAACACCAAGGCTTCGTTTGGAACGGTTTTTTACTGCTTTTTAAAACAGTTTTTAAGTACAAATTAAAATTTTTATACTAAAAAACTGTTTTAAGAAGCAGTAAAAAAACCTTCCCAAATACACACATAAATCAACAAACCTTTTTTTTTTTTTTAAATTCGAAAATGCATCTACAACTCAATTTGAGACTTTAAGCGCCTCTAATGACCCTGAAGTCTTCATTTGATATGGCTTTCTTACTATCGCTTAAAGTAATTTTTTAGTAAAAAAATTAAATAGATGCCAACATAACACCGGTGAGACTTGAAAAAAAAACTCCTAAATGTATCCGGTGCATCCGGGTGACATGACACGTTCGGATTCACCTCCAAATAATTCGAAAACTACATGTAATAAATAATAATCTCTCCGAACCTAACACCAAACTTTATAAGCCAAAGGATAAAAAATAAGAACTTCCCATACGAAGAACTGACTTGAAAGAAAACATAATATCCAATGAAAAAAAAAAAAAAGGAATGCACGGAGAAGTATTAGGTCAGCTTACCTCCAAGGAGTTAGTATCCGCCATTGATAAAGCTCTGGAGGAAGAAATGCAGCAAAGAGTGTAGGGATGAATGCTTGATTAAAAGGATTATATATTTGTAGGGGCATTTGATGAATTTAATGGTCTTAAAACCATGGCCGTGATTGAAAAGCTCGGCTATAAGACAGGAAACTGGTGCATGACGTCGTAGGGATGCCGGTAGGCAGAAGGCTTTGAGCTGAAAGAGTGAAAGTTCAAATTATCACCTGCAATTCACCTGTGTAAACGTTCAGTCGGAATTTAATGGTATTGAATACTAAAGGAAAAGCACCCAAATTATCTCTTATATCTTATTAGTGGTCTCAATTTCGGGTCACGGGTCGGGTTTGGGTTGAACCCGGAACTGACCCGGATTCAATCGGATCGACCCTAACTCGACCCAGGTAGGCAAACGGGTCGAAAACTTGGACCTAGACCCGGACCCAACCTGTCAGGTTGTCGGGTTGACCCGACCCGAACTGACACGGGACATGAGTTCGGGAGCGGATGCAGGCGGACTCGGGCGCGTGGCTGGTGCGCGGATGCGGACGAGCAGTGGGCAGGCCGGGTGCGCGGCGGGTTTGCGGCGGATGCGGGCGCACGGCGAGCACAAGAAGGGCAGGGTGCGCGCGTGCGGGGCCGAGGGCAGCACGGCGCGACTCGCGAGAGGGCAGCGGCAGCTGTGCGGCGCGGGCAGCATTGGCGGCCGCTCGGGCAGGCGCGGGTAGCCAGGGCAGCTCATTCTAAGCGGGTTTCTGGGTTGACCCGCCAACCTGTCGGGTCAACCTGAACCCGACCCATTTTGAAATCGGGTCAGGATCCGATCCAAATTTTTCGGGTCGAATTTTCGTGTCGTGTCAAATATTGACACCCCTACATCTTATTATAGAAATACAGCAAACAGAAAAAGAAAATTAGCACAGGAAAACTGAGTATGGAATCATATTTATTGTATTTTGCATACCACGTACACGTACGTACACTATTACAGAATGTATGGAGCATATATATATATATATATATATATATATATATATATAGTTGTATTAATTGGTGGTTGTAATATCTGCAAATATCTAAGGGTAATATTACAAAACTGCCCTATGCTAATCTGTGATGAATGGTGGAGATTAAGGCATAGATAAAGCCAACCGTCAACTTGGAACAAATCATAGTAAACCGGGTTGTAGATAAAGCCTTGTGAGCATGTCTGCAATTTGATCCAAGGTGGATATATGAATATCAATGACTCTGTAAGTGATTGATTCCCAAATGAAATGGATGGTCAATTATGATGTATTTAGTGCGAGCAATAGACATATCATTATATATATATATATATATATATATATATATATATATATATATATATATAGTGGTATTGTATCCTAAACAATGGAGAAATTTTGACAAACCGATGAAGCCAAATGAGATATGTGGTGGTTGCAGCAAGAGAACGATATTCAGCTTTGGTAAAATATCGAGCGACTGTGGATTGTTTTTTACACATTAGGAAATTAGATTTGGACCAAGAAAGATGCAATGTCCATTTTTTGATTTTTAGTCTTGAGTGTCGCATGCCCAATCTGAATCAGCAAATGCAGAGAGTTGAAGAGAGCCTTTATGAATCATTAAACCATATGTCGGAGTACCTTTGAGATATTGGAGTATTCTCTTAAGAATTTGGAAATGATAATCTAATGGAGTATGCATATGCTGACAAATTTTATTAACATCGAATGCAATGTTGGGACGAATAGAGACAAGGTACTTGAGTGACCCATCTAATTATCGAAATATAGTATAATTGTTGTATTGATTTTTACTTTTTTTATGATTATGCTTAAAAAAAAACTTTAATATCTTTCTCATCATTAAGAGGAAGACATTTGATTAAGAATTTTGAATATCATTTGCTAATTTTTTATTGTAATAACATTTTTCTTAATCACAAAAACTGTCTTTTTGTCCTACTAATACACCCGTACGTCTTGATACTATAACTTAAATATTTATTTTTATTTTTTCCCATCAAAACTGGAAGATTTACTACTAAAATGATTCCATAATAGATCCAATTAATTTACTAACACTGTGTGTTGACGTATTAATTAGGCTAACTTCCACATGCTTACATTCTACTTATATAATATATTTATCATTAGGACATGAGTCCTTTCACATAATAAATTAATTTAAAAATATTTTTCTTTCTTAATTATTAAAAATCTTTAATAAATTTATATTTAACATTAAATGTTCAACAAATTTAAAGAAAATGTCTCCCATCATTAAAATTTGTGTACTAAAAACGGTTTTAAATAACAATAAGAAAGCCGTCCCAAATGAAACCAAAATCGTGGGAGAAGGCATATAGATGGGCGAATGGTGGCTAGGACATAGGTAGTAAAAATACAAATAAAATGTGGCTGTTTAAATCGCTATTAAAAAAGATCTTTAGTGAGGAATCTGAGTTTGGTCAAACTGATCCTTTCAATTTTTTAGAGTCTCCTGAACCTGTGGGTATAAATTCTTTTGACCAAAGCATTAATGTATATGGCCTGGACTGTATAGGCTAGTGGGATGATTAGTTAGCTCATGTAAATCTTATCAAAGTAAAGAGTGATGTGAGCATCATTCATCAAACACATTTATTTGACTTATTAGGATGATAAACCAATCAATTTGATAAGCCAATCATAAAATACTTAAATATTGTAATAGGAGGTTTAAGTTTTGATTGGGACGGTTTTATTACTGCTTCTTAAAGCAACTTTTTAGTACAAAATTTTAATTTTTATATAAAAAACTGCTTTAAGAAACAGTAAGAAAGCCGTCTCAAACAAAGCCTTAAACTTCATTTGGGACAGCTTTCTAAATCAACTCTTTAGTTCAAAAATATTTTGTACTAAAAAATTGCTTTAGAAAGTAGTAAAAAAAGTTGTCCCAAATTAAACATTAATTAGGCTTCATTTGGGATAATTTTCTTACTATTTTATAAAATAAGTGTTTAGTACAATTTTTTTTAAAAGCAACGAAAAAAACTATCTCCAATGAAACTTTAGTTTATTTAGACTAATCTAAATCTAATTTAGATAAAATATTCATATATGTGTGAGCTAAAATTATTTATGCTAATATGTCAATATATAATGTTGATATGTCATATCCATGATGTCAAATATAGAATGTAGTGTAAATAGAGTAATTTCAAGTAGCTTAAATAATTGTAAGAATATAGAATGTGACCACTTTGTTTGGGTGGGGTGAGATGTAAAGGTGATGCCTTAGTGCTCTTAATTAATTTTACTACTCATTCTAGATTGGATTGGGTTAGGTCTTAAGCAGCCCAGATCTAGTGTTGGTCGAGCTCAGTTAAGTTTGATTACATGGTTGAGCTCATTTGGACCTATTTGAATTAACTTGGGTTAATTTAAGTTCATGGCTTAGCTAAATTGGTCCAGTGGTTAGTTTAGGTTAATTAAGACATGTCTAGCTCTAAGGAATTAAGTCTGGATTAAACTTATGAGCAGAGCTAAAATGGGATATTAGGGACTCCTATCTCCTCTAGGCAACCCAAAAATTTAAGTCATCATCTTTGAATTCATCAACATTTGTATACTTCTTTCTTCTTCTTCTTCCCAAACACACATCATTTCTATCATATTACAGTTCAATCACCAATAATATATAATATGGGCCACTGGTAACTGCTTCACCTTCCATTCCATCTATCTTAACCAACTATCACTCAACCCCTGCATTGACTGGTAGCTTGGCCATGCATTGCTTCATCATTCTTTAGTAAGGGTGAAAAAATTGGTTAACGGATTTGGTTCAGGTCTGACCCAAATCTGATAGGCCAGAACCCAACTCGTTTAATAAACGAGTAAAAAAAATTTGGACCCGTACTCAACCTGCTAACAAGTAGAATGAATCGAACATAATTTGATAACCCGTTTTGATTTAAATTTTATTTAATAATATATTTTATATTAATCAATAAAAAATAAAACAATCATGCCAATAAATAAAAAATTAAGAAAAAAATACTTTAAACGTCATTTCTGATCAAAATAAGGCTAGCGGGTTAACCTGAGTCCGACTCATTTAACAAATGGGTCAAAATTCTTGACATGAACCTGACACGTTTATTAAATGGGTGAACCCGAATCCAGATTTTATGGTCGGATTAGCGAGTCGATCATTTTTGACATCCCTATTCTTTAGCGTCATGGTGCAACAAAAAAATATTGAGAGAAATCCAAATCGAACTTTGAAGATATTATGAAATAAATGGTCATATTTAGAGCTGTCAACATTTGAACCGACCCGAAAACCCGACCCGAACCCGAACCGGGTCGGGTTCGGGTTGACCCGGAGGGTTGCTGGGTTGACCTGCTGCCACGCGACCACGCGCGCGAGTCGCGACCAGACCCCACTGCCGCTGCTGTCGCGAGCAACCCCGCCTGACCGCGCGAGACCCAGCGCGCAACCTTGCCCGACCCCGCCCAACCGCACACGACCTCGCGCCCGCCCGACCGCGCGCGCCCCCGCCCAGCGCGCGATCCCTGCCGCACACGATCACTCGCGCGACAACGCCAGCGCGCGACCCCTGCCGCACGTGACCTCGCGACCGCGACCGCCCCCGCCCAGCGCGCGCCTTCTGCCTTTCCCGTGTCGGGTCGGGTCAACCCGGCAACCCGCCGGGTCGGGTCCGGGTTCGCATTTCCGACCCGTTTACCTAACCGGGTCGGGTTAGGGTCGACCCGTTTGAACCCTGGTCAGTTCCGGGTTTGACCCGAACCCGACCCGTGACCCGAAATTGACACCCCTAGTCATATTGCATCTATGATTATTAACTTTTCTTTTTTTCTTAACTCAAAATAATTCTTCCATTATTTGCTATCAATTCTTTCTAAAAGAAAATGTAGAACCCTTTAAAGAAATAGGATTTGTATGTGTTGTGGATATATATAGTATACGCATAAAGGTTTTGTTTGGAAAAGTTTTTTAACTGTTTTTTGTGATTAAAAAAAATGTTAAGAAAATAAAATTTTCACTTTTTTTTTCCAAATTTTGTATTTAAAATTTATTAAAAAAATATATATTTTAAACTATCATTGAGAATTGAACTTTAAAAATTAAAAACAGAAAACTTTAAGATACCCCAAACAAAACCACAATGCTCACTAATCATTGTATTAGTAAACTACAATTAAAAAATAAATCATCGTAATCTATATTAATTATTTCTGCATCCTTTGTTTTGTCATATTAATGTTTGTCATCCGCCTATTTGCAAACTCTTTTGGTATGTCATTATTTCTTATAATAGAATTAATTCTTTGTTTTTTGCTAATTATCTTGCTTTTTAAATATAACTATTTTCTCCATTAATCCCCCCTCACAAATAATCTTCATTGTAAATTTATTTTTGACCTATATTTTATTTTCTTGCATTAAAATTATTTTAAATATTTTGAATAAACCTTTAATACTGATTTAAATCCAGATTTTAAAAAATATATATATATATATATTGAGGATAATTTTGAAACCGTTAATTTATACCCCCATTAAAAGAAATTTCTGATAAAAGCTTTCATGATTGAACGATGAACACAATGCGAAGTATTATTTCCTCTTCTGCTAAAGACCAAAAAAAAAATGAAATTAGATGCTTAACATGTTTCTTTCATGTATAATGTGCCATGTGGGATTACCTGCCCAGGGCCGTCCGATTATGCTCCTTCTCATCAGACGGTTCAAAATAATCACAGATCAATGAGTGGTGTCATTCTCAGGTGAGCATACCCCTCACGTGCACTGTTCATGATCAGGCACCCATGGAGCCGCGCGAAAGCGCTAAACGACGGAAGGATGCAATTCTGGTGAGTGCACTAAGTGGTCGGTAGGGACGGGCGATAGCGGGAGTGAGGGCTGCGTGGAATCGTATGCCATTTTTTGAGCGTTGTCACTTTTGTCCGCTCTAAAGCTCCGCAGACAGGAGAAGGTAAGGGGAGAAGGAGACCCTTTGCTTTCCATCTCTCAAGAACTACTTCCTCCATCTTTTCCATCCTCTTTTTACCCCATTTGCACGCACTAATTTGTTGCTCTTGGTTGTATTTTTCTGCAGCTCGGTTGATCTGATTTTTCTTAGAAGGCTTCTCCAATACTGGTAACTGGTTTGTTTTATCTTCCAAGGATTTCGAGTTTACTCTGCATTTGAGATCTTCATGCGATTTTTGAACTTTGCTGTGTTTGGTTAGTGTTTGCAATATGGGGTGATAGGTGTATCTTGTCGTGGATCTACTTAATCCCTTGCTTCTTGTTTCTATCTACGGTTTATGGAGAAAAGATTGCTCATTTCTTCAGTTCTATTAAGTATTTTCAGCTATTATGGCGATCAGGTTTTCCCAGTTTTGTTTTTGCTTGAAATAGGTTGATTCTTCAGAATATTCATATCTAGCGGCTCTTCAACATAAGATTCTCCATGATAAGTTACTAGTGCTGTTCATCCCTTACTGGAGCCCTAAATCACTGTTTCTTTTTTGGTATTTTTCGCAGTTCTGGTGCCTCAAGGATTTTACTGGACTCCCAAAATGGTTTCAAGGTCGTATTCGAATCTTTTGGATCTTGTTTCCGGTGATTCGCTGACTGTTGGCCGAGTTGGCAGAAGGCTACCTAGAGTAATGACAGTAGCTGGTATCATTTCTGATTTGGATGAGGAAAACTCAAACAGTGTGGTTTCTGATGCCCCATCTTCGGTTTCTCAAGAGCGAGTAATTGTAGTAGGCAATCAGCTCCCTCTTCGAGCTCATCGCAGCCCGGATAACAGTGGCTGGAACTTTAGCTGGGACGAGGATTCTTTGCTACTTCAGCTCAAAGATGGTCTTGGGGAAGATGTTGAAGTTGTGTATATTGGTTGTCTTAGAGAGGAGATTGATTCAAAGGACCAAGATGATGTTTCACAAACCCTTCTTGAGACCTTCAAGTGCGTCCCCACATTTCTGCCCCCTGAACTCTTCAGCAGATTCTATCATGGTTTCTGCAAGCAGCAGCTATGGCCACTGTTTCACTATATGCTACCTCTTTCTCCTGACCTTGGTGGTCGTTTTGATCGCTCACTATGGCAAGCTTATGTTTCTGTGAACAAGATTTTTGCCGATAAGGTAATGGAAGTGATCAACCCTGAAGAAGACTTTGTTTGGGTTCATGACTATCATCTTATGATCTTGCCAACATTCTTGAGAAAAAGGTTTAACCGAGTCAAGCTTGGATTCTTTCTTCACAGCCCCTTCCCTTCCTCTGAGATTTATAGAACTCTTCCTGTTAGAGATGAACTCCTCAGAGCACTTCTCAACTCTGATCTGATTGGATTTCATACCTTTGATTATGCCAGGCATTTTCTTTCATGTTGTACCCGAATGCTAGGTCTTTCTTATCAATCTAAGAGGGGTCATGTTGGGATCGAGTATTATGGTCGCACGGTTAGCATTAAAATACTTCCTGTTGGGGTTCACCTGAGGCAGCTTCAATCTATACTAGATCTTCCAGAGACTGAAGCTAAAGTTGCTGAACTACTCAACCAGTTTAAGGGCCGGACTGTGTTACTTGGAGTTGATGATATGGACATATTTAAAGGGATCAGCTTGAAGCTTCTGGCAATGGAACAGTTTCTTGTGCAGCATCCAGAGTGGGGTGGAAAGGTTGTTTTGGTGCAGATTGCAAACCCAGCCAGAGGCCGAGGACGAGATGTTCAGGAGGTGCAAACAGAGACATATTTAACAGCTAAGAGAATTAATGAGACATTTGGAAGGCCAGGCTATGAACCCGTCGTTCTCATCGATAGTTCGCTTCAGCTCTATGAGAGAATTGCTTATTATGTTGTAGCTGAGTGCTGTCTTGTTACTGCAGTAAGGGATGGCATGAATCTCATCCCTTATGAGTATGTTATTTGTAGACAAGGAAATGAGAGATTGGATAAACTGTTGCAGCTCGATGCATCAGAGCCCAAAAGGAGTATGTTAGTTGTCTCAGAGTTCATTGGGTGTTCACCATCACTTAGCGGAGCTATTCGTGTCAACCCTTGGAATGTAGATTCAGTGGCCGAAGCAATGGATACCGCATTGGCAATGAGTTATAATGAGAAACAGCTTCGCCACGAGAAACATTATCGATATGTGAGTACTCATGATGTTGGTTATTGGGCTAATAGCTTCTTGCAGGACTTGGGGCGGACGTGCCGGGACCATGGTAGGAGGAGGTGCTGGGGAATTGGCTTTGGTTTGGGCTTCAGGGTCATTGCACTTGACCCCAATTTCAGAAAACTCTCTGTTGAGCACATTGTTTCAGCATACAAGAGAACCAAAAACCGAGCTATCCTTTTAGATTATGATGGAACCATGATGCCTCAAACATCTATCAACAAGAAGCCTACTCCTGAAGTTATAAGCATCCTCAATAGCTTGTGTAGGGATCCGGACAACTTGGTATTTCTTGTTAGTGGTAAGGACAAGGATACTCTCAGTGAATGGTTTTCACCTTGCAGCAAACTTGCACTTGGGGCTGAACATGGCTTCTTTATGAGGTAAACTCATTTTAGAGTATTATTTTTCTTCAGTATTGATTGATTACAAATTATAAAACCTCCTAATTCCTATTTATTTGATGTAAACTTTTAAAAATCTTTGAGCTAAAGGTTTTGTTTGGGACGTCTTTCTTATTGCTTCTTAAAGCAACTTTCTAGTACAAAAATTAAAAGTTTTTTTACTAGAAAGCTGCTTTAAGAAGGCCAAAGTTTGACCAAAATGATGCTTAACTTAAAGTTTGTGCGTCAGTTTTGCTTTTAATTGTTGATTTTCCCAGGAAAAATCAAGAGTTGGAATGGGAGACTCGTGTACCCGTGCCAGACTTTGACTGGAAGCAGATTGCTGAACCTGTCATGCAATTATACACTGAAACAACTGATGGATCGAGCATAGAAGCTAAAGAAAGCGCCCTTGTTTGGCACTATCAATATGCAGATCCTGATTTTGGATCCTGCCAGGCCAAAGAACTTCTGGACCACCTGGAAAGTGTTCTATCAAATGAGCCTGTTTCTGTGAAGAGTGGGCAACACTTTGTAGAAGTTAAACCACAGGTCAGTTTAGATGCTCTACCTTGCAATTGTGAATTCTCATCTCTTTACTTGATATCATGCACAATTCTATTCAATGCAGGGTGTCACAAAAGGCTTAGTTGCCGAGTGCCTCCTATCGATGATGCAAGAAAAGACCAAGCTTCCAGATTTTGTTGTTTGCATTGGCGACGATAGATCGGATGACGATATGTTCGAGGTCATCAATAGTGCAAGGGCTGGTTCCGCCTTGTCTCCGGTCGCCGAAGTGTTCGCTTGCACCGTCGGGCAAAAGCCCAGCAAAGCCAAGTATTATCTGGAGGATACAACAGAGATTGTGAGAATGTTGCAGGGCCTTGCAATGGCCTCTGATCAAATGTCACTTGTTTCAGCTTCTCAGACTCTCAGTATTTTCTATGGCAACTAATGGTGTTACTGTTACGTGCTTCCTTATGGGTCTCTTTCTTGATGGTATTGGTTTCTGATCATTTGTCATGGGTTTCTTTGTTGTATATATATCTGATAAAAGGTAATATATTTAAGTGATCTTACCTTTCAGCTAGTGATATTTTGTAATTGGGTTTTGCTGTTGTGAATTGTGATGCTAGACTACTTAGTTTTCTCTATTTTAATTGCTTGGGAATGCCCTGTGTTGTTGTTCTGATGGTGCCATTGAGTTTCTTTCTATCATGTTTTCTTCTTTTTTTAGCTGTGGAAGCTGCTCTTGGTTGTGATTGCTAATGTGAAGTAAAACTTGAAGAATATGATTTTATTTATTTATTTATTTTGCTTCATTTAGGCTTCATTTGGTACGGCTTTTTTATTGCTTCTTGAAGCAGTTTTTTAGTACAAAAATATAATTTTTATACTAAAAAACTGCTTTATGAAGCAGTAAAAAAGCTGTCCCAAACAAAACCTTAGTGTATATATTATGGTGCAACTAAGGGATTTGTGGGATAGTTTTCTTATTGTTTTGTTTTTTTTATCTATTACAAGCACAATTATATTTAGCTATTATTTGTTTGTCACTTTCAAGAAAATTATGTTAGAAAGTTTTTTTTTTATAATAATTTCTTAAAAATTAATTTTTTTACAATAATTTTATAATCACTTTTATAAAAAAATTGCAGCCATACAAATAAATGCAAGTATTATTGCAGGCACTCTCTTCACTTGAAAGCTTAAGAGTTCATTAGATATAGTTGTAATTTATCACAAAGATGAATGAAAAACTGTTGTGGAGAAATTTTTTTTTTTTTTTTAAGTTATGGAAAGTAATTTTCTAGCACAGTAAATACAAAGTATAGGAGTGATGCTGCATACCTATAATCTATAGTTTTAACTGATTGTTTTGTGTATTTTTATGTTGAAAATTGAGGTGAATCAAATAATAAGAGTTTTTTTTTTTTTTAAATTATGTTGCATATGAATATGAAAAATTGTTAAGTGTGGCAGAGATGAGGATGCTCAGGTGGATGATTGGCTTTACCCTTAGAGATAGGATACGAAATGAGCATATACATGAAAAGGTTGGAGTAGCTCCAGTAGAAGATAAGATTAGAGAGACTCGCCTTAGATGGTTTGGTCACATAAAACGGCAGCCTTCCGATGACCCGGTTAGGAGAGTAGAGGTATTAGATTTGACTTATGTTAAGAAAGGTAGGGGTAGACCTAAAAAGACTTGGTTAGAAAATATTAGGAATGACCTTTCTTTATTAGATTTAAACGAGAATTTGACTTTTAATAGGACACAATGGAGAAAAAAGATTCATGTAGCTGACCCCACGTAGTGGGATAAAGGCTTGATTTTGTTGTTGTTGTATGAATATGAAAAATTGTTAAAAATATTTTTAAGTGTAAATATTTTTGGAAAAATATAACATTGGATAAAATGAAAAATAAGCTGAGTGCATTCAATCATGACATGTCTATTGGAATTCCTAAATCATACACTAACATTTCTTAGGTCCCATTTTGTCGTCATGAGCACACTCGAGAAATTATTACATGCGCACTTGAATGTAGTTTACGTCTGGGCTTCAATTAAATTCCGTCACATTGTTTTTACGCAACAATGTGTATAACTTGTACACATTGTTTACAATCGACATGACGGATTCTGATTATATTCCGGACGCATCTGAACTCAGCACGTAATAATTTCTCCTTGCACTCACACTTATTAGGTCCCATACAATTGCATGAAGACAAGATTATAAAGGCTTATTAAATGATGCGCACCACTGAAGTACGAATATTAGTAAAATTAATATAAATTAATGCGCTTAAACCCGGATTAGTATAGAAAAAAAAAACTCCCAATCACTGATCACAGTTTTTTATTTTTTAAGTTGAGAAGCTTGCAAACAACGCCAAAGATTTCTATCAATTAAATCAATCGCATAAAATAGCATTTCTTAGGGACCATTTAGTCTATCTTCTATTACAAGGAATTGAAAGAGAGGAAGGGGAAATAAAATGTAAATTGAGCTGAAATTAAATTTCACTCGCTTATTTGGTTAACCCGAAATTCAATTAAAAATATATTAGAACTTTTATCTGATCGATAAGAAATTAATTTTTTTCACTTTTTGTAAGAGAATGATAGTGAATTATTGATTAAAAATGTATTTTTTACCAACTTTTCTAGATTATTTTAATCATTTATTTACCTCTTCAAAGAAATTAATATTGTTGCGTGTTAGAATATACGCGGCAGTAGAGTTAGGAAATATTCGTCTTAGCGTTGCACGAGTATTCCGCACACGAACAGAAAAGAGAAAATGAACACCAAGGTTTTTACGTGGAAAACCCAAAAGAGGGAAAAAACCACGGGGCCTCGCCCAGTTGCAAAGTTCCACTAGTATTTGTTTGAAGTACAAATGTTGATCCATCTTACAAATCAAGACGATCAATTTACAATCAACTTCTCACAAAGTTACAAAGTTCTGCAGATTCCTGGCGTTTCCCAAAAATCCGGCAGAGTTCTGGCATCTTCAGGCAGCAGGAAGAGCTCCGGCGGTGGTCGAGGAGGTGATGAATCTCCTTTTCCCCTTTCTCCTCCTCTTCTTCTCTCTCTTCACTTGAGTCCCCTTGGTGTAGAATGGGGCCTATATTTATAGTTTTTTTAGAGTAGCATAGCCCGTAAATAGGCGTGAGATCAAGGGCGAATTGGGAGTGATTTGAATGGACGGCCGATATCGAATCCTTTGGTCATGCACCGTTCGTTGGTCATTTGAAGACCTTAATGATGTCGGAATTTGATGATCTTGAGCTAGTTGGATTTGTCTCGTCGAGCCGTTCGATTTGCGTATAAGCTCGTCAAAATCGGAGACCGTTTGGTAACTCAAATTACGGTTTGAACCTTCCGACAGCGCTTTGAACCCTTGATTCTGATTCATTTGGGCTCGGATTGGGTTGATCCTGGTGTCGTTGGGTTTGTATTTCCGAGACGCTCAGTTTGACTATAAGTTCGTTGAAATCGGAATTCGGGTACTTCCAAAATTAATTTTTGAAGTTTCCAACTAGCTTTTGCCTTGAGATTCGTGCCCGATCAAGATAATTTTGCGATGTCGTATCAAATATGATGAATACTAATCTTGATGTAATATCTGAATTGAAAGTTTATGGAATTAAATTTGGGATCATCTTAACCCTGATTTCAACAAGCCTATAGTTGAATCAAGTATATAAAACAAAATCAAGTTTATTAACGAGGCGAACCCATCGACACCACATGTGACCCAATTCATCGCCAACGAGGTCAAATCAAACATAATAGTAAATTTGAAAACATGTACACATAAAATGAAGGATTGAATGATTTTCAATTTTAAAAAAATTATAGTCAAATCGATCGGCTCGTCGTCGATCCCAATGGGTGAAAGCCTTTATGTAAAAGAAGAAAAACTCTTAAACATCGATGTGTCTTTCAGTGTAATTGTTGGAATTTCATTAAAAAATTCTGCAGTTAAGCGTGCTGATCTCGGAGCAATTCAGGGATGGATGGCCTACTGGGAAGTTACACCAATAAGACAAAACCGTAAGGCTCTTAGACAAAAGCGGACAATATCTCGATAGTTAAGAATTTGGGTTGTTACACAATGAGCCCAGGATCACCTTATTCTGACATCATCTCATATTCCCTCTTAATTCAATTAAAAACTGTCCTGCTTTATGAAGATAAAAATTAAACATCGAAATGATTAAATTGGTTAGTTTTGTAATACACTTAAAAACAATGGAATTTAATTTCAGAAAATTTCCTGGAATATTAATTTTATTTTTACACTAGAAAATAAATCTAAAATGATTTAGACTCACGAGCAAGATGAAACCTCATGATCCTAACTATACAGCACCTTCATCGTCATAATTAGCAGGATCTGATAAACCTCAGGAGTTTTCTTGGTCGGTTCAAGGACGATCACGCCACAATTAACAGCCCCTTGACTTTCGATTTGGAGCCTACCAAACTCAGTATTACCACCGAATTGTCAGGCTTGGATCATCAATTGGAGGCAGAGAATACAATAACAAGAAGTCTCGAATACCAAACAAAGGCTGTCATTGACAGACTAGATGAATCAACCACCAAGGTTGCCAAAACAAGCAAAGGACATCCATGGGGGTGTGCAGGAAACCTACCTCATCATTATCCGACCCCAAGAAATCAAACCAATCAAGTCGACACCACATCAAACAACCAACCCATTAAACTCACAGCCAAGTAGACAACACATCAGACAACCAACCCAATAAACCTACACCAACAAAAAACAATCAAACCAAAAGATGATCCTAAATTTAGGTAGGACCAACAGACAACGAATGAAAGATGCAGCGCTATTTTTTCGCCTTCAAACCATTCGTGTTTGAAGGAATTAGAGGAAATGTGAAAGCATTAATTACTTTATAATTAAATATTGATGCTTTATTTAAATGAATTTAGTCAAATAATTATATTATTCTAAGGAATTATAATAAATGTTTTTCCTATTAACAGCTAAAATGTAATACTAATAAAAGAATGAGTGATCTATATTTTGACTTGCTTGTACCTTCTGAGGAGAAAAGCAAAGCTAAATTTATGATACATTAAATAAATTTCTTCATTTACATACAGGTGGGGAATGACAGCTCAATTCAACACCCCAACCATCTTGTTTGGTTCGAAAATAAAATCTAATAAATTGAAGTAAACACAACCACAATGCTATTCATATTTCCGTTGCACTTTCTTTCATTAGGTGTAAGCAAAGAAATTTAAATAAAGATGTTCTTATATTCTTTTTTTTAATGAAGAAAATTTCATATAAAGTACAATCAAATAAAATAAATTATATGTATATATAATTAAATTCAAAGTTGCTTAAATTTAGAGAATCTAACGAGTCTAACATAAATTGATTTTGAGGTTATGTTAATAAATATTAAAAGATTCGTCTGTGATCAAGAGAATATGTTCGATGAAATATTTAAGAATATTAACTAAAATTGTCGAAGTTTCACTTAAGAAAAGTATAAATAGACGTTCTTCAAATAAAAAGGAGTTTGGGAGCATAGTTATTGACTTAAAATTAGATAGAACTTGAAAATATCAAAAACTCTAGGGCTCTGCTTGATGTTTGACAACTATGATCATTGCTAATAATTGTTGGCGCCGAGCTATCGTTGCTCAACCACCATTGACAACTATGATCTTCTCAGCTTTTATCGACTGACTTTATTTCCCATTATTTTTTGTTGCCAGCAGTATTGTCGCATGTTATTGCTTGTATGATTGATGCATACCATCAATACAAACATATGTTCTAACTAACTTCGTTATCCCATTGACATACATCATTATCTTAAGGATTCTTTCAAGTTATTAACACAAACATAGTGCCACTTGATTTTGTTGTCTGACATCATCAATAATGCTGATGCACAATATTACTTATATGGTCAATCCTCATTATCAACATTAATGTAGACATTTGCCAATTTCGTCAATTGTTGTCGCTAACAACGTTGATGCATGCCATTATCTATGTGCACACCATTTACACAAAAAACAAGCTCTACTAATTTTTTCACCTATCATCCCCACCAATGCCAGTACATGTTATTGCTTATCAAGTCAATCCATGCCGTTGATGCAATTGTTGAAGCTCACCGACTTCGTCACCTACCATCCCAATAACGTAGGTTCACGCTATCACCTATAAGGCCAACACACTCCATCGATATATGCTGGGGAAGATGAATAGGAGCAAACATAATAATGGCGAAACAAACAAGAAAGTAAAAGCAGCGTAAAAGTAAAGGACTTCAGGATTTAACGTGAAAAATCCCAAAATAGGAAAAAAAACTACGGAGCCACACTACACCAACAAATCTACTATAAAAATTGGGAGAAATAAGTACAAATCTCTCTTCTCTCTCACTCTACATTGCTTCTCTTCTCACATGCACCATTTTCAATGTCTACATACTCGAAATACAAGAGAAAGCTAAGTAAAATAACCCCAAGGGACACAACCCTTCTGAAAAATAAGAATGAAAATCATCAAGTTTGTCTCGCAGCGTTGTGGCGCTCAAGCCTCTGTCTTGCATTGCATGAGTGTCATATCTATACAATCGTAGCGCTCTGCTCTCTGTCGTGCTCGGGTACACAGCGTATGGGCGCTTGGGTACACAATATCAGAGCGCTCGAGTACGCAGCGCCAGGTGCTCGGGTATGCAAGTCGGGCGTTGTACTGGAAAAAATATTTTCGGGTGCAAGACACCAGAACCAAAGCGAGGGGTAAACCCCCTACACTCCCTAGCGAATACAACAAGCTTTGAGGTCCGAGACAATAAAACAACCAGATTGATCAACCACTACGGGAAAACACGCAAATACCGTCGGATTTTCCGGCGGAAAATTCTGGACGGTAATAAGCGGCGCAGTTTCCGGCGGCTTTGTTCAACGTAAAGTTTGCGTCAACCTTTCCGGCGCAAAATACGCCGTAAAGTTACCGACGCATCTTCAGCCGGAACGTTCGACGTTATTGGGATGTCTGAACCATTTCCGTCGCACGTTACGGCGGAACTATTACGGCTTATGTTACCAGCGGAAATTGCGCCGGCGTATTTAAACTCAACGAAATATATCCGACGGATTAGACGTCGGAAATTATACCGACGTCACTAATGCCATTACCGGCGGAACGTCCGCCGGTAAAAGCCCTATTTCGCGAACCCGAACCCCTCTGGCCGTCATTTGTTTCCTTCCATTCTCTCACTTCGACTGCTTCGCCCGTCGCCGTTCGTCGCTCGCCGTGGTTAGACATCGCCGACGGTCACCGGACTTCGCCGTCGACGGTCACCGGACTTCGCCGAGCCTCCTTCCTAATCGCACGCATCCTCTCTCCTGCCTAGTTGCGCGCCGCCGAGGAGAACCGAAGGTTTGATTTTTGTTTTCAATTTTTTTTGCTATTTCGGTTGGATTACATATAGTATTAGCCTTAAGTCCATATATTTTTGCTATAGTCATGGTTGTTATTACTAGACTTTTGTTAGAGGATGTAGTTTGGTGCATGCTTTTTGTTGATGATATTATTCTTGTTGATAAGACTAGAGAGGGATTTGAAGGTTTTTTTGTTTTCAATTTTTTTGACTATTTCGGTTGGATTACATATAGGATTAGCCTTAAGTTCATATCTTTTTGCTATAGTCATGATTGTTATCACTAGACATTTGCTAGAGGATAGTTTGGTGCATGCTTTTTGTTGATGATATTGTTCTTGTTGATAAGACTAGAGAGGGATTTGAAGGTAAACTTGAATTATGGAAATCAACATTAGTCCATATCTTTTTGCTTTAGTCATGATTGTTAGCACTAGACATTTGCTAGAGGATGTACCTTGGTGCATGCTTTTTGTTGATGATATTGTTCTTGTTGATAAGACTAGAGAGGGATTTGAAGGTAAACTTGAATTATGGAAATCAACATTAGTCCATATCTTTTTGCTTTAGTCATGATTGTTAGCACTAGACATTTGCTAGAGGATGACCTCCTCTGAACTGGAAATCAACATTAGTCCATATGGCTTAGGTGCGCAAGCTCAGGCATACGAGGGGATGACCTCATCTACTGCATCCAGCTTCGCATCCAGTTCGCATGAGTCCTTACAAGCTCAACAAATAGTTGCCCTTCAAGCTGAGCTAGAACAAGTAAGGAAATCACAAGTTGATTGGCAAGCTCAGCTGCAAGCACAAGTTCAAGCTCAACTGGAAGCACAGGTGCAAGCACAGGTTCAAGCTCAGCTGCAAGCACAGGCGCAACACAATCAGTTGCTGGATGAAATGCGCAAGATGAGGGAGCAACTGAGTGGAAAAGACATAGCTTCACCTGAGGAGGAGTCGACGGAGTCAGAGTAGTGTAATTTAGTTGAAATGAACTTTTATTTTTATGTGAACTTGTGTTATTAACTTGTGTTATTGGACAATTACTTTTAATATGATGTTATCAGTTGATTTTTAGTACTAAACTGTTGTGAAACTGTTAAATTATTGTGAAGTTGTGGAACTGTCCTTTTGGGAAAACTTGTATGTTTTAGAATTGATAGGTTTGCAGGTGTGGAAATGGAAGGAAGGCAATTTTTTTTTGTCAATGCTACAGGTTTCCGGCGGATTATGCGCCGGAAACTACGATACAACGAATGTATCGAGTGTTAGTACCGGCGAATATTCCGCCGTTAATTACCGGCGCAACAATTGCGTCGCAAATAATCGTAGAATTCCGCTGACGCAATTCCGGCGCTTAATCCGCCGGTAATTAACGTCGTATACTGCGACGGTAAATACCGGCGCAATAGGCGCCAGAAGTTTCACGTTTTTCACGTCGGCAAACAAACCGTTTAATGCGCCGGTAATGTGTCGGAAACAACGCCGGAACTGGTTCCGGCGCAAAATATGCGTCGGAACAAATTTATCGACGCACTCAAAACCGGCGGAGATATTTGCGCCGGAACATGCGCCGGAAAAGACCGGTACCGTCGGAATTTACATTTGTTCCGGCGGATTCCGTCCGCCGGTAATAACATGTTTTCCTGTAGTGAACACAATCAGACTCCACACATAACAATATAAATACCGATGCCCATTATTGCCACCAAGCTGTCAACACCCTCCTACTTCATCGACTAACATTACAAGCAATTGTGACATTTTATCACCAATAAAATTATTGCATACCATAGTTCTTAACTTCAATGTCGCCTTGATTTATACTTGACAATTTAAATATATAGAAAAATTTGTGTGGCACTAGTTCTTAATAAAAGGCTAATAGTTAATAAAATTTTTAAAAGAACTTGTATTTTTTCAAGCTAATGTCATATGGGTTTTATAGATAAAATTTGTACCTTTTGATGCTTATGTCTTCTGAAAACTTTAGATAAATTGATATCTTATTAATCACTTATTTTCATAGTCTTCATCATGAAGACACTGCCCACTACTAGTTTATTATCACCTTTGGTGAGGTCATATAAGATGCAAAATTATTTATAAAAAGAAACTTTATTAATATCTAATATGAGAAATATGGTAGTTTAAATATGAACTTATTTAAGAAAGATTAATATTTAGTTATTGATAGGAGACATTGATTATATCTTGGTGTTTTTAAAATTCTTCAAGAAATTTCAACTTGATGAGGAGCTCAACTCCTTTATTGCTTCAATGATGGGAGTCTCTTGTTGGACATCTTGGAGATAATATGAATGGCCAAACATATATTTTTCTCTTATTTCTCCAATGGCCATTAATCTATGAAAGTTAAGCTTCTAAGTGGAGAATAGATGCAACATCTATAAAAATAGATAGTAGATATAGAGTGAATATTACAACAATAAAAAGAATCAATATATATATATATTACTTTGAACAGTGTTGATTAAAAAGCTAGTTCAACGAAGGTGATAAAAAGAGTGACTTTGCTAAAAATATTTATGATCTATCATCTAAAATTATAAATATCATGAGAATATGGTTGATGTTAAGAATGGGTAATCCAAGATTTGTGAAAGTGGTTAAGGATAAAATATCCATTAAACTATCTTATATCGAATAAAATTTTCATAGAATTGATAGTACATATGTCAATCATTATTAAGATGATCAAAGAATTTTTAATGTGGAAAAATATTTCCCTCAAAGTCATAATTTTGAAAAGTAATTTAAATGTTTTGGACACGTATTCTTGTACATTAGTGTAAATAGGTTATGGCAATATTCCAATAATATTAATAGTAACTCTGATGATTTTCTTGCCTTGAATTTAATGATGTTCTTTGTTATAATGATCTAAAGATGATTTTCATAAATAATATCTTCGGTGTCCTTAGTAAATTAAAAATCTCATCTTTTCCTTTAGATGATTATATCTTTATGTTGATTGTCCTCTTACATGGTGAAAATGATTAATATTAAGATTGGCCTTCACCATTGTAATTTTAAAGATATTTTGATATTCAAATTTCTATATGCTTATTAGGATATTTAGCTTTAGATGTCTATAATGAGGTATAATTTGACGACTCGTACTGAAATTGGTGGGAAGAACACATTTGGTCTCTTAAATGCTTATTATGTCTGTATGGTGAAATGTTTGTAGTATGATAAGAATATTTCTCATAGATGGTGCCAAACTATTACGTGTTGGAATATTCATAGTGAGAGATAAAGAAATTAATGTTTTAGCATTACATAGATATACCCCACATACATAGTTGAAATAAGTTCACCACTTGAATTTTTAAATAAGTCCAACTAAACATAAATGTTTTTGTTTTGAAAAAAATTAAAGCAAAAAACAAATAGACAAATGATTAATGAAAACTTAGCAAGATTTTAAAGTTGTTTGGCCCAATAGTTTACAAGATTTAGTCCTCTTAGAGATTCACTAAATCAAAATTTATAAAATTTACTAAATCGTACTTTGTAACCAACAAAAATGTTGCATTTTTTATCAATATAAAATTACTTTTCATCCACTTATTAAAAGAATAAAAATGCCAATAGACTTGAAAAGAAGATAATTAACTATAACTCCCTATGAGCCCCTATATTCTCCAACCTAAAAGGAAAGGAATTAAAGTTATAGATATAAAGTATAAATATATAATTAGAGATATCATAAAATAAAAATAATTTTAATTAAATTATACATAATCATATCATATCAAATAATAGATATTTATGATGTATTTTTATTAATATATATCATAATCTTTAGTTAGTTTTATGATTTATTAAACAATAATTATTATATTTTTAAATTATAGGTTACATAAAATATTTATATTAGATTTATTAAATTTTCAAATCAAATAAGAATCGAGTTTTTCTTTAAAGAGCTTTTTATCGTATTCCTAACTAGCTTTTTATGGAGCTTAATATATAAAATATGTTCAGGAGGTTGGGACGATATTGTTCATAAATATAAATGATCAAAATATATAATTGTTCAAACTTATTTATTTATTTATTTAATTTTTTTTTTGGGACAGAGAGTATCAGCCTTCGGTCACTAATCTCCCCGGTCGACCTAGCGGACAACCCACCTCATACTCATCCGGACCAACACTTGAGGCTTTGCACGAATTGCCATGGGATTCGAACTCTTATTTATTAAATGATAGAAATTTTAAAAAATATATAAGTTTATTTAATTACTTAATTAAATGACTACCAACAAATTTTATCAGGAGTTGCTTGTAAAGGCTTAGTTAGGTTATACAGCCCTACTACTTGAGTTCTGAAGCCAATAAAAAGAGCAATGAATGAATCAGCGGCCGTCAATTTCTCAGCAGCAGAGCTGCATTTCGTTTCTCTGGTGGTGTATTGTATCGTTTGTTCAATCCCTCGATTTACGAGAAACGGAGGAGCTCTTCGTGACAGATCAAAGCTCATGAACCAAATCAGCCGACGCCGCCGTCTCGAGACTTCTCCTCATAGATGAATCGGAGGTTTGAGATCCAATTCCATATTTCATCTAACATTTCTGTATGTTTTTTATTGATATATTGGGGCTTAGTTCCGTTAATTCTGTACTGGATTTCGAAAAAGTTTTTTGTTCATGAAGAGTTGATTTCTTGTTGAGCTGAATCTATCCATGAGAGTTGTAAGATAGGTTTTCCACCCTAGAATCAAGAAAATGTTGATATTGTTTTTTTTTTTTAATCTTATAATTTGGGTGTAAGCTCTGTTTCTCGGATTTGGGTTGGGTTTGTCTGCTTTGAAGAAAGTTGGACAAAGCAGTGATTTTGATACCGAGTCTGTTTTTCTCCGAAGTTGGATGGACGAGTTCCCCAAAAAGATGGGTGATTGTGGTTAATCTACGCTTTTGTCTCCTCGAGATGTTAACTGATGGGTTTGAAGCTGTGGACGGGGAAAAAGATTAGATCGGGAGATCTTGATACAGAATTGGTCCCGTCTCCAAGATATTTATCTTAAACAACAAGACTGTTCTACAAACTTGTTGCGGTGAGAATATACACGACATTAGAGTAAGAGAATAAAGCGTTTAACCAATGTAGGTTTATCAGACACACCAACAAATAGTAGAAAGAGAGAAAAATACTAGAAGTTTTTACATGAAAAACCTGAAAAGGAAAAACCACATGAAGTCATGAACTGACATAGATGAAAAAGTCCCACTAAGTTTAAATGAATTACAAAGCTTTATTCGTTAATTTACTTGAAGATAGTGGAATTATAATAGATTGGAGAATCGGGTAGAAGTCTAATGATGGTCAACGAATGAAAGTTTGGCAATGGTCGGGAAAAACTCCGGAGGTGATCGACGAACATGTGGAAGTCCGATGATGATCGAGGACATGTTGGGAGTGTTTCAATGGACGGCTCATGTTGATCCCCTTGATTGTGGAGCGTTTATCAATCGTTTGAGTACATGAATGATGTTAAAATCAGGTGATATTGGGCTCGTTGGATTCATCTTGTTGAGCCTCTTGATTCGACTATAAGCATGCCATATTCGACGATCATTTGATTATCTAATTAATGTATGAAACCTTCAAATATGCTTTGGATCCTTGATTCAGGCTCATTTGGGCTCGCATTAGACTGATTTTGGTGTCGTTGGGTTTGTTCCTTCGAGATGTTCAATTCGACTATAAGTTTGTTGATATTAGAGATTAGGTTGTCCATATTTTAACTTTTGAAGCCTTAATCTTATATTTACATTGAGATTCGTGCTTGATCAAGACTTTTTTTTGACATATCAGTTGCCTCCCTATTTTCGGACGTCGAAGCTTGCATAGTCCAAAGATATATATTTGTATCTTTCTGAGCTGCTTGTGACTGATAATTTTTATTATGTGGCTTGACTTTCTCTTGAATATAAAACCTAGGATAAATAAGGACTTTTGTCTCGTATTTACTTAAATAGGTGATTAGCATACTTATGTTAAATAATATATATATATATATATATATATATATATATATATATATATATATATATATATATATATATATATATATATATATATATATATATATATATATATATATATATATATATATATATATATATACGCAAAAATATTTGTGATAAAATATTATAGATAATATTCTATGTCATTAAATTAGATCAAATAAGATCACATATCAACATTGCAGCCTCAATAAAATTAAGTATATTAATTAGATCAAATAAGTAGGTGTAATCAAGGTTTTAAAAGGCGAAATCGACAATCGAGGCGTTTTTTCTAAGCGAGGCGAGGCGTAAGCCTCGAGGCTGATCGATGCGTAAGCCTCAAAACGATTAAAATAAATTAATTTAAAATTTTAAATAATGACAAAAAATAACAAAAATAACAATTATTTGTACTACCAATAATAAATTAACATGAATACAAAAATATACCAGTCTGCCGGGGGTCCAAGGGGGCGCTGCCCCCTGGCGGGGTTCGACCTGTCCGGTCAGGTCTCGGGGTCAAGGGGCAGCGCCCCTGTGGGGGTTTCCGCCCCTGCCCCCGGAACAAAATTATATTATAAGAGTAATATTGAAATTCTGCTTGTTATATATGCTCAATACCGAGCGTACCGAGTATGTACCACTCAGTATCGAGTCAGTAACGCTTAGTACCGAGCATGTACCGCTCAGTACCGAGCATGTACCGCTCAGTACCGAGCATGTACCGCTCAGTACCGAGCATGTATCGCTCAGTACCGAGCATGTACCGCTCAGTACCGAGCATGTACAACTCAGTACCGAGCATACCGCGTAATTTAAATGTAATTTATATTAATTAGGCTAATTATATTAAAATTTAATTAATAATTATAATACTAATTATTCAGTTAAGTTAAAATAGATAATTAATTCATGCACTATTTATATTATTAATTATTTAATTAATTTGTTTAATTATTAATATTTTAAATTATATTAACTAAGTTAATCAATAATAACTTAGTTGCGTCTACAGTTTGCCTTTCATCTTCTCTTTTCGTCCTTGCTGTTCGGCTTCGTTGCTTCACAGGAGGTGTAGAGATTGCACGCGTCGCTTCTTTAGCTCCTTCGTGGCTGTTCGACTTTGCTCCTTCGACGACTTTCCTTTTCCTGTCAGATCGTAAGCTACAACATTTTGATCGGAAGAAACAACGGGAGCTCGCTGACTGTGAAGGTAACTTTCTCACTTTCGAAGCGCTGCCTCGATGCGCCTCGACGCCTCACGCGGTGAGGCGTACGCCTCCGTGGAAAAAGGCGTAAGCCTCGCCCGAGCGTTCGAGGCTTAAGCCTCAGTTCGCCCGACCTCAGCCTCGATTCGAGGCGCGCCCGCCTCGAGGCGCCCGCCTCGAACACTTTTTTAATCGATGGGTGTAATCTTTAATTACATATAAACATTATGGCCTATTGCTAATAAGATTATGTATAAGATTCAACATGTTATCTGATATGTATTTGTTATCTTATATATATATGATCTAATCTCATAGATAAACTAAATCAAATAAGATTACATATTATGTCTGATGTTTCTGTTGATTCATGTGATACCAACATAAATAAATATCAACTTAATTTATAAATATAAATTAGTTTATGATAAGATTATATATATTTTGTGCTATTATTGGTAAATTTAATATTATAACTTATATGATAACATACTGAATTCTAAATTAATATAATTAGATGTAATTTAATAATCAATTTATTAGCAATAAGTAATTTGGTAATAATAATAATATACTACTATTACATCATAAAATATATCAACTTAAATACAATTGATATTAATTAAATAAACACTATTACATCATAAAAATATATCAACTTAAATACAATTGGTATTAATTAAAAAATTAGTATTTAATCAATTGATTTAAAATTTTAATTTATTATCAAGACGATATCTTATTAATATCAGAACAAAATTATCAAAAATTGAAAATTGATTTAAATTTTCAATTATAGTTGCGATCAATCGCAACAAGGCATAATGCGAAATAATAAGAATGACTTTAATATGATAGCGAAATACCAATAACTCTAATCAGTCATAACGTTAACCAATTTTTATAAAATTACATAACGTGAAAAATTTATTTAGGCAACTACTATACCACCTTTTATTAGTTAGAAAATATTTATTATATATTAATATTGAATAAGTTATTATTATTATATTATATTTTTTGACTTTTTAAATTCCAAATTTTTTTTATGAAAATCTAGAAAATTTTGGAATGATTTTACGCTGCCCCCCCCCCCCCCCCTCTTGCTCCTATAAATACTTCCTTGGGGGAGGATGAAGAGCACAATCTCTTGTGTCAGTCCAAAATTTGTTTCTTTGGATTAATAGCTAAAAAATTGTTGGTGGAGATCAAAATCTTACTTTCTTTGTCGATCCTTGTGGATTGGTAGCTCAGATGGCTTTGATGGTGATTACAACATTGCCCTCTTGTGCCGATCCTTCTTTGGATTTATAGCTCGAAGGGCTTTGACTGCGATCAAAGCATTGTCTTGTGCCGATCCTTCTTTGAATTGGTAGCTTGAAGGACTTTGACGGCAATCAAAACATTATAATCTTGTGCTGGTCATTCTTTGAATTGGTAGCTCGAAGGGTATTGACGGCGTTCAAAGCATTGCCCTCTTGTGTTTGTCTTGATAGCTCGGAGGGCTTTGATGACGATCAAAACATTGTCCATTTGTACTGGTCTTTCTTTGGATTGTTAGCTCGGAGGGAGTTGACGTCGATCAAAGCATTGCTCTATTGTACTAGTTATTCTTTAGATTGATAGCACGGAGGGTTTTGTCGATAGCGATCAAAGTATTACCATATTATGCCAGTCTTTATTTGGATATATAAACAAATATGGTCGATAATTCTAAGGCTAGAAATCAACGGAAACTTTGGATATAGCATAAAAGAGGTCTTTTTTCAAAAATCCCGAAAATGCTTCTGGCAATAATATTTTGATTTTTTTTCTTAGAAACGTTTTGATATATTATTTCATCAAAGATTAAAATTTTCATATCTTTTTTTTATTTATTTCTTCAGGTGGATAATTGACGGATGTCTCTAGAATTATTCCTCTTACTCATGATAGTGATAGGATGAGATTTGATGATGTCGCGTCCATCATTACATATAATAGCTTGGCGGTGATTCACAAGAAATTTCATGTACCAAATGATGTTTTGATTATTGCTCCAAAGAGGACTGACCCGCATGCTCCTCCACAAGAATTTGTAGCATTGTATGAGATGACGTTACATACTGGTTTGAGGTTTTTTCAAGCTACCGAGTTGCTCGACATTTTCAAAGCATGCGGCATTGCCTTATCCTAATTTTTATGTAGAGCGATAACAATTATAGTGGGCTTGATAGTCTTCTTCATGGAATGTGGAGTGACATTAACCGTCGAATATTTATAAAAAATGTGTAAATTTATTAGTAATTCTCATTGCCAAATTTCATGCCGAGCTAAATAAGAAATTGTTGGATTTTATAACGAGGGATCCTTTAAAGAATTGATTTAACTCATTTTTTCTTGTGAAGAATGAGTGAGACTTTCATGAAAAATGAATATATTGAAAGAGCTGCCAGGTTCTTTACATGTAGGAGAGGAAGATATATTTAGAATTTTAAATTTTCCTGATTTAGAAAGTCTTCAATAGGAATTGCGCTAAATTAGTCGATGTGTGTCGGAGGAATGTCTTTTTAAAGTTGACATTTCTATTCAGGCCGGAGGATCTCATACAATTCAGTTGAAGAAATCATAGAAGGTTCATGAAATAACTTATAGTATTCTTAAGCGTTCAGTCAACCATCTTTTAGAAGGTTAAAAAGTAATTGATTATCCTCCCTGAAGAAGAGAAAAATAAATGATAAAATGATAATGCCTTGAGATGATGGTGGATGTAGGGAAGTTGAACATCTCATTGATTAGAAAGCTGTTTAAATTGTTAGAACTTAGAAGGTTGTTTAAATTATTTTCGATGGCATTGATAGCCTCATCGACGATAATTTGAGCCTACACTTTATGAATTAGGTCAGCATAAGGATGAACGGTCTCTCGCATCAACGAAGAGTAAAATGGCCTGGGGCGCAGTCCTTCAAGGAAAACACCTCGAATTAGCTCAAGACCCACTTCTGGGATTTGTCGAGCTTTAGAAAAAAATATTTGGTAATAGTTTTTCAAAGATTCACCCTCATTTTGACGGAATTCATAGAGATGCGATGAATATTTAATAATTCTTTTATTTGTAATGGATTGTTCTACAAAGAGCATTGCAAGATGAGCAAAACTATGAATTGTATTTCTTGGAAGAGCGTAAAACCAGGTGCGAGCTTGACCCTTGATGGTGACAGGAAAAACTTGACAAAGCAGCACATCAGAAGCTCGTTGTATGTACATAATTATTCTATAATGATCAATGTGTTCATAGGGATTAGATGATCCATCGTAAGGATCAATGTTTGGTAATTAGCCATAGTTTTCACTTCTAACCTTTGCTTGTATTCTCCTTGTAAAACTCATCATTTAAATTATTCAAAATAGATTCAAATCGGGATTCCAGATCCATCTTTTGAATCATATGAAACAAGGAATACAATTATGTTAAAAATTATGAAGAAAAAAAAGAATTAAGAAGAAAAAGATTGAAATAACTCATAATTTCATTAGCACGACGTCGCCCGATACAAACATGCTTCAATACATCTTTTGGGATATGTATTTTTAAGGGTCGAGGCTCATTATCTGAATTAAGAGAAACTGTATCTATAGTCAAGAGGCGTGCAACTTCTGTACATCTACGGATCCGCCATTACCTCTCGGCATGATCACTTTATCATTTTTTTCTCTTCTTCAGTGAGGAAGAATCAATTATTTTTTGATCTTCTGAAAGATGGCCGGACGAATGCTTAAAAATACTAGAAGTTATTTCATGAATCTTCTCCGATTTCTTCAACTAAATTGCATGGGATCTTCCTGCATGAATAGAAGTGCCAACTTTAAAAAGTCATTCCTCCGTCACACATCGATTAATTAAACACATTTCTTGTTTAAGACTTTTCGTATCAGAAAAATTTAAAATTTTCAATATATCTTCCTCTCCAAATGTAAAAATCCTAACATCTCTTTCAATCTATCACATTTTTTTAGGAAGGCTCCACTCATTCTTTAAAAAATGAATGAGTTATATCAATTCTTCGAAGGATCCCTCGTTACAAAATCTAACAATTTTTTATTAGCTCGACATAAAATTCAGCAATGAGAATCACTAGTAAATTTACACTTTTTTATAAATATTTTACGGGTAATGTCGCTCCACGTTCCCTAAAGAAAACTATCAAGCCCACTATAATCGTTATAACTCTATATAAAAATTGGGGTAAAACAATGCCACATGCTTTGAAAATGTCTAGCAACTCGGGAGCTGGAGGAAACCTTAAACTAGCACGTAGCTTCATCTTATACATTGCTACAAATCCTTGTGGAGGAGCATGCGCCCTATCATTCATCTTTGGAGTACTAATCAATATATCATTTGGTATATGAAATTTATTGTGAATCACCGTCATGCTATCAGATGTAATGATGGACGCTATATCATCAGATCTCCTCCTATCACCATCATAAGCAGGAGGAATAATTCTAGAGGTATTCGTCAATCCTCCACCTGAAGAAATAAAAAAAAAAAGAAATGAGAAATATAGTTTTTGATAAAATAATATATTAAAACACTTGAAAGAAGAAAATCAAAATATTATTATTAGAATCATTCTCCGGATTTTTTGAAAAAGTCATCTTTGATACTATATCCAAAGTTTTATGTTGATTGCTAGCATTGGAATTGTCGACCATGTTTGTTTCCATATCCAAAAAAGGACCAGCATAAGAGGGTAATGCTTTGATCGTTGTCGACAAAGCCCTCCGAGCTACCGATTTAAAGGATCGACACAAGAGGGCAATACTTTGATCGCCGTCAACGCCCTCCGAGCTACCAATCCAAAGAAGGTCTACCACAAGAGGGCAATATTTTGATCACCATCAATGCCCTCTGAGCTACCAATCCAAAGGACCAGCATAAGAGAGAAATGCTTTGATCGCCATCAACGCCCTCCGAGCTACCAATTCAAAGAAGGAACAACACAAGTACGCAATGTTTTGATCGTCATCAAAGCCCTCAAAGCTACCAATTCAAAGAAGGACCAGCACAAGAGGACAATGCTTTGATCTCCATCAAAGCCCTCCGAGCTATCAATCCACAGAAGGATTGTCATAAGAGACCAAGATTTTGATAGCCACCATCAATCTCCGAGCTATCAATCCAAAGAAAATTTTTTTTGTCCGACACAAGAGATTATGCTCTTCATTCTCCCCCAAGGAAGTATTTATAGGAGCAAGAGTGGGGGGGGGGGGGGGGTGGTGCAGCGTTAATCTATAATTTTTTGAATTTTTTTAAAATTTTTTGGAGAATTGAAAAAGTAAAAAAATATACTATAATAATAATAACTTAATTAATATTAATATATATTAAATATTTTCTAATTAATACAAGGCGGCATAGCAGCCGCCTCAATAAAATTTTATGTTATGTAATTTTATAAAGCTTGATCCACGTTATGACTGATCAGAGTTATTGATATTCCAGCTACTATATTAAAGTTATATTTATTGGTTCACGTTATGCCTTGTTGCGATTGATCATAACTATAATTGAAAATTTAAATTAATTTTCAAATTGTGATATACCTTTGTTCTGACATTAATCATTTATCGTTTTGATAATAAATTGCAATTTTAAATCAATTTATTGAGCACTTAAGTTTTAATTAATACTAATTGTATTTAAGTTGATATATTTTTATGATGTAATAGTGGTTATTTAATTAATATCAACGGTATTTAAGTTGATATATTTTATGTTATAATAGTGGTATATTATTATTATTATTACCAAATTACTTATTGTTAATAAATTGATTATTATGTTACGTCTAATTAATATTAATTTAGACATCAGTATGCTATCACATAGGGGTGTCAATTTTTGACACGACCCAAAACCCGACCCGAACCGGAAAAATCCGGGTTCGGGTCAACCCGAACCCAAAACCTATCGGGTTCGGATTTAAAAATTGGGTTGGGTTTGGGTTGACCCAGCAACCCGAAATTGACCCGAAAGTGACACAAAAACTCATATTTGACCCGAAAACCCGAGATTGACCTGTTTTTGACCCGATTTTTGACCCGAAAATTAGCAATTTTAGGTCTACTTCGGGTCATTCATGTCGGGTCGGGTTGACATGGACCCGAATCGGGTAGGGTTCGGGTCCGGAAACCTGACCCGTTTTTAAAAACAGGTCGGGTTCGGGTTGACCCGAACAATGCCGTGTCAGTTCAGGTTCGACCCGCTGACCCGAATTGACACCCCTACTATCACATAAGTTATAATATTCAATTTACCAATAATAACACAAAATGTATATAATATTATTATAAGCTGATCTATATTGATATTTATTTCTGTTGATATCACCTGAATCAACATAAATGTCAGACATAATGTGTAATCTTATTTGATCTAATTTATCTATAAGATTAGATCAAATAAAATTAAAAAATATTTATGTAAGAAATACATGGCGATTTTCTTAATTCATATGAAGTTCAAAGAAAATAGAATTTTTGTTGTTTACTAGAAAAGCCTTGCACTTTTGATCATTTTTATATCTGGAATTCCTGATTTAACTTTTTTCCTATTGATGCAACTTCAACTTGGTTTCTTGGTATTTTTAAAATTTCATTTATTTCGGGACTGTTTATCTTGTTGAAGTATCTTTGTTCTTGTTTCTATTCCAAGACTTTTCATTGAAATTCATTATAAATGAATGCAATTAAAGTGGTATTTTGCAGATAACTTAATGTAGTTGCCTTTTTTTTTTTTTGATAAATTCAATACTTTTAAGTTTTAAGAAAGTGGTCCTTAAATATTATTTTCTTAATGAGCACTTAAAACCTTAATGATTAATAAACTCAATTATTATCTATGTTGCATCGATACATATACGGGACACGTCAATTCTTAAAAGTACAGGATACGGATACGTGTTTACGACATTATAATATATAAATCATACATAAAATTTAAGAAAGTAATCAAAGCGTAATATTTGAAATGACAAAAAAATTGAATTGGTCTCTGATAGATCATCATCAGACCCAATTCCTATGCCACTAGAGCTCATTATCCTATGAAGGATAGACACAAATTAAAACACATGAATTTGAAACATAAAAATTTTTAAGTAAAAGTGTAGATATGTCACAAATATGTGGGGGTCCAAGGGGGCGCTGCCACCTGGCGGGCTTCGACCTGGTACCATTTTATTGTAAGAGTTGTTTTAAAGCTTTCTCTTGCTTCTCAGTGTCGCTTAGTACCATTCGGTATCCCTCGGTACCGAGCATTGATACTGAGCATGGTACCGAGCGTTGTGGAGAGGTATTGAGCGGTACCGAGTTTCGGTACCGAGCAGTACCGAGTATCGAGCGATACCGAGTTCCGGTACCCTTTTTTTGTTTTTTTTTAGTAGGACACGAGTATCCGATACGTGTGTCCGATCAAATTTAAATAATATTTTAATTGGACACGGTAAAGACGTATCCGACACATATCTGTGCTATATCGGAGGCGTATCCGTATCCGACACATATCCGATACAACATGGCTCGTAAATAGGAGTATCTGTGCTACATAGATTATTATGTTATTCTTTCTTCCCCAAAATTTACTTCACCCTTCTATCAACCCCTTGGAGCTCCCTGTTTGGGTTTTCTGACTTTAACACCAAGTGGGATACTATTGTTAATGCCAGAATTAGATGGAGAGGAAAAGAGACTGGAGAGAGATAATTGTGGAGACGTATTCAACAAATGCAGATGAAAGACATACAAATTTATTAATAAAAGGATTATTATTTTTTCAAATAGTATTGTTATATAAATCTCTCTTGAAGGGTTTGTAAAATATTCAGGAGTCCTCTACTGGATTTAGTAATGGATTCCCATTTTATTGTCATGTTGGGAGGATATTAACGGTTATCCCTTTGAATAGACACTTCTGCCTCCTATTTGAATGAAAAATTTCTTGATTTTCAATGAAGGGATAATAATAATAATAATAACTTTAATAGTAATATTAGTTTTAGTATTAATATTAACATTAAATGCATTTAATATCAAAATATTGAGGTGAGGGAGTGAATGATTACCTTGGCGAGTTAGAGGGCTTAGATAAAAAGGCTGATTTCAAGTGGACTATTGAGAAATGGATTTGGTAATGTGAATTTGGGGTTTATGAGTCTTGCAGTGGACTAGGGTGGAGTTGGTGAAATCAATTGTTGTAGTTAAGGTGGAGCTCCGTTCAGGCTAAGAGAGGGGTCAGTCAAGTGAAAAGCTGTTGGATTTCTTCGTCCTCATTTTAATAGCGCGAATAGGAGTGCGAAACAAGAGGATGTCACGCATGGGAGGGATGGGTGACTGAGTTCGGCTCCGAATTGCAGACTGCAAGATGGACAGTAGCAACGACAGGATTTCAAACATGTAATGATTTAAGCACTTTTTTTGTTTCTTTTTTTTTTTACTGTGATATGGAGATCAACAAGATGCTTCCACATCAAATGTAAATTTTACTTGCATGTTGTTTTTCATGTGGGGTTAAAATGCAGTGCTATTTACATATTTCGCTTATTTTCTTACAATTTATGTTTAGTGACCATTTTTACAAGAAAGCTATAGTAGAAGTTTCTCTTATTTTTTGTTTCATGGAGTTTGAACATATATGAGATAAGAATCAAAATGATCCTCTGATTTTTTACGAAGAGCCAAAATGGTCGCTGACTATTAACAAGTGCCATTTGTCATTCGAATTTTTAAATAGGGACCTAAATGATCCTGTAGAAAGATTAATTGGGTTCCAGTTTACAGAACCAAGAGACTAAATTGATAATTTTATATAATCGGGTACTATTTTGATCCTTATGATAAAAGTAAGGGGACCAATTCATCCATTTCTTGAACATATATCATTGATTGGAAAAGGAAAATCAATGCAGAAGTTGACTATTTGAAAACTGGCCAACCTACCTATTCTAAATGTTAGGTTTCTGAGTACCTCCTTGTGTTGAGTTTTTCACCTCATATTTGTCAAATATTGTTTGATGATGAAAAATTACAGCAGTTATAAGCAATTATGGCTTTTAAATCTATGATTATCTTGAATTCTTTCAAGTAAATTACATTCAATAATAAGCGTGGAGATGATTGTGATCTCAGCAATGAATCATGTATCATTAATCAACGCATACTTTGAGGTATGGACAAGTTCAAAAAACTTGACATAACTCGTACATTTTGTGCGAGTATGATTCATTCTCTTGTTTATTGAACTGATTTGACTTTACCTGCTGATAATTGCAGCGATCATACTGCGAGTAAGACCAATAATGTCTAAACTTATCATGATAGAATAACAAAAGTGAAACTGATGTGCCATAGATGGGAACAATTATTACGTCCTCTAACCGAATGGTTTTATAGGTTCGGCCACCATTAAATTTACGCCACGTAGCAGCCCGACGACCCGACCCAAACCCGCGGTTTTTTGGATATTTGACGTTTATTTTTCGCTTAAATGGGCGGGAAAACTTTAAAAGACGCGAGTATATAAACTTCTGGCCGATTATCTTCACTGTACACAGAATGTTATACAGTGTTTAGGGTTATCGAAACTTTCGCATAGCTTTCCACGAGATGGATTCGAAGGAACCTACTCTGGGAACTCCTACTTTGGAAGAGTTAGACGATTTCGACGAAACATTTGACACTTATACTTTGGATGACGATTTTTCTTATTTTTTACAAGTAAGTTGTCCTCCATCGTCGTCTGATCCTCTCATATTTGTTTGTATCTAACCTTTAGATAACTCGGTATTGGTCGTTAGTTAAATGTAACTTGATTTTTTATAAGTTGGTACTGCTCGATATTTGTTTATATTGCTTCAATTTGTTTTTTATAGATATGAAGAAGAAATACCGAGTTTTATGACAACTCGGTATTTCTCGGTATTTATAAGTATATCCCGGTATTAGGTATTTTTTAATATTTTTTACTTCATTTATGTCTTCTACATAACTAGATTTTAATTTCTATTACTTGAAATTGATTTTTGTACAGATATTGTACTTATGTAGAACTTGTACCGAGTTTTTGATAACTCTTAATATCTCGGTATTCGTATTTAAAACTCGGTATTGATAAGTTTTCGTTAGATTTACGTTAATTATGACTTATATACCCCTAGAATTGAAATACCATATATTTGTACCGAGTTATTTATAACTCGGTATTGAACTTGTACCGAGATTTTCATGTATTTATAACGGAATTTTTCCGTTGTTTTAATGAATAATGT
Organism: Dendrobium huoshanense; assembly: GCA_016618105.1. Classification (NCBI taxonomy): domain Eukaryota; kingdom Viridiplantae; phylum Streptophyta; class Magnoliopsida; order Asparagales; family Orchidaceae; genus Dendrobium; species Dendrobium huoshanense. The sequence goes on from CM028356.1 coordinate 17,775,674, forward strand.
AATTTATTTTAATAGGAGGTTTACAAATCTGAGAAGGAAGCATATGTTAAATATTGCGAATATGCACATAAGCATGGCTTCGGTGTTCGGAAAGAACATCTTTCTTACTGGCCTGGTACCAGGAAGTTGAAAACAAAGATTTTTGTCTGTTCAAAATTTGGATTCAAGAAGGAAATAGAAAATATACAGAAGGTTAAATTTAGAAAATCAACTATAAGAACTGGATGCCCTGCTATGGTGAGATTTTTTGTTAGTGAAGAAGGGATATGGACGGCGAAAAATTCGGTAGAAACACACAACCATGAATTGAAAAAACCGGATGATCAACATTTGCTGAGATCATCTAGGCACATCACTGAAGAGAATGCCACTGTTCTGAAATCAATGGCAGATGCGGGAATAAGAACAATAAATGCATTTTTCTATCTATCTGAGGAGGTTGGAGGAGTAGAAAATCTGGGTTTTACCAAGAGAGATGCATACAACTATATTCAAAAGGAAAGAAGAGCAAAAATTGAGAATGGGGACATCAATTCGCTAATCAAATTGTTCAAAAACAGGTCAGCTGAAGACAATCTATTTGCATGGGATGTGCAAACTGATGAGAAAGACAGGTTGGTAAACTTTTTTTGGGTAGATGGTTTGGGGAGAGTGGATTATGACTGCTTTGGGGATGTAATAATTTTTGATACTAGCTACCGTCTGAACAAATATAATTTAGTATGTGCCCCTATTATTGGAGTCAATAATCATTGGCAAAACATTATATTAGGGATGTCATTTCTATCTAATGAAACAATTGATTCATTCTGTTGGTTATTTCAAACCTTTTTAAGAATTATGGATAATAAACATCCAATTATTATATTCACTGATCAGGATCAAGCAATGACAAGGGCAATAGAGCTTGTATTCCCTAATACAAGACATCGGTTGTGCCAATGGCATATACACAAGAAGGCTCCTTCGAAAGTTTGGTGTTTTAATAGTAACAACAAAGTTAAAGGCCTTTTTTATAGTTGCTTCAACAAGTATTATATTAGGGATTACTCGGTAGTCGGTACTCGGTACTCGGTACTCGGTACTCGGTACTCGGTACTCGGTACATGGTACTCGGTACTCGGTATTGCTTGTCAAAACCCGGATGAATCACACTTGTTGAAGCAACTATAAAAAAGGCCTTTAACTTTGTTGTTACTATTAAAACACCAAACTTTCGAAGGAGCCTTCTTGTGTATATGCCTTTGGCACAACCGATGTCTTGTATTAGGGAATACAAGCTCTATTGCCCTTGCCATTGCTTGATCCTGATCAGTGAATATAGTAATTGGATGTTTATTATCCATAATTCTTAAAAAGGTTTGAAATAACCAACAGAATGAATCAATTGTTTCATCAGATAGAAATGTCATCCCTAATATAATGTTTTGCCAATGATTATTGACTCCAATAATAGGGGCACATACTAAATTATATTTGTTCAGACGGTAGCTAGTATCAAAAATTATTACATCCCCAAAGCAGTCATAATCCACTCTCCCCAAACCATCTACCCAAAAAAAGTTTACCAACCTGTCTTTCTCATCAGTTTGCACATCCCATGCAAATAGATTGTCTTCAGCTGACCTGTTTTTGAACAATTTGATTAGCGAATTGCTGTCCCCATTCTCAATTTTTGCTCCTCTCCTTTTGAATATAGTTGTATGCATCTCTCTTGATAAAACCCAGATTTTCTACTCCTCCAACCTCCTCAGATAGATAGTAAAATGCATTTATTGTTCTTATTCTCGCATCTGCCATTGATTTCAGAACAGTGGCATTCTCTTCAGTGATGTGCCTAGATGATCTCAGCAAATGTTGATCATCCGGTTTTGCCAATTCATGGTTGTGTGTTTCTACCGAATTTTTCGCCGTCCATATCCCTTCTTCACTAACAAAAAATCTCACCATAGCAGGGCATCCAGTTCTTGTAGTTGATTTTCTAAATTTAACCTTCTGTATATTTTCTGTTTCCTTCTTGAATCCAGATTTTGAACAGACAAAAACCTTTGTTTTCAACTTCCTGGTACCAGGCCAGTAAGAAAGATGTTCTTTCCGAACACTGAAGCCATTCTTATGTGCATATTCACAATATTTAACATATGCTTCCTTCTCAGATTTGTAAACCCCCTATTAAAATAAATTACATTATTCATTAAAACAACGGAAAAATTCCGTTATAAATACATGAAAATCTCGGTACAAGTTCAATACCGAGTTATAAATAACTCGGTACAAATATATGGTATTTCAATTCTAGGGGTATATAAGTCATAATTAACGTAAATCTAACGAAAACTTATCAATACCGAGTTTTAAATACGAATACCGAGATATTAAGAGTTATCAAAAACTCGGTACAAGTTCTACATAAGTACAATATCTGTACAAAAATCAATTTCAAGTAATAGAAATTAAAATCTAGTTATGTAAAAGACATAAATGACGTAAAAAATATTAAAAAATACCTAATACCGGGATATACTTATAAATACCGAGAAATACCGAGTTGTCATAAAACTCGGTATTTCTTCTTCATATCTATAAAAAACAAATTGAAGCAATATAAACAAATATCGAGCAGTACCAACTTATAAAAAATCAAGTTACATTTAACTAACGACCAATACCGAGTTATTTAAAGGTTAGATACAAACAAATATGAGAGGATCAGACGACGATGGAGGACAACTTGTAAAAAATAGGAAAAATCGTCATCCAAAGTATAAGTGCCAAATGTTTCGTCGAAATCGTCTAACTCTTCCAAAGTAGGAGTTCCCAGAGTAGGTTCATTCGAATCCATCTCGTGGAAAGCTATGCGAAAGTTTCGATAACCCTAAACACTGTATAACATTCTGTGTACAGTGAAGATAATCGGCCAGAAGTTTATATACCCGCGTCTTTTAAAGTTTTCCCGCCCATTTAAGCGAAAAATAAACGTCAAATATCCAAAAAACCGCGGGTTTGGGTCGGGTCGTCGGGCTGCTACGTGGCGTAAATTTAATGGTGGCCGAACCTATAAAACCATTCGGTTAGAGGACGTAATAATTGCTCCTTGAGCTGATCCATTCTTCTTTATTTCCCGTAAGGTAAAATGCCTAACTTTTCTATATATAGAAACCGTAGTCGGTTTAGCTCTGTGATATGAGATATATAACAAGTGCCAAGAACTTGCAGATCATGGAGTTTGAACATATATGAGATAAGAATCAAAATGATCCTCTGATTTTTTATGAAGGATCAAAATGATCGTCAACTATTAACAAGTGCCATTTTAGTCATTCAAATTTTTAAATAGGGACCTAAATGATCATGCAGAAAGATTTTCAATTTAAAGAACCAAGAGACTAAATTGATACTTTTATATAATCGGGTACTATTTTGGTGCTTAAGCAAAAAGTTAGGGGACCAATTCATCTTTTTCTTGAACATATATCATTGATTGGAAAAGGAAAATCGATGCAGAAGTTGACTATTTGAAAACTGGGCAACCTACTTGTCTATATGTTAGGTTTCCGAGTACCTCCTTGTGTTGAGTTTTTCACATCATATTTGTCAAATATTGTTTGATGATGAAAAATTACAACAGTTATAAGTAATTATGGCTCTTAAATATATGATTATCTTGAATTCTTTCAAGTAAATTACATTCAATAAAAAGCGTGGAGATGGTTGTGATCTCAGCAATGAATCATGTATCATTAATCAACTCATACTTTGTGGTATAGACAAGTTCAAAGATATAGAGATAACTCGTACATTTTGTGTGAGTATGATTCATTCTCTTGTTTATTGAACTGATTTGACTTTACCTGCTGATAATTGCAGCGATCATACTGCGAGTAAGACCAATAATGTCTAAACTTATCATGATAAAATAACAAAAGTGAAACTGATGTGCCATAGATGGAGGCACGCTTTTCAATGCACCTTTACCGGACTTGAATATTTGCACTGGATCAGTGGTGAAGCTTGTCATGTTTGAGTTAGAAATTAAACACCGCCCAACAATTATTTACAGGCCAATTCGGCCATCTGATCTGCAAGTTCTTGAGCTGATCCATGCTTCTTTATTTCCCGTAAGGTAAAATGCCAAGCCTTTCTATATATAGATACCGTAGTTGGTTTAGCTCTGTATATAGATTTTCATCATTTGAAGAATTTGTTCTTTGATATTTTTTTTGCAGGTATGACATAGACTTCTTCCTCAATGTTGTCAATGGGCTAGGCATTGTCTCTTGGGGTGCTGTTGACGTTAGCAGGTCTGATGGTCACATTGACGAGCTTATTGGATTTGTAACTACACGCATCAACGCAGTAAAAGAAAGTGAGGTAGCTAACTTACGTAAAAGTTTTTTAGAGAAGTTGAACGTTATAAAAACATTCAAGTCTTTCTTGTACAGATTCAGAATTTACTAAGATATGACACTACTAGGAACGATCAAACTTTAGTCTATATCTTGACACTTGGTGTGGTAGAACAATACAGGAACCTTGGCATAGGTTAATATCTTCTCTTTTTCAATTGTGAAATTTAAGCTTTGTTTGGGACGATTATCTTACTTATTAAAGCAACTTTCTAATATAAAAATTAAAATTTTTGTACTGAAAAACTGTTTTAAGAAGCGGTAAGAAAGTCGTCCCAAACGAAGCCTTAATTGTTCCCTTTCTCTGTGGCATCAAATGGCTAATCCACTCTTTTGAATTTCTATTAGCTTCTTCACTTGTTCGGGAGGTTATAAAATATGCTTCAAGCATTTCTAGCTGCAGAGCAGTCTATTTGCATGTTATTGCTTACAATCTACCAGCCATCCATTTCTACCAGAAGATGCTATTTAAGCTTGTAAGAAGGTTGTCAAAGTTCTACTATATTAATGGATATCATTACGACGCATTCCTGTTTGTGTACTATGTTAATGGTGGCCAGTCTCCTTGCTCAATGCGGTAAGGAAATCATTTTGGTATCTAAGTTGCATAATGTTAGCGTATTTTGCCCTCTCATATGCATCTCAAAACATTTTATCATTGGAACAAGGGAAGGAATATGAAATCACATCTGCACAGTGCATTGTGGAGAAGTTATTTTGTGCGGAGATCGAACGCAGAATTGTTGACCTATAACTGACAGTCGGCTCCAACTACCCAACCGACCAGAACCACCCCACGATTGGACACAACCGCTCATTCCCACGTTCACACTCCTCTCGGCAGAAACTGCCAACTCACGACTCAAAACAACAAAAAATCCCTCATTCGGTACTCTCACGATCTCAGACACGCAAAGAGAGGCTCTCAGAATCGCAAGCAAAAGAAGAAAGAAGGTTTGGAGAAACTAACAGTGCTCTCGCTCGACGATCGACCCTAGCCGCAAGACTCTTCCTCTTCCATCTCAGACCACGACATCCGGCCTTCTTCCTCCGCTCGGCTTCTTCCACCGATCATCTCCTAATCTCGTCGTCAAACTCGCCATCCCGACCCCGACCTCCCGTCGATCGAGTCCAACCTCTAGCCGACCTGCCTCCGTCGACGACCTGCACTCCGCCGCCGACCATCCGACGCCGCGTCCGACCCGAAGCCCTAGCCTCCCACGCGTGACTCCTGTCCGTCTCGGCTTCCTTTCTTCTTCCCGATCATTCTCTTCCCCTCTTTTATATTATTTATATATAATATAATATATATGTATTATATTATATATAGTATAATATCATATAACTTGATGTTATAATATAATATATATATATATATATATATTATATTATATAGTATCATATATATGATATTATATACATGTTATATAATATAATATAATAATTTATTATTATTATATTTGTAATTATATAATATTATATATATAATAAAATAAAATAAGAGAAAGAGAGAGAGAGAGATAAAGAAAGAGAAATAGAGAGAAATAATTTGCAAACAAGTGGGAGTAATTTGAAGGAAGTCCCGGGGTTGATCCGGTCCCCTGAAGCCCTCGATCGTCGAGATTATCCGATCGAGGGAGCGCAAACACCGATGGGATCGATTCGCTCTCCTAAATCTCCTCGCCGTTGATTCGCTCCGGCCGAGTCGAGCCATTCTCTTACCTCCCGGCATCGGGGAGGGGACGCCGGAAGGCTGCCGGATTTTCAAGAAGACTGAAAATATTTTTAAAATTTAAATTAAATTGTTTAAATTAGCAGGTCGATCGCCCACATTAGAAGACTTGAAGACTCTTTTATGGGATAGATTTCTGCCATATCTCCTCGCCGTCGATTTGATCCGGGCGAGTCGAGCCACTCCCTTACCTCCCGGCATCGGGGAGGGGACGCCGGGAGGCTGCCGAAATTTCTAGTGAAAGCAAAGAATTTAAAACTAGATGAAATTGGGCTTGATTGATCAAAAGACTTGAACTAAAATTTAAACAATTAAAAGACCCTTACATGATGTAAAAAATGAAACAGCGATGAAGAATGGTTTCTAAAATGATTGTGATTAAATGATATCCAAAAGCTATTTTAAAAGTCAAATTTAAATCATACAATCACCAAATCAAATAATCATTTGGTATATGTTAAATACAATTATGTTATTAAATCCAACATATATTGTATTGGGCTAAACTAATAAAATAAGGGTTAAGTTCATAATTCAATGTTCGAATCAGACTTCTTGAGCATCTTCTTTGGTTTATAATATTGAGATCCTTCCATATATAACCAAAATTGTCAAAAGATGATTAACCTTTCAATTGACAAAATTCTTTGGAAAACTTTCACTATTTGGAGATCGACAAGATCTTTGTATAGAAGCCAAAGAATTTGTAGTATTCTATATGTTATGTTACAGGCATACGAGAAGCTCTTACAAAATAAACTAGTCTATCTAGGATAGAAGCGAGGAACTTCTAGTTCATGTTACTATTCACTTGTAAATAAGAGCAAGATATTTATAGTGCCTATAACAACTAACCTGTGAGCAAGAATAAGAAGTTTATATCGAACAAATCAATCCACTGACGAGGGAGAATAAGAGAATTTATAGAAAACAAGATAATTCTTCTATAAACACGATCTAGTAGTGGCGATTGAATAAACACCTTCTACGAGCTGTGCTAATTGAATCTTAGAAGAGTCAAAACAAACTAAATGCAATAAGTTAAATCTAAGACGCCACTGGATCCGCAACATGTGTACAAGCGGACAGAAGGCGTTCGTAGGCCCTTAAATGAAATTCCGGGCCATTTTTTTATAAAATCATTTGCCTAAATGGATCATATTTAAATATTTTAAAACGCACCTTATGTATTAAATATGATCTTTTAAATTAATTAAATCCCTGCATGTGCTCCGGTCAACATGTTAAAAGTACTAACATCAATGACCGAGAATGCTGCGCAGGGTCAAATACTATAACCCGCATGTGCTCCGATCGTCGCATATAAATTTCAAATCCAACGATCTGAGAATGCTGCGCGGGTTAAATATTCAAATTTCATTCTCCTCCTCCAAAGGACCGGAGTTGACGTGACTTAAATTACAAAGTGTCTTCCAAAATCCTACAAAAATACACGTGACTTTGAAGTCACCTCGATGATGGCCGCATTGACAGAAAATCTCAACCGGAGGGGTCAAATTTGAAATCTAATAAAAGTCTAAATTCTTGAAATAAAATATATCACCTTAAAACTTAAAACTAAAAATCATTCACCTCTCGCAATCGTTTGTCGGGGGTGATAAATCTGAAATTAACCTCAGCTCACAAAGAGCGAATGCATGTCGGATGTATCACTTTGATTCATCCTCAAACAGTCTCTTGCCAATAGGGACGTGGCACGTGCCCTCTGATCGGGTGGTTTCGCCGCAAAATGGCACCATTATATTACGATCACGGCCAAAGCCCGTATGTTCCCTAAAGGCGTCAAACTCTTGAGCGATGGATCATAGGGTATATTCGATAGGCATAAAGCCCTCTGTTAACTAAGGTGGATTCAGATATATCCCCTTAGACAAACACCAACCCAGGTCTACAAGGTATTCTTGGACGAAGCAACCCATGGCTGCCGACAAGGTGCCTTCTGTCAGGTTGGGTCGACTACCTCCTCTGACTAAATAGACCAGGGATCATGACAGCCCGGGACGACGGAACCATGGGATCTTGATCGGGCTCGTCTTCATTCCCCCCACCATCAGTTTTAAATTTATGGTGATAAATTCTAAAATCTAAATTTCAAAATCCAAATCAATAAGATCAAATTTAAACCCTAAAATTATTGCTATTATACGATAGGTTCATAACCTATGTGACATCCTTAACGACTAGCCTTAATCGAAAGTTCTCTCTCGTTATCGGGAGAGGTAATTAACTATAGGGGCTTGCGCCTATAGGAAACCAGAACTCAGATCAAAAAGTCCTCACAAAATGAGGGCGAAATCTCTGGGTAGTGTCTTATCTAAAACCCAATCTGCCTTCTAAAAATTCCCCCGGAATCTAATCTCGTTAAAACTCTCTATCGTTGTCATCACACAAACACTTAAAAATAAATTGACGGATGGCGTGGAGAGGTCGGGATCACACATCTAAAAATGGAATTTTTCGGAGCCCACAGATTTCTGGCGACTCCGCTGGGGACGGTTTCTCTTTCCATCTTTGGCTAGTTATATATAAAACATAATAGCGATAAAATTATTAAGATTCTAATAAGTTCATTAAATTTAGGGTTAAAAAAATGTACAATCAAATATAATTTTCTGCATATATTTTTATTTCTGTCTAGTCTCTGCACTTTGAAAGTGTGGGGTGATGTATCAACTTCCGAATACTAACCCTTTCCTTTCAATTGTGCAGAATGGAACTACAGAATACGCCCTTCACCGTCCAATTGGGATGGGGTGCTAGCATTCAGCTAGCTAATGTTGTTATCAATACTGGAAACTCTGAAGCCACCATCCGATTTGGAAGCTTAGAGTTTTCTGCAGCTACTGCAAAGGCTGCTGCCGTACCTATTCA